>CM052538.1:87398364-87442869 GCA_028533065.1 Trachops cirrhosus
AACAAATATAGAGGACACGTGGACAAAACTACGGGGCTTGGAAATGGAAGGGAGGTGGGGAGGGATGGGTGGGCGGGCTGGAATGGGAATAAAAGATTGAAACTGTACGGAATAATCTAAAATTTAAAAAAAAAGAGTGTAATATAAAATTTTATACCATATGGTTCTTCAAAACGTGGTTGTTTACATACTCTAATCTATTATACTGGTGATACAAACACTATAAACCAAGCCCTTGTCTTCAGTGACCAACCAGCATCCCATTTTCAATAATAGTTTAGTGATCTGTCATTATTTCATTTCTTTCTTTCCTTATCCCCAGATCTGAATCATGAAAAAAAAAATCTCAAGCATTGCATTTAGGGTTGTTTCCAAAGAAAAATAAAATTATCATCTGCTACCAATTATACTTGGGATTTTTCAGGAACTCTGCCACTTTTGTCCAATGATGGGAGATTAGAGTGACTTGTGAAAAATTCTCACATTATCTAAGTAGCATAATGTACTTAAGGCACTGTTTTTAAAATAAAGGTTTAATATAAATTTTCTTATTTACTATCAATTATGCTAAACTGTTATAGGATTTAAATTCTCATACTTTTATTCAAAATTTTATCATACATAAGCCTATGGTATTTCAAATTAGTTTTACCCTGTACTATTGAAATGAGATGAAGAAGAAAAAAATATACTCTTCATCAGAATTTACAGTAATTTGTATTTTTAATCATTTTATAAAATGAGTGAATTAGGAAAACAAAATATTGATAAATTTAGTATTTTACTTTAACATTAAAATTTTCACTAACTGAACTTAATTATGACACAGATAATATATTAATATATTTTGGAAGAAAATATTTCTAAATATTTCAACTCATAACACAAAGTGCAAGGTTGATAACTGCATGGTAACTGAAAAGAAAACTCAAAATATTGAAAAAAAAGGGCCAAAAAAGGCATATTGAAACAACTATTTCAGAGATTTTACTGACTCATATTGCTTTATGTATTATAACTAAGTTATGGTATGATTGAACCTATTAACCAAGATATAACTGATCTAAAAGACTTCACAACCACTAGTAAAATAAATAACATTTTAATCTTTTATTTTGTTATGGCAATAATCTCTACCATACTTTATAAAAACTAAAATGAAAGTTATGGAAATCATCACCAACAGCCAGTAAATGTAAATCCTGCCCATCTCTCTTCTTCTTTTTTTAAATGAATCACACTATATTTTTCATCTTACTCATCTTACTCTGACCTCTCCTTTCTTGGCCCCAGTTAGTCATTCTTGAAATTGACCAAAAGTAGTGTAATTTTTTTATACAATTCTCCATCAACTATAGGATAAAGTCTAACTCAGTAGCATAAACTGTAGGATCTTTCATGACCTAACATTTGACCCTCTATTGCATTTCCATGATATTATATTTATGCTTCCCTGAATGCATCACACAGTTGTTTCAGAGTGTTGCTCAGGCCTTATCTCCACCATCAAACTTTAAAGAACAGATCACTGCCTGGCATACAATCTTCAAGACAGTTTAATATTTTTACCATTAAAGTGACTATATATAATTTTTTTTTATTTTATGGACTCATCATCTTTCTCAGTATGTTAATAGTATTTCCATGGAATTAAATGTTAATGACTTTTTTCCTCAGGAACACAAATATAAAAAGAAGATTATAGAAAATTCTTTCAAGGTGTTATACTACTAATTATAAATAGAGTATAATTAAAGTTAAAATTTAGTTTATTTCCAATACATACATAGAAGATGGTATCAGTTTGGGCTGTTCCAACAAAGTACCATCGACTGGGGAGCTTATAACAGTGGAAATGTATTTCTTACAGCTCTGGAAGCTGGAAGTCATAAATCAAGATGCCAGTATGTTGGGTTCTGGTTAGTACCCTTTCTGGGCTTCAGACTGCCAACTTTTCACTGTACTTTAATATGGCAGAAAGAGAGTTCACTAGCTCTCTGGCCCCTTATAATGACACTAACACCATTCATGAGGGTTCTACCCTTACGAACTAATTACCTCTCAAAGGCCTCCCCTCAAAATATCATCATATTGTGATTATGGTTTCAACATAAAATTGTGTGCGGGGGGAGACACAGACATTCATTCTGTTGCAAAAGAATGGATAGATAGATAGAATGAGAATTATGTAAAGGGCTGCTGTGAGTATTAAAGTTAATTTCTTACCTAAAAAATTTCTAATACAACTTTTATTCCTAATATTTTTATAATACTTACAATATGTTAGAGATGAATTTGGAAATTTACCCCATCATGTTTTAAAAGGAAAATACTACTATATTGAAAATTTCAAATGCTTAATCTACTTTTATATAAATGTAGCAGTTGGTGGCTGCTAGTGCCGGGCCTGGGGCCACTTAGCAAGAGGTATGGGGGCTGGGGGTTTACTGAGGCTTGCTAACTTTCAATACTTCTGAGATTTAATATTTTAGTTCAATTCATTTTTAAAGAGATATTTTTGATATTGAAAAAGAAAATAATAGCAATTCATTCATAATGAAGCAAATCCTGTGAATACAATCACATTATAAACTTTTAAAGTATATTAAGAATCTTCTTCCAGCACTTAGCTATTGTAAATTGTGCTGCTATGAACATTGGGGTGCATAGGTTCTTTTGGATTGGTGTTTCAGGGTTCTAAGGATATAGTCCTAGCAGTGGGATTGCTGGATCAAAGGGCAGGTCCATTTTTAGTTTTCTGAGGAAGTTCCATACTGTTTTCCATAGTGGTCGTACCAGTCTGCAATCCCACCAACAGTGCACTAGGGTCCCTTTTTCTCTACAACCTCTCCAACACTTGTTGTCTGTTGTTTTGTTTATGATGGCCATTCTGACTGGTGTGAAGTGGTATCTCATTGTGGTTTTAATTTGCATCTCTCTGATAGCTAGTGATATTGAGCATCTTTTCATGTGTTTCTGGATCCTCTGTATGTCCTCCTTGGAGAAATGCCTATTCAAGTCCTTTGCCGATTTTTTAATTGGGTTTCTTGTCTTTTTATAGTGGAGTTGTGTAAGTTCTGTATATATTTTGGAGATTAAACCCTTGCCTGAGGTATCATTGGCAAATATGTTTTCCCATACAGTTGGTTCTTTTTTTATTGTGCCTATCAGTAAATGAATGGATCAAAAACCTATGGTACATATACACAATGGAATACTACGCAGCCGAAAGAAAGAAGGAGCTCATACCCTTTGCAACAGCATGGATGGAGCTGGAAAGCATTATGCTAAGTGAAATAAGCCAGGCAGTGAAAGACAAATACCATATGATCTCGCCTTTAACAGGAACCTAAACAACAAAACAAAGAAACAAATAAAATATAACAAAAGACACTGAAATAGAGGACAGGTTGTCAGTGACCAGAGTGGAGACGGGAGGGAATTTCAGGGGAATTTCAGGGGAGAAGGGAAGGGTTTACAGGAACAAATATAGAGGACACATGGATAAAACTAGGGGGTTGGAAATGGGAGGGAGAAGAGGAGGGATGGGTGGGTGGACTGCAACGGGAATAAAGGATAGAAACTGTACTGAATAAACTAAAATAAAAAAAGAAAAAGAAAAAAAAGAGTCTTATCAGGAGTTTTAATCCTTATTAGAAGAGTTTCTTAGACCTTCATTTAATTTGACAATGTGGGCAATTGATTTATAGATAATTAGAAATAATTACTAAGATTAGGGATGAGTCAGAAAAGAGCATAGCAAAAATGGAAGTGAGAGATAATAGCTGAACAACAAATTCAGGAAGACTACATATTTCTGTTATGGTAATGATGTGTTGGCATAATGGTGAATCTCAATCACCATGAAAGATAAAATGATAAATATCCTATAATGATTGCCTTTTTAATTATAATTGAAAAGTAGCAGTGATTAAATTTAAATTGTTTATATAAAAGAATATTTTCAAATTTTATTTTATAATAAACACATATGGGCAGTTGGAATATTTAGAAATCAAGTATTTTGAAAAATAATTTATCCAACTACCATTCCTTCAAAATACATATAAATAGTTATAGAATTTAATTTTTAGATATAATTATCCATCTTTGCATTCTTAATATCACCCATTCTATTAGGTGATAAAGTAGATCAATTCTCTGAAGGTGGCATAGGAAAACAATACATTTAAATATATATATATTTTTAAAGTTTGATGATATAATAATATATATTATATATTAAGGTGAATAAAGTTACTCAAATAAACACATCTTTCAATCTTTATATCTTTATGTTTTTTTCAATAGAAACCTTTTCAGGCCCACTAATTTTATGCTCCTTGTAGGCAATATTTATGAATATTTCACAATCATTTCAGTGATTTTCAATCGTTATGTTTGTTCCTCAAAAGTTTTTCATGGAACGTGCAAATGATACCTACACTACGTAAAATAACAACATATGTATTTGATATTACAAGTATTACTTAAAATACCGTTTCACACATTTCATGCTAGTAGCACACCAAATCACTTGTTCTTTCAACTGTCCATGCACTTTCTCAAATCCATAAATTTCCCTCCTTTGGAAATATCCTATAAAATAATCCATCATAAAATAGATGAGCTCACAGATCACTATCTCTGTGAAGATGGTCCTCTATTCCCTCAATCAGAAAATTGTTCTTAGGCGAAAAACCTAAGACCAGAGAGAAACTGCTTCTGGGTATTCATCATGTAAATCAATCAATACCTTTGAGTATATCTTTACTTTGGGTTTAATAATGCTTCACTTCTTATATAGTATCCATTAAGACAGCCCATGCTGTCATCTTAAAGCATAGATCTACATTGAGGTAACCATTTACAGTAAAAAAAAAAAAAAACAACACTGTCTGACAGGCTTCTCTGGGGTCATATGGCAGAGTATCTATTATGGTACAAAATATGCTCCTCAGAGACCTGAGGTTCTTCTAAAGAAGCCCTGGGAAATCCAAATATGGCCAATTCACCCATGGCTCCCAGAGAAATTACACATTTTTTTTTATTTTGTAACTTTAGTTCTTCATATGATTTTGCTTGAAGAAAGGATTCAGCAGCTAATAATTCGTTTGAAAACTATTGATCCAAAAGAATGGATAGACAGGCTTTCTACTGAGATTTTCAGAGACTTGAGGCAACAGAAATCTTGAGATTATACTTCTAGCCAATTATAACATTGCCAACCTTGGATTTCTATTTCTACAGGCAGTGAAGTTGGGGTGGTGTTGACAAGCTATTGTAAAAATCTATACATCATATTGCATTCCTAAGATAAAAGCCATCCCGCTTCCCATAGGAGATAAGCCAAGAGTAGGCCTACCTGGAGGACTGAAATTATGCTAATTAACAATGGTACACCTCAGGGGCATATTAAAAACCTGGTCAAAAACACTATTTACTAGCTTCAGAATACCACTTTATTTTTCCTAATAGAAGCTGCCAACCATCATTAGACATGCTACTATTCAATACATTAAAAAATATATATTAGCCATGACATATTCTCTTTAGAGCCAGTTTTTCTAATAAGTAAGCCACTTGCATAGCATGAAGAATAAAAAATCATTATACTCTTTTTAGCATTCATCACTGTCATTCTAACCACACCCCATCTACTGATTGGCCTGACGGCCAGCCACACGAGTAAAAGTCTTATTCTTTAATGATAAAGAAAATTATTCTTCAGAGGCAACTGGCCAAAAAAAAAGAAAATCCATAATGTTATTTAGACCTTTTTAAAGTCATAGCTAACAAGAAATATACATAAAAAATACAGTGTGAATAATTTTTTAAATGCTCACAAATGTTATTGGTATATTGATAATATAGCAGTTTTACCTGTGTTGTCATAAAAGGTCACCCTGAGTGTGTAGTCCTACAATTTAATTCATATATTTAAAGTTCTATGGAAATATTCCTTTATGTTCTGATGGGTAATTTTATGTTCATTGGGTAACTTTATTGTTACCCAATGTACATGGTAATTTAAGGTAATGATTACAGCTAATATCTGTTAAGTGCACATGATATATAAAGATCTGTATAAAGTGCTTTGTGTGCATTCTCTCATTTAATTTTGAGGAAAGTATTATTGTGATTAGCATTTTACAGATAAGTTCATTGAGTCAAAGTTTAGATACCTCCCCTCACACTCAAAATTTAGTAAGTGGTAGAGAGGACACATGTAGCCAGGTCAGTCTAGCTCAAACTTAGGCTTTGTGTGGAAGGCAACTGTTAGGCTAAGAAACTTTAATTTCATTTGATTAGCAATGTCTCCACTGCTATCTAGCTATATGCACTCAAGTCAATACTCTCTACTTCTCTAAGCCACCAGTTCTTTATCTGTAAAGTGGTTTCAATAGTAATTTTTGCTCCATAGGGTTAATGTGAAAAAATTTAATTAAAGCTTCTGCACAGCAAAAGAAATTATTAAAAAAAACAAAAAAAAAAGACAATTAACCAAATGAAAGAAGAAATTTGCCAGAAATACCTCTGATAAGGGGCTAATGTCCAAAAAATAAGAATAACTACCATAATTCAATGACATAATAATGAATAATTCTATTTAAAAATAAGCAGAGTAGCTAAAGAGACACTTTTCCCAAGAAGATACACCAATGGCCAACAGATACATGATGAGATGATAAACTTCACTAGTTATAAGCAAAATGCAAATCCCACTACAGTGAAATCCCACCTCACCTCTGTTAGAATGGTCATTATCAGTAAGATAAGAATTAACAAGCACTGGAGAGGACGTGGGAAAAAAGGAACCTGCTGCTGCTGGGAATGTAAATTGGTACAGCTACTATAAAAAAACAGTGTCAAAGTTTCTTAAAAAATTAAGAATAGAGCTACCATCTTCTGGATATGTTCCTGAAAGTTTTGAAAACATTTACTTGCAAAGATGTAGGTACCCCTATATTCATTGCAACTTTAGATAATTGGATAAAGATGTGGTACATAACATAAAATGAAATACCACTCAGAAATGAAAAGAATGAAATACTGCAACAACATGGATTGGCTCCTGAGAGTATCATGCTAAGTGAAGTAAGTCAGATGGAAAAGGACAAGAACCATGTGAGATATAAAGCAGACAATAACAAGCAAAACAAATAAACTCATTGATACAGACAACAGTATGGTGGTTACCGGAGGGGAAGTGGGTGGAGCTAGGATGAAGATGGTAAATGGAGTCAAATAAATGGTGATGGACTACAGTCCAGCCTTTTGGCACCTCGGGCCACACTGGAAGAAGAGTTGTCTTGGGCCACACATTAAAAACACAAACACTAATGAAAACTGATGAGGAAAAAAAAGGTTTTAAGTAAATTTACAATTTTGTGTTGGGCCGCATTCATAGACATCTTGGGCTGTGGGTTGGACACCTCCAGACTAGACTTTGGGTAGCAAGTATGAAATGCAATATCCAGATGGTGTATTATAGAAATGTATAGCTGAAACTTTTATAATGTTATTAACCAATGTTACCCCAATAAATTTAATTTTTAAAAACTAGATAATGGATGTAACACTATAAATGATAGTTATGATTACTGTTTTTGTTTTTATTAAGTTTCAATGAGTGAACAAGATCATGTGGGAAATTCTTTATGAAGCTAAACTTTGTAGTGAAGGGGAAAGTGGAGGTTGGGAAGACAATGAAGTCAGAGATATGACTGTCCAGTGGCTATAAAATAATGCATAGGCAAAATAGGCAGGCAATAATGTAGAAAGGTGGCTCAGGAGAGGAAAGAACCATTATGAGAAACCCAAAAAGAACTTTCAAATGACTTTCCATATCACCTGGAATAAAACTGGAAATTCTAGGAGGGCCTTCAGGACTTGCATTCGTTGTTTCTCCCACCATCTAACTTTCTGACTTTGCCTTCCAACCCTTATAACTCTTCCACCAGCTCTTCTCTGGTCACTTCATTCTAGTAACAGTCCCTCATTCCTTTTTTTATTTTTCAAAAGAATTTTTATGTTTCTGCCACAGGGTATTTGCACTTGCTATTTCTTCTGTCTCATGTGTCCATGTGGATGACTCAATCACCATGTAAATCTTACCTCCTGAAATCTTCCCTGATTACAAGAGAGCACTCTTTCCATTAATCCTTTTTTATGCTTAGAACTCATCATTTCCTAACAAACTTTATGCCTATTTGTTTAATTTTATTATCTATTTCCCCTCACTTTTCACATGAATGTCTTTTAATACTGCATAAGCTTTATTTCACTACTGAATCCTCATGGCTTCAAATACTGACTTACACATAGCTGTTGCTCAGAAAGTTTATTGAATTAATGAGTTAATATATATCATCATTTGGTAGTTGAATTGACTGTGAAAGATTCACATTTTAGAACTGTGGATGGAGAATTGAAGTTGATTCTTTTTAATCATATGAAAAATAATTGTCATACCTGATGAAAAATAGAGCTGGAAATGAAATGTTTTCATCATATGTAATAAATAGTTACAAATATAGAATATAACTAATATAAGATTTAGTTATATTCAAGTGAAGAAATGAATATCATTTAGAGGAAATTAAAATAATGGAAACTTTTAGAATCACATAATGTTCTACCACTGAACTGTGTGCTCTGCTCTTTTACCTAAGCAATGAGGATATTAGAAACTCCTGAAAGTATTGTTGTCAGGAACATGTATAAAAGACACATGGACAAAGCCAAAGGGGGTAGGATCGAGGGTGAGAGGGGGGATGGCTGGGTTCAGGGAGAGTAGTGAGGGGAAAATGGAGACAACAGTACTTGAACAATAAAAAAATAAAAATAATAAAAGAATGTATTGATCTAAATGAAATTAGACAAATCACTGGCTAACATATATAACTGGTAGCAATATAGTCATTACCTGACTACAACCTGCTTCATTATAACTATTTCATAAAACATTTTTATTTAAAAACATTCAGATAACCAAGTTTTCCCTTTTGTTCTGAAACTTCTATTTGACGTATTATTTCCATACATAGAATCTTTTCCACAACACCATAGCAGTAAGAATTGTACAAACCAGCTTCCCTTGAGCTCATCGCATACTTTGTAGACAGACCTTGTAAATGTGCGTATCGTCCCTGCTGCCTCTTGACTCTTATTTCTGAAGGTTTGAGGTATTTTAAACACAAACACCAAAAAAATTTAAAAAACTAAAAGCAAAAGCCTGAATTCCTAGTATAATTTAAACTTTAATAATATTGGTCTGACACAATGGAAATAAATCTTAATTTTTCTATTTTTATTTTATGATAAAATCTATTGTTTTGATGTTAAATTAATAAAGCTGTTGTATTAATTGTCCATATGGCATTAAAATATGTATTACCTCTTTAAACACATGTGTGTATTGTTTATGTATGTTTTTCTTCCCACTTATTTTATATTTTAGTTCCATTTAGTTGAGCACTTCTCGAGAAGTGAATCAGATTTTTATACTAACATTATAAAATTATAATGAATTCCTATGGGGAAAAATCTGAGTTAAATGTAGAGCTATCTATTATGGCCATGAAATAATGGTCACAAATAAAAATTATTTTTTGAGTGTTTTCCTGATTTGAGCATTAAAAGTAATTAATTCTGGTATTAATTAATATCTGGAACAGGTAGTTCCTTGAAGGTCAAAGTTTTGCTCATTATTGTAATATTGCGGTTAGCCGAAAATTCTGTTTAGAATTTTCTGTAAAATAAGAGATGCATTTTTCACTGTCACCAATAACTTTATTGATTTGGTTATTTTGAGTATGTCAGATACCTTCAACCATTGGCTTCTAGAGGATAGGGGCCAAGGGTGCTGCTAAACACCTTCTAATGCATAAGACAGCCCTACAGCTAAGAGTTATTTGGCCAAAATGTCAATAGTACCAAGAAACTTCACAAACTGCTTTTGAGAAATTTGATCAGTCACAGCACCTTCTCCATACACTGCACAAATCTTTTTTGACTTTCAATTATGTTTTTACTTTTATTGAAATAATAAAGCACAATATGCTGAAAATGTTGCATATTTTCTTCCATCTTTAATTTTTCCTTTGGTACTACCATCTTTAATATTAAAGTAGCTACACAAAAATTCACCAATTTTTGATCACTTTTTTAAATGCACACTGATAAGACAGGTCAAAATACAACCTAAGAAAATTATTCCAAATGAAGTTAAAGACAACTAAGCACTACGAGCCATTGAAAAAAACAAACAAACTTTTTGGCCAACCCAATATTTAGAAAAAGTGCATCTGTTTTCCAGAAAAGTCATTGATTCAGTCGATGTTATATCTATGCTCTTACTAATAACACTCAATGTCAATTGTTTGCTCTGGGGGGAATAAATTTATGACTTCTTTCTAAATATATGCCCCATAATTTAGAAGTAATTTATAAGAAATAATTTTTGATGCAGTTATTACCATATGTCAAATATAAAAAAATTGTGAAATATATTTTGTTCATAGTATATAGGTCTTCATCATACATTAATAACATTTTAATAAAAATTTTCTAGGACAATCCAGGGGAAAATGTAATTCTCAATAATTATAGTTAAGTGAATTACAGTCCACACAAACTTGTCTAAAAGAATGTTTACATTCAAATTTTTTTAAACTTTTTAAAAATTTATTTTGGTTATAAATTCTGTTTCCCTACCATACTTAGGCCTTAATTTCATTATTTTAAGAGTATGATATATTTATGTGTATCTGTATTCAATAGATGTATGTATATGCATATAACCTATATTAATGAAGTTCATATTAGTAATTATTTTTATATTTTATATGCATGGTCCTCAATTTCATCCCCAAGTGATTTCAATCAGAGAAATTTTAATTTCATTTCTTTAGATTAAGATATAGCCCCCAAAAAGTAAAAAATGAAAATAATCCTCCATATTCAAGAGCCAAGAATTCCTGCTTAAACTAGAAAGATGTGCTTCACTGTGTGAGTAACTATCTTCTTTAAGCCTCATATGTTAGTGAAAAGAAATGTTTTGACAATACAGGCAGCTTGCAAAGGTTAGGGAATAACTGCATTGGAAACTGCCATTCTGTTTGTAGGGCAAAAGGAGTACAGGTGAGTTCAGTACAGGTGAAGATAAAAGGCAGAAGGGTATTCAATCATTGGTTCCTGCTTCATCAGTAATACATGCTACTGTTTTTGCCTTTTCAAAAGAGACCCATATTTTTGTCATAGTATAAAAACAATGAAGTTCCTCTCATAATTTTGATATCTTTATGCCACAAAAAATAGGGACATATATCACCTGAATTTCAAACATTTATTCATAGCATAAATATGTCATGATTCTGGAACAAAATATTTTTCCTGACATCTGAAAGTCTTTTTGGAGATTGCCAAATCATTCCTTTGTCCTCTACCAGAGCTCTGAAATTACATATTTGTGAAAATGATATTTAAGAAATGACAGCAAGTTTGATGAATTGGTGCAGGGTTGCTGTCATCTCCTGTTCATTCTTTTTCCTGTCCCATACGAAAGAAATGTAATGGGAAATAGATTTTCATCCTCGTATTAGCATATTAACCCAACTCTATATTGGCTTTTAGCTGAGAAATTAGGTACAGGGCTCTTGGATAATTTTTAGATGCCAAGCCTGTGAATAGAATTATAAATCAGAGTGATATAAGATTAATTATCTATGGTTGTATCAGTAGGTTCCAAAATGATTGAAGAAGGCCAGGTATATACAAATGGCAATGCTACTACTTTAATTCAAATAGCTATAAGTATTGATTTAGGCTTTTGATTAGGTAAACCAGTGGTTCACAAGTGAGTCACCTGAAGGCTCTATTAAAGTACAGATAACTGAACCTCACCCTGCCAGAATTTTGCATTTAGTAGTTCTGCAGTTGGTCCAAAATTTGCATTTCTAATAATTTTCTAGACAATATTAACGCTGTTGTTTTGGGGAACACACTTTGAGAATCACTGAAGTAAATCATTTACAAGTGAATCACATGGAAGCTTGAATTACTTGTTTTCAAATAGAGACAGTGTAAACTCATAAACTTTGTGTATTATAAGAACATAAGAACAGATATTATACACAATTTTTAGCAGATGTTTACTTAAAACATGAAAATGTATGGATATGTAATACCTAAAAATTTATATTTTTAATTTCCTTCATCAAATACTCTATAGGACCCAAATGTTGATTCACTGACTCATTGATCTTGTTCAGGAAAGACGTGTATGGGCCCTACGTATCATCAGCCACTTTTCTAGGCAGTAGCGCCTGAGGCTGGTGGTGAGAGGTCATTTTATCAAGGTTAGTCAGAGAAGGCTTCTAAGGGGTTGGCATTTGACCTGAAAAGTGTAAAAAAGTTATGAAATGATCTGAAGTAGATCTCAAGTTTCTGAAAGAAGAAAGCTTGACTAGGCTGAATACAGTGTTTTTTAGTTTGTAAATAAAAGCCACATAAAGTGCTATTCACTGAAAGATTAAGACTAAACAAGAGGTTCCAAAGGAAAATAAATTACAAAGAGCTAAGGGAATTTGTGAATTTAATGACATGATGTAAACTTTTTTACTGAATAGGAAGAAAAAGACAGTAGTATTTATTAAATAGCATGCTAAAGTTAAAGTCACAAGCACAGTGGGGAAGGTTCCAGAGAGATGGGCTGACTGCTTAGGCAGGACTGTCTGGGAGCTCATGTTAGATTGCTGAACAAACCAGAAATCAGCCTATTCATTTACAGTTAGGGACATTCCTTTGCTGGAACCGGAATATTTATGTTTGCTGTCCATGAAATTCTCATTGTTACAGTGTATAAGAAGTTGAATTTCAGAATAAATTAACAAAAATGGAATCAGAGTAAAATAAAAGAAAACAATGACATTGAATTCCAAATGACTTCGGTCAGATCCAAAAGAGAAACTGCCTTTCTACTTATCTAGAATGTTTGAGGATCTTTCCACCCTGACCTCAGTACAAGACATTGCTGGAACTTTTAACATTGAGGTCTTATGATTTTGGCTGCTTTTCTCTAGCTCCTGTAAAAACCATCTTCTGCCAAAACATGCTTTCTTTTTTTCTTTAATCCAGTGCAGTGTAACATAATTTACTATGCCATAGGTTTACATTTGCTAATGTGCTGGCACTCTCCTAGGCCTCTACTTGGGTCATTCTGATATGCTTTTGGGGAATTCTCAAATTCTTTAGCTTCTCATGTATTTAGGGTTTAGAATGTAGCTGCTTGTCACAATAGCAAAACACTCCCATTATAACTATTAAAAATGTTTATTTTTAGAAGTTTTCCTAAATTCACTTTGGGAAGTGGCTCACAATCCCTATGCTATGGTTTGAATTGTGTCCCCAAAAATTCATATGTTGAAACCCTACACCCAATATCTCAAAATGTGAATGTATTTGAAGATAAGGTCTTTAAAAATGTGATTATGTTAAAATGTTAGGGTGACCCCTAATTTAATATGACTAGTGTTTCCATAAGAAGAGGAAATTTGGACACAGAAAGGGATACCAGGGCCCTGTGCACACAGAGGCTGTGTAAGGACACAGAGAAGGCAGCCATCTGCAAGCCACATACAGAGGCATCAGGAGACACTAAACCTGCCTAAGCCTTAATCTTGGACTTCTAGGCTTCAAAACTATGAGAAAATAAATTTATGTTTTTTAGTCATCAATTTAGTCAAAATCCCATGTCTGTGCTATTTTGTTATGACAGCCCTATCAAACTAAAACACCCCATGATTTCTGGTTATTAAAGAATTTAAACACTGTACGTCGCAATGTGTGATATCTTTCAAACACTGGTAGTAGAGAGGGAAGAGGTGAAGAAGGCAGGGCAGGAATAGCCAATCAACGGACTTCCTTTTTGTGGTAAATCAGAAAATAAATCACATACCAGGGCTAAGCACCTGCCGTCTCATGCGCACACATACACAGCCCCTAAGGGGAAAAAATATCATCTGACAAAAATCTGCTCCCTATAGAACAATGATCTACAGATTGAGTACTTGTTTCTGAATTCAGTAATGATTGAGAAGACACTTGTAACACATGAACAGTTGCCTTAGAAGAAGTGTCAGATTCTATCATTCAGAACAGGAATGGCATTTTAAAACAGGTGTGCTCTAGACTGTAGTTTCGAAAATGCCAAAAAACATCTCCTGAACTTATGTGACATTTAGAAACATTTTTTAAAAAGTATGAATGTATTCCTCTCCGACTTAGTAATCCCTTGGAACTGAGTGGGGATTTGTGAAGTGTTCTTGAAAAACAAAGTACACAGACATGAAAAATTTCTGTCACAGCACATAGAACACAGAGACAATGACAAAGATCACTGTCAATCTTAGAGACATTCAGGTTTGTTATCATGTTAGAAAACATTCAATGAAATATTTTTATTTTGCTGATGTCAATTTGAACATTTAAAGATATATCCTCACATTGAAGTGCATGATAATAACTTACTCCCCTAATAACTAGTGAAACTTTCTAGTTGCAGTTGTGTTACTATATTAAAATTAGTTGAATTTGCTTAATCATTAAAAAAGAAGTCACAAGCAAGTTTTCTAAGGATGTATGGGCTAATACTTATGAAGTAATACATATTTAAAAAATTATGTATTTTATAGAGTACAAGTGAAAAATCCATAAAGCTAAGTACAGAGAAATTAATTGTATCTTCATATCTTTCCTAATTTTTTTATTAAAAACAACTTTTAGGATTTGACTTAAGCATGTTCAAAGTAAATATAAAGTAAAAAGTAAATATAAAACTATAAGTGCAGCCTGTCATATATATGGTCAAGTCAAAATGTCTTTAAAAATTTCCCTCCCTGGCTGGTATAGCTCAGTGGATTGAGCATAGGCCTGTGAACCAAAGGGTTGCTGGTTCCATTCCTGGTCAGGGCACATGCATGGGTTGTGGGCCAGGTACCCATCTGGGTGTGTGTGAGAGGCAAACACACATTGATGTTTCTCTCCCTCTCTTCCTCTCTCCTTTCCCCTCTCTCTAAAAATAAATAAATAAAATCTTTTAAAAAAGTTTTCCCCATATATTGTTTTAATTCAGATTAAAACAAACTACAGCAACTATACTTTCTCAAGTATGTGTGTGTATGTGTATTTCCACGCACATATTTAATTGTGTCTGATATCTGCATTTGGCTTTAATAAGTACAGCTAGAATTTAAGAAGTTTGCCTAGAAATCCAAATGCAGAATCTTTTTTAGATTTTCATATTTTCCTTCAACTTTTTAAGCAACTGACATTTATTGAGACATGTCCAAAGTATTCAATTTAGTTTGTAAAAAATAATTGTCTTTCTATATGTACTTTTAAAACATTTTACATAATATTTAATTAAATGATATATTTAATTAAGTTGGCTTATTTATATTTAAAAATAATAAAAATTGATTGTTTGTTCCATGCTTTATTGAGATGTAACTGACATAAAATATTGTATAAATTTGAGACATGTGTGTTGATTTGATGCCTTTACCTATTGCGAAATGCTTACTACCATAGCATTAGCTAATATATCCATTACATCACAGAATTGCCATTGCTTTTTTATGGTGAGACATTTAAGATCTACTCACTTAGCCACTTTGAAATATATCATGCATTATTGTTAATGATAATCCCTACCTCATAATTAGAAGTTTATAGTGTTTGGCCATTATCTTCACATTTCTCTCACACCCCCAACTCCTAGAAACTACCATTCTAATCTCTGGTTCTATGAGTTCAGTTTTTTAATATATATCTTTTGGCTAATCCCTTTAACTTTCTGTTCCCTCCTTCCTTGTACCCCTCTGAAAGCTGTGTGTTCCATGTGTTCATGCTTCTGTTTCTATTTTGTTTTTCAGTATACTTTGTTTTTTAATACACTTTGTTAATTAGATTCCACATATAAGGGAGATCATATGATATTTGTCTCACTCTGACTGGTTTATTTCACTTAGCATAACAATCTCCAGGTCTGTCTATGGTGTCACAAAAGGCAAGATGTCCCTCTTTTGTATGGCTGTATAGTATTCCGTTGTATAAATGTACCATAGCTATTTCTTTTTAAAGGTTTTATTTATTTTTAGACAGAGGGGGAAGGAGGGGAAAAGAGAGGGAGAGAAATATCAATATGTGGTTGTCTCTCTTGTGCCCCCTACTGGGAATGTGGCCCACAACCCACGTGCCTTGACTGGGAATTGAACCATTGATTCTTTGCTTCACAGTCTGGCACTCAATCCACTCAGTCACATCAGCGAGGGCTATACCACAGCTTTTTTATCCACTCATCTAATGATGGGCACTTGGGCTGTTACCAGATCTTGGCTATTGTAAATAACACTGCAATGAACATAGGGATGCATATATTCTTTGGAATCAGTGTCTCTACCTGTTTTTTTAATTTGGTTATTTGTAGGGTTTTTTTCCTATTATCAATTCTTTATATATTTTGGATATAAACCTACTTTATGACCTCTGACTTGCAAATATCTTCTCCTGTTTTGTAGGTTCTCTTTTCATTTTGTTAATGGTTTCTTTTGCTGTGTGGAAGCTTTTTAGTTTGATGTAGTCCCACTTGTTTATTTTTCTCCTGTTATCTTTGCTTTTGGTGTCAAATCAAAAAAAAAAAAAAGGAAACTCATTACCAAGACTGATGTCTAGGAGCAAATCTGACTCTTGATAAATTATTTCACTGGTAGAAACAGTGAAATTGTCCAGAAGCTAAGTAATTCTGAGTTTGCAGTCTGAAAAAATAGTCAGTATAGTTTACTTAAGTAATTGATGTTGATTAATAGAGCAACTTGGTTAAGTGAAGAGTAATTAATATATTAGTTCTGGAAAGAGACTGTGGTATATAAGGTTATGTGAAACAGTTTTCAGGAAACAATGCATAATGACTTCTAGATTTCATTATTACAAATAATAGCTAATAGCTATAAAAATAACAAACCAATCCATATTATTTGGATGTTTTACAGCCTAGTTCATTGAGATCATTGTTCTAATTGTCAAGAATTAAATAGACAAGAAGGTAGTTATTTATAATACTTTAATCTACGACATGTATTTGTCATTTTATTATTTGAGTTGTAATTTTTTTCTTCGGTTTGTAAAACAAATGATGGGGACATTTTAGCCCTCTAGCATAAAAAAAAATCTGTATATTCATCAACCTGAAAATTCTGATACACAAATACTACCCAAATCACTGTTGACTTGGGGTATGTTTATTAATGACATTGATAATCTAGCCAGCTATCTCAGCATAAAGATACAAAATAAAAGTAGATAAAATTAGATAATAGATCCATGTAATTCACAGACTCCATACTGAGTCTCATACTAATACTAAAAATTATAGCCGTGATTTTCTGAGTGCTGGCTATGTGCCAAGCATTGGGCTGGGCTCTTCAAAGATAGTTTATATTTCCTTGCAGTGTCACTATGAAGTATGTGTCATGATCTCTATTTTATGAAAATGGAAACCTAAAACCAAAAGGTCAAATAAAATGTCCAAGATCAAAGAGCTACTAATTTGTAGCTTTCAAATTGAAGCTAGTTTTATTTGACTCCAAAAACTGTAGTTTCCACTTTAGTATGTTCCTTCTAAAACAATACCATGACTAAGACATCCCAGTGCAAATGAAGAGCAAACCCATAATCTCTGGCTTATGATACCAGTACTAGATATTTGGTTTCTTTGTAATTTTTACTGAAAGACTTAAAAGACAATACTGTAGAAGAAATGGTATCAACTGTGTAAGGCGCTAAGTTGCATGGAAATTTTAAAACACCGGGGTTTTTTTTCCTTCTCTTTGTCTGCCCTATTCAGAAGTTTCCATAATAAAAATTACTTTCCTAAGGCATATGACTTTTTAAGTTATCTTTTTCTACTAATTAAAAATGTTTATGATAAAAATTTCCTTCTCTAACATTCCCGATATTTGTTCATCTCAAGGAGGAGTTCCGCAGATTTTGTCTGGAGATGATTGAAGCAAAGAATCGTGTTTCCTCTAATACCATATCATATATGCATTGGCAGAACACAGGATTACAAAATATGAAACAGAAAAACGTGGAACTGGTAGTAAGCAACACAACTTAACTGGGGATAGCACGGACCACAAACTGTCAGTGAAGGAAATAAAACTTCAGAAAAGGCATTCATCAGTAATTTACTTACTTGTGCCTTTCATTGGCAGTTCAGGCTAACCATTATATGAGTAAATATGTTATGATGATGTTATGTTGTATGTTGTTATGATGGATAAAGAAAACAGAATAGTTTCCACAGGAAGTAATGTCCAGCTAAATACCCATTTATGATTTTTTTAAAGTATCCTGTTCCAGTTAAGGCTTGTCATGGGGTGTGACCTGCCTCTCTTATATTGCTGAGAAAATAAGGAGTCAATATAATCTCTTAAGTTTCTGTCAACCAAACTTGTCACTTTCTCTGTTATACAGGGACTCCAGAAAGCAACAGCAGGGCCAGCCTGGCAGATTGTGTCCTTGAGAGTGTCTTAGTCCTGGTGATGAATGTAATGATACCAAGATGTCAGCTGCTCTGATAGCAAAATATTTTCACTCAAACACAAAACCTGTCCTTTTTTAATTATGAGGAACCATTTCAAAAAAGATTTCAGATTCTGTTTGTTATCTACAGATAGGGTTCGGAAATTTCATATGGCACAAAGAAGCTTGCATACTTCTTATCAGTGCAAAAAGAAAAAAAGAGAAAAAGAGAAAGAAGAACAGCATTCTTATTGATTAATCTGGAAGGAAAGAAAATCTTTAGCCAAATAACACTACAGGCTCAAGTGAGAACAATTTAGATTCTTGATTTCCCTTTGTTCATTTTAATATCAACCTGTCCAAAACATTTTAGTTGCAATTATAATTGTTTTACAACTGCCTTGGAAGCTTGTCATATTGCAGCACTTACAGAGATGCTATCATAATAGCCTGTCTCAAGAAAGCCTCGGTAAAGTCTTAAAATAAACACTCACCAGTCGGCAAGGTCACAAATTGATAAAGTACAAGCAAACTGGAAATTCACTACGTAAACAAAAACTTCAAGTTATTTAAAAACAATGAAAAATAGGTCATTGCTTTTATGTGTGCCAATCTCATCAGGATTCTAAAATGAAACCTAGTAATTTCTTACTAAGGATTTAGTTAAATAAAATTGTTACATGTTTTAAGGCAACATGACAAAAATATATTATCACGTAAAACACAAAAATACATGTTAACACACAAAGTCTTCTTAATGCTCTGGAGATACCTTCAAAAGCTTCCTACATCAGTTCAAAGGGGAAAGAATATCACCACCAAGGGCTGCCAGTTCTAGTGAGAAAGCTGTTTACTACATGCAGCAAAACAAGCAGACCGTGGCCCAGGGGAGCACGTCATCACAGCTTTTTAATGGTCTATCCATATTACCTCACGACAACTGGGAGCTCAGCACCTCCAGATCTATGCGGCATGGCTGGTGACTGTGAACCTGAATGATCTCATCTCCTAGGAACCGTCAGGCTGTTTCTGCAGTCTGTGCACAGAGTCCAGCGACTCATTTGGATACACTGCAGTGGCGGTAAAACTTTAGAGAGGTTTTTCCACAATATACTCTTTTCTCCTAATGCGGTTATTATCCTTCAAATTCGGTAATGAGGCTACTGAGAGTTTTCTTGTGGTGCTTTACATCTTATATTAACCCTTAATACCTCACGCACCCCCCACCTTGTCATAGGCTTACAAGAAAGGGCACTGGGCAATGTTCCCAATTTCCGGTAAAAGGAAAAGGACCTGATTGTTCCTCATTTGAAAGATTTTTACCCAAATTAGCATGATTTAACTCCTAAGCAAATGCTTTTGAATTAAAATGTTAAAATAAAGTCTCCACCCATGGCACAGCAGGACTCATTTGAGCAGTATTTATAAAAGTAGATGTTCTGTGTGTACAGATAGAACAGTTACATTTTCAACCTGGAAGTCCACGAGTTAATTTGTAATTTTCCTGAGACCCAGAATAAGTTTCATAGATGGTAAATGAGCAAAATGAACCGATTTTCATATCTCAGTATGACTAATTATTTATTTGTCTAGGAATACATATTTTTGTGAGTAAGAATTATGTGTTCTTATTTGAAAATGGAAATTCAGAGTTCCTATGAATATCTCTTGCAAAAGTCAAAGATCTAATAGCATATATCAAAACTCACTGCAGATATATCTTAATAATCATTCTCTCTTCTGAGATTATGATTATTCTTATGTTGAATATTTTCAACATAAGCTTCCTTCTTACACAGCTTTCCAGGTAACCTTTCCAATCAATCATAACAGGCATGAGAAATAGAATCTAATTGCTATCCTCACTCTACTAAGTATGAAGAGGCACTGACAGGGTCTCTTTTATTTTGACACTTTCTATACATTTTAATATATTACAATCTAAAAGCTGTTAATAAAATGAAATAAATTACATGGAATAAAGGGCAGTAGAGTTAGTTATTCCAATTCTAAGTGATTTAGAAGCCCTCTGTATCAGCATATTACTTTAAAAATATCTTAGAAACATTTAGTGTGAAATAAGGTGCTGAATGGTTATAGTCTGTACATCTTATTAATGTAATTATTCATTATTTCAAATTCAGCATTCAGTTTATCACCTGGCCTTACTTGCTAATTTCTTCTAGCATTGCACCTTCAGTAAAAGATGCCTGTAGTCACTATTAACTCTCTTCCAAAGCATGCATAATTAATCATTTTCATCTTTTAATGTAATTTGTAGATATTTACATTTGATAAATACCATAGACTCCATGACTGAACTCAATATATGTAAGTAGAATCATAGATACTTACACATTTATACAAAGAGATTGTTGAGTACTTGATCTCAGTGTAGGGAAGTTCTCTAGGCCTTGGCCTACAGTGACAAGGCTCTCCTTCACCCAAACCTTTTAAAAACAGCTTTTAAGCTGATGTGAAGGACAAGAGAGAGAAAATAATTGCCTATTTCAAGCTGAAAAATGGAAGATGGGGGTAGAATAGGTGGAAGCTACTAGATACAAAAATTCTCAACCAAATATTAGCAAACCAGATCCAGCAATACATTAAAAAGACCATACAACACAATGAACTGGGGTTTGTTCTTGAGATGCAAGGTAGGTACAATACCCACAAATTAATAAATGTGTACATCATGTAAACAAAAAGAAGGACCTTATGAATAGATGCAGAAAAATCATTTGATAAAATCAAGCACCCATTTATGATAAAAACTCTCAGAAAAATGGGCATAGAGGGAATGTACCTCAATGTAATAAAGGCCATATATGACAAACCCACAGCCAGCATCATATTCAATGGGCAAAAATTACAATGTTTCCCTTAAGATCCAGAGCAAGATATGGATGTCCACTTCACCACTCTTATTCAACATAGTACTCAAAGTCCTAGCCACAGCAATCAGACAAGAAGAAATAAAAGGTATCCAAATTCAAAAGAAAGGAGTTAAACTGTCATTATTTGCAAATGACATAACACTGTATATAGAGAACCCTAAAGATTCCACCAAAAAACTAGTGGAACTGATAAATAAAGTAAGTAAATTAGCAGGACACAAAATAAATATCCAGAAATCAATTTCTTTTCTACACAACTTTAGTAAACTATAATAAAGGGAAACAAAGAAAACAAAACTATTTATAATTGCATCAAAAAAACACCTAGGATTAAATTTAACCAAGAATATAAAAGATCTGTGCTAAGAATAAGAAACTAAAAAAGAAAACTGAAGAATATACAAATAAGTGGAAACATATACAGTGTTCATGGACAGGAAGAATTAGCATCATTAAAATTTTCATATTACAGAAAGCCATCTAAATATTCAATGCAATTTTTAATGAGATACCAATAGCATATTTCAGAGAACTACAACACATATTCCAGAAATTTATGTGGAACCACAAAAGACATTAAATAGCCATAGCAGTCTTGAGAAAGAAGAACAAAGTTGGAGGAATCATGCTACCTGATGGCTACCTGAAGCCATCATCATCAAAACAGCATGGTACTAGCATAAAAACAGACACATAAATCAAAGGAACAGAACGGAGAACCCAGAAATAAACCCACACCATTAAGGTCAATTAATATTTGACAAAGGAGGCAAGAACATATAATGAGGTAATTATAGTCCATTCAATAAATGGTGTTGAGAAAACTGGTCAGATATGTGCAAAATAAAAATAGAACTAAACTACCTTCTTACATCAAATACAAGAATAAATTCAAAATGCATTAAAAACTTAAATGTTAAATTCAAAATCATAAAAACCCTAGGAGAAAATATAAGCAGTAAAATCTCATTAATTTCTCACAGCAATAGTTTTTCTGATATATCTCCTCAGACAATGGAAACAAACAAAAAATGTAACTACATAAAACAAAAAAGTATTTTGCACAGCAAAGGAAACCATCAACAAAACTAAAAGATAACCCACTGAATGGGAGATCATATTCACCACTGATACATCTAATAAAGGTTAATATCCAAAATTTATAAAAAATCTTATAAATTTCAATACCAAAAAACAATCTAATTGATAAATGGGCAAAGGACCTGAATAGACACTTCTCCAAAGAGGACATACAGATAACCAACAGTCATATAAGAAGATGCTCAACATCATTAATCATCAGAGAACTACAAATTAAAATCACAATGAGATATAACCTCACGCCTGTAAAAATAACTGTCATCAAAATATCAACAAACAACAAGCACTGGTGAGGATGTGGAGAAATGGGAACTCTACTGCACTGTTGGTGGGAATGCAAATTGGTGCCACCACTGTGGAAAACATTATGGAGTTACCTCAAACAATTAAAAATGGAATTTCCTTTTGACCTAGTGATTCCACTTCTGGAAGGTGTACAAAGAAAACCTATTTCAAAAGAATATATGCACCACTATGTTTATTGAAGCATTATTTACAATAGCCAAGTGCTGGAAGCAGCCCAAGTGCACATCAGTAGATGAGTAAATAAAAAAAACTGTGGTATATTTACACAATGGAATACTACTCATCCATACAAAAGAAGGAAATTTTACCTTTTGTGACAACACGGATGGACTTGAAGAGCGTTGTTAAATGAGTGGCCACTCAGAGAAAAGTGAATACCATATTATCTCACTTAAATGTGGAATCTAATGAAAAAAATAAACCAGCAAACAAAATAGAAACAGACTCATAAACACAGAGAACAGACTGACAGCTATCAGAAAGGATGGGGTAGGGAGTATGGGTGAAAAAGATAAGGAATGAAGCAAAAAAGAAAAAAAGGAAAGGAAAGAAAAAAGTCCTCATAGACAGACAACAGTATGGAGATTTCTAGAGAAAGGGGGTGGGATGGGGAGTAGGAGAGTGTAAAGGGAAGATAAATGGTGATGGAAGGAAATTTGACTTGGGGTGGTAAACATACAATACAATATACAGATGATCATTATAGAATTGTACCCATAAATCCCATATAATTTTATTAACCAATGTGACCCCGACAAATTCAATAAAAAGTTAATAAATGAAAATGAACAAATTGGTTGAAAATTACATTTCTAAAAGAATACTTAAACTGAAACAGAGATTTTCTTTAAAGGCATTATGTAGCAAATAATATTATATGTAGTCCATCTTTTCCTAGAATCATAAATTTTTCAAATACATTTTACTGATTATGCTATTATAGTTGTCCTATTTTCTCTTCTTTATTCTCCTCCACCCTGCACATCCCCTCCCACCCACATTCCCCCCGTTTAGTTCATGTCCATGGGTCATATATATAAGTTCCTTGGCTTCTATACTTCCTATACTATTCTTAACTCCACCCCCCCATCTATTTTCTAACTACCATTTATGCTACTTATTCCCTGTACCTTTTCCTCCTCTACCACCCTCCCACTCCCCCACCGATAACCCTTCATATGATCTCTATTTGTGTGAATCTGTTCCTGTTCTAGTTGTTTGCTTAGTTCATTTTTGTTTTGTTTTTAGGTTCATTTGTTAATAGTTGTGAGTTTGTTGTCCTTTTACTGTTCATATTTTTGATCTTCTTTTTCTTAGATAAGTCCCTTTAACACTTCATATAATAAGGACTTCATGATGATGAACTCCTTTAACGTGACCTTATCTGAGAAGCACTTTATCTGCCCTTCCATTCTAAATGAAAGCTTTGCTGGATAGAATAATCATGGATGGAGGTCCTTGCCTTTCAAAACTTCAAATACTTCTTTCCAGCCCCTTCTCGCCTACAAGGTTTCTTCTGAGAAAGCAGCTGATAATCTTATGGGAACTCCTTTGTAAGTAATTGTCTTCTTTTCTCTTGCTGCTTTGAAGTTTCTCTTCTTATCTTTCATCTTGGGTAATGTAATTATGATATGCCTTGGTGTGTGCTTTCTTGGGTCCAACTTCTTTGAGACTCTCTGGACTTCCTGGAAGTATATTTCCTTTGCCAGATTAGGGAAGTTCTCCTTCATTATTTTTTCAAATAAGTTTTCAATTTCTTGCTTTTCCTCTTCTCCTTCTGGCACTCCTATGATTCAGATGTTGGAATGTTTAAAGTTGTCCTGGAAGTTCCTAAGCCTCTCCTCATTTTTTTGAATTTTTGTTTCTTCAGTCTGTTCTGAGTGAATGTTTCTTTCTTCCTTCTGCTTCAAACCATTGAGCTGAGTACTGGTTGCCTTTCCATCACTGTTGGTTCCCTATACATTTTCCTTTATTTCACTTTTCATAGCCTTCACTTTTTCCACTATTTTGTGAACATACTCAACCAATTCTGTGAGCTTCTGATTACCAGTGCTTTTAACTGTGCATCTGTTAGGTTTGCCCTCTTTTCATCGCTTAGTCATATTTTTTCTGGAGCTTTGATCTGTTCTTTCATTTAGGCCATTTTTCTTTTGTCTCAGTACGCCAGTTACATAGTAAGGGATGGAGCCTTAGGTGTTTACCAGGGCAGGGCAACCCACGTGGCTGCATTGTGACACTGTATGTGGGGGAGGGGTCCAAGAGGGAACAGTGCTTAGCTCTTCCTTAGCTCTCAGCTGGCTTTCAGTCACTTCCCCTGCTACCCACAAGCAAATTGGGCCTTTCTGGTGCTGATTCCTGGGTAGGTGGTTTAGTGTGCATTCTAGAACCCTGTGGGTCTCTGCAGTGAACTCTCCTATGTGGCTGGGAGTTTCTCCCAATGCCACAACCCTCACAGGTTTTTTCAGCCAAAGATTTTGAGTCTTTATTTTCCTGTGTTGTGACCCTGGGTTGCGCAGCCTGTCTTGTTCCCCAGTTGTTCCTCCTTGTTTATTTGCACATGAATGTGGGACTGCCCGCTCTACCAGCTGCCCTCTTGCCACAAGTCCTCTCCATCCCAATAGCCCATATCTGCCCATCCTGTAGGTCTGGACGAATATTTCTTCTTTAACTCCTTGGTTGTCAAACGTCCATATTTCCTGGCAGTTCTGTGGTTTTTTTTTTTAAATTTGTTGTTGTCCTTCTTTTGGTTGTGCAAGGAGGCACAGTGTGTCTACCTACACCTCCATCTTGGCTGGAAGTCCCACATTTTTAAAAGATATGTTCTATCAAAGAGATTTTTTTCAAGTACTTCATTTTTATTTGTTACCTTATTTCATAGTGAGCCGGTAGTATTTCTCAACTAAAATGCCAAGTTTATAATGTAAAATTTATCTTGCTTAAAGGCGAGTAGTTTTTCAAAAAGTATGAAATCTGATTACACCAATTAAATAAATCTTCATTAAACCCTTCACATTGTGAATTAATTTTATACTACTTTTTTCTTTTGATCTTTCTAAAACAATAGTTTTCAAGTGATCTTTAAAATTTTAAAGCAAATTTATGAGCTTGAACAATTATTTAGACAAGAAATTAAATTTTTCCTAGTTTCATTTAAGATTGACAGGAATATTCGTTATAATAGCCTGATTTATTACTAAGATAGGAGTCAATTACTTACATTTTGAGATTTGTAATTTTCTGTTTTTGTAATATCTCTAGTACCTAGAGCATTATTGCACCTCCCTCAAGTAAACTGATTCATTCTATTTTCAATTATAGAATTAAGATAATCATTTAAAGTAATGAGTTTTAATAATTTTTATAATTGAAATTAACACTAAATAGAAACCTTTAAATATTATAAGAATATACAAGGTCTGTCCTGAAAAAATTTAACCATTGTTAATATAAGAGAGCAGTTTGCATGATATCAATGTAACCTGGCAGCTGAGACTGGCTTGGAATGTGCATGTATGACAATGACAAGTTCACTGTTCTAGTCAGTGGGGGCAGTAGATGCCACTGAGTGAGCAAGTGTATAGTGTGACCTTTGCATTCAAAATGACTGAGTGCGTGGAGCAATGAATCTGCATCAAATTTTGTCTGAACCTTGAACACATATCCGAGGAAACTAGTTGGATGATTCAGAAGGCTGCAGCTATGGACAAGTGATGATTGGCAGTTTTATCACGACAACACACTCACTCATGCATCATGTCTGGTGCAGGGTGTTTTGGAGAAACGTCAAATCACCCAGGTGAATAAATCCCCTACAACCCAGATTCGGTGCCCTGTGACTTTTGGCTTTTCCCAGAACTAAAATTGCCTTTGAAAGGGAAGAGATTTCAGACCGTTGATATGATTCAGGAAAATATGATGGGGTGGCTGATGGTGATTGGGAGAACGTGGGATGTCCCAAGGTACCTATTTTGAAGGGGTGAAGGGGACTGAAGCATCACTGTCCTACGTACAATGTTTCTTATATCTTCTTCAGTAAATATCTTTATTTTTCACAGTGCATGGTTGGATACCTTCTCGACAGACCTTGTATATAACCAAAATGAAATAAAAATCATCCTTATTACTTGAATTACCAATAAAGTTTACTGTGATTGTTTCACCAAATAATATATTCTTATGGTCATAAACACTGTTTTATTACCTTCATATTTTCTTTTATTTTATAGAAATGTTTGGCAAAAAAGAAAATGTAAGGTTTTAGAAAGTGATTTTAAAAATCTGATATATAGAAGGAATATAATGACTTGTATTTGAATAAAATAGGATTTAAACTGTCTGATAAAGAGGCAACCAGATCAGTTAAAGCTTTTCTCTTTCATTTACAGGGTGAAAAAATCACTCATTTAGGATTTTTATTATTTCAGTATTCATGGCAATTAGGACTATGACTAGATTGAAGTTTTTAGTTATATTATCTCCAAAGAAAATTTTTACTCTTTAACACAATCTACTTTCCTCTATACCTTTTTATCCCTTATTATGAGAATACTGTCTTTTAGTATGCATCAGTAGAACCCTGAATTTATAATTTATGATTAATCAAATTAAATTGTTGATGAAAGCCTCTTAATTTGTCCATAATTCATGCATTCTCACCACTTACCTGCTTCTCCCTTGGTTTACTCCTCAAGAGAGAAGAGTAATAAACTTCTGTTTATGAGGGATCTTTTCTTAATCATTTGTTCAATATAGCTTTTGAGAGGGATTCCTTTTAACAGTACTGAGTTGGGCTTTTGAGTACTCAACAATAAACAAGATAAAATCTCTGGCTCAAAGTTACTTCTATTATAATAGTGAATCAATACAATATATACAGGAGTGGGCAAAAGTAAGTTTACAATTGTGAGTATGCAAAACAGTTATTCTTGTATTACTGTTTATTAATTATTATCTGTACTATAACTATAAGCCTACTTTTGCTTATACTATCATACCTTATCATTGTGTAGGATCATAAGAAGCTCCATAAAAATCAATAGAAATGGAGCTAATCAAAGTGAAAGGTGGTGGTCGGAAATCTGAATATAGGTATGATAAAAGAACCTCCTAGGAAGATTAACAATGCAAAGATTGTTTGTGTTCCACTGCTATACATTTGTTCTTAGTAAAGTATATATTTAGTTTATATACTAGAATTAGTTTGTTTTCAAACCCACCTGTACTCCTTTCTACCTGTGTGATTTTAGGTGCTTTACTAAATTTTTTGTGTCTTGGCGTTCTCATCTGTAAAATGGGATTTAAGTAGTGGTAAAGCTCCTTAAGCTGTAGAAGTGAATGATACTATGAATTCTAAGGGAAACACTGAAATAGTTTTTGACAAATGGCAAGTGCTCAATAAATGTTAGTTATTATCATCATCATTGTCATTGTGGGCTGTTAAGAAAATGTTTTTGTAGCCCTTCAGGGTACTTACTGTCTCTTTTGACACACTGTGCTGAAGACATGAGGTTCTAGGCTAAAAGAAATCCCTGGGACATGAATTTACAATGTATATAGAGAGAACTCAAGACAGAAGATTTATCCAAGTCAGGAGGTAGGTGTTTACATTTCAAGACACTGACACCCAGGACCTTGGAGACATCGCTAGGTCATAGAAGTCAGAGGCAATGGGACTTACTGCCCTTTGAAGAGACTGACATTTTTTAAAAGGAACAGTAAGAACCCATTATCCTTATACCAATCTACAAAGGAAAAAATTTTTTCTCCTTAATTTTTTGAGATATGTAGTGAAGGTAGCTGCCCTTTACTTCCATATATAGATAGATAAAATCCATTTGTGCCCTGGCTGGTGTGGCTCAGTGAATTGAGTGCCAGCGTGTGAACCAAAGGGTCACCAGTTCCATTCCCTGTCAGGCACACGCTTGGGTTGCAGGCCAGGTCCTCAGTAGGGGGTGCGTGAGAGGAAACCATACACTGATGTTTCTCTTTCTCTCTTTCTTCCTCCCTTCTACTTTCTCTAAATAAATAAGTAAGTAAACTATTTTAAAAAGTCATATTAAAGAAATCCATTTGCTTAAATCCCCTCTTGTATGGTGTGTGAGGCCACTTATTTGGGAGATTTTACCATCTGCCTTTAATTGTGTGCTCCAGGAATAAACACCTGGAAAGGGGATCAACACTGCTGTTAATGGTTAAATTGTCTCTGATCCAGAATGTCTTGGTTGCACATTCAGGATAAAATCAATTATGAGTATTCCAAATCCGACTAATGTTATCATCCTCATTCTCCTCCTCATCATCATCATGGCAGAAAACAGCTATAATCTAGTGGCTATATAGGTTAAAAACCTGTTTCTTTTCTTTCTGGACACAGGGCTAGACTGTATTTTTCAGCCTCTGTTGCACATGCACACAGCCATGTGACTAAATTTTGTGAATAGACTGTGGACAGAAATGAATGTTGTCTTCAAGCCCATAAAATACATTCTCTAATTCGCTACATATTTTCTCCTCCTTTCTCTGCAATAAAATTTTGAAATTTTATATGGCAATTGAGCCATTAGATAAGAGTAACTTGGCATTAGGCAAGGCCATTTGAAGGAGCCTTCCTCTAAGCCATCCCTACAATCTTCATTATTCTTTGATGTTAAGTGTGAAATAAATCCCTTTGTTGTGATAAGTCTAAGAAGTTCATGTGCAAGAGGGATGTTATGGAAGTTAGTTCATGCTGATACACAAATTGAATTTTCTTAATTATCATGAAAGCCTCCCCATTGTAGGTGAGTTCTTCATTATCTTCTCCTTTCCAAAGGAGCCCAGCCATGACTCTAGACAAAAAGCAAGGACAGTCAGGGCAGATAAATTTTTGTAGGTAATGCATGTGTGAAAGAAAGAGAATGGGGTAGAAAAAGAGTAGGAAATTTGTGTAATCTATCAGATACAGTTGTGCAATTTCTGTTACTCTTTGTAGTTCCTCCGTTTCTCATCACTTATATCACTATTCACTATAATCTTTAAAAATTAGACTCAATTTCTTAGTGTTCAATCTAATCAAACATTAGTTCACATACCAGGCTGGATTTTTCAACTATTGAATTTTCTAGTCATTTTATTTTCCCAAGAGAAAAAAGTAGAAGGACATTGATAGTATGCTCCCTGAAATAGTTTTTTTTTATCTTTTTTCCTAAATATATACTTAAATGCAAATGGTAAGGCATTATACACATTATTCTGAAATTTAGTTCTCATGTACATATTCTAGAAGTTTCTTATTATCACAATATGTAAAGCTGCTTTGTTCTTTTTAATATCTGCACAGTATTTTGTTCCACAGATGAACCTAGCCACTTAACACATCCTCTTTGGTTAAAATTTAGGTTCTTTTATCTTAAAATTTTTTATTTTGCAATTATAAACTGTATGGCAAAAACACTTTTTATATAACTCTTCACACATGAGCAAGAATGTGTCCAGAATGGTAGTTCTCAAGCTTTAAAATATGTAGAATTACCTGGAGGGCTTATAAAAATATGAATTGTTGGGCTCGACCTCATGAGTTCCTGATTCAGTGGGTCTGGGGTGTTACCCAAGAAATTATCCTCAAGACAAGCGTCCAGGTGATGCTAACATGACTGGTCCAGGGAACCACACTTTGAGAACCTCTCTTCTAAAATACCCAATGAAATTGCTCTATCAAAGTCTGTATGTTGTTAATTCTCTTCATCCCTGTTTCCCAGTGGTCTGGTTAAATGTAAAGTATGTGTGTCATAGGTGTGATTGTCTTATTTAATCTTCACAACAAGCATTAAAGGTAAATGTATTCTGAATCATTTTTTAAAAATCATTTTTATAATAAAAATCACTTAAAAATCACCAAAAAAAGCAAAATGTAAACTTTTGACCTTTTACAGAATGACAAGATAACCTGAGAAAAAGAACACCTCATTTTCTCACCCCATTACCAATTTCTTTCATGGATTAGAGATTCAGAAATGTGGGTTTAGGGAGAGAGCAGGAGTTATGCACCATCTGGATAACAAAGTATATATACATAGTAAAAGCCTTGACTTCATAAATGAAGGTTATGTTCAATCTGATGATAAGAATTCACTTTAAATTGAATGGTCTGCTTCCTGAATATTCTGATTTCTTCTTTAAATTCTCAATTGTTATCTTTTATTTCCTTAGATCAATTAAAAATAATGCAATACAGAATATTTTTATTTGCACATCTAAGACAGATTTATAGATTATGCACAAACCTTTCCATAGAAGCTGATCCTGATTTCTATTGCTTGGTCAAAAGCTCCTGCAATGTGCTCTTCAATCACGTGGGCTTACCCTTTCCCTTGAGATTATATGCAGAAGGGCGACACACCTTCCCTTCAAATGCTCTGCAAGCCACTGACAATGGTGAGCCACTGCCGCATTTCCATCCCTTTGGCACTTCTCTCAGTCAACATCAATGATAAGTAACAGTGAGGTAAAGAGCTCTTTATCACTGACGGATGGTTATCAGGTTCAGGTAAAATATAATGTGGTAGGCAAGTGAACAACAGCAACAAAAAATTGTATAAACTGGAATAACTGTAATGGAAAGAAAAAGTCAGGACTATTGATGCTAGAGGAAAAGTCAAGTCTTAAAATAAAATCTTATTTTCAGGCCACAGATATTGGAACATGATTCACTATCTTGTATAGAGACATCAACTATGGTACATGGATCTTAAAGACCTCTAAGGTAGCAGAAAGAAGACAGATTTCTTTCCCAGGAAATTTTGATCATAGATGGTTTCTGGTACCAAGCAGCCTAGGAACTATGTTACCATAATCCCTAAATAGTATTTCTGTATTTCTTATACCATCTTCTTACCTCAGACTAATAATTCCAGGAAATACATCAGATCCATGATCCATGTATATTACAGATCCATGGTCCTCTGATATCATGTTTTTTATATTCCTCTCATATCTGAAATTATTTTTTCTTTCTCTCTGTTAGGTGTCCTATGTTACCTTAAGAGTCAGACAATTACATTTGTACCCATCCTAGCCCCAGACATACTCATTCAAGCAAAAATACACACACACAAGCATATATTCCTATTAAACATAATCCTAATTTCAAAACAATTATGGTGATTCTGCAATCCCTTGAGCTTCCACTTCACACAACACTTACCAGCTAAATAAATAATAATGAAAACTTCAACTCTAACAGTTGGTTCTTCCAATGCAAACCAATTAAAAAATGGGCAAAGAACCTGAAGAGACACTTTTCTAAAGAGGCCAATACACGTATGAAAAGATGCTCAATGTCAATAATCATTAGAGAAACACAAATTAAAACCACAATGAGATACCATCTCATGCCTGTCAGAATGGCTATCATCAATAAATCAACAAACAAGTGCTGATGAGGATGTGGAGAAAGAGGAACCCTTGTGCACTGTTGGTATGAATGCAGACTGGTGTAGCCATTGTGAAAAGCAGTGTGGAGATACCTCAAAAAATTAAAAATGGATCTGCCTCTTGACCCAGTGATCCCACTTCTGGCAATATAACCAAAAGAACCCAAAACACTAATTTGAAAGAACTAAGCACCCCTATGTTCATTGCAGTGTTATTTACAATCACCAAGATAGGGAAGCAGCTCAAGTGTCCATCAGTAGATGAGTGGATAAAGCAGCTATGGGACATTTACATGATGGAATACTATTCAGTTGTAAAATAGAAGAAAATTTTACCCTTTGGAACAGTATAGCTGGACCTGGAGAAAATTATGCTAAGTGAAATAAGCCAGTCAGAGAAAGACAAGTACCATGTGATTTCACTCATATGTGGAATCTAGTGAACAAACTGATCTAACAAATAAAACAGAGACAGACTCATAGATGAAGAACAGATAACAGCTAGTGGGGCAAGGGGAGACTAGAGGTTGGAAGAACTGAGCGAAAAGGAAAAAGGACTCATGGACATGGACAGTGGTGTGGTGACTGTTGGGGGGAGGGAGTATAAGGGGACTAAATGGTAAAAGAAATATAATAAAGGTTAAATTTTAAAAAAGACTTTTTAAGGAATAGATCTTTGTAAACAATCTACTATAAATCAATTGGTTATACAGAAATTTTCACTTAATAAAAGCCATTGTTTTAAACTTCAAGAAACATTATATATTACATCTCATAAAAATCTCTTACTAAAAGCAGGTTTTATTATGTTAATATTTTGTTCTTATATGTATTCAACAAACATGATAACTTAATGAAATTAATTGAAGGTAGGGAAAAATCATCCCTCATTTTCAGAAAATCACTATAATTTCCAAAATTTCTCAATAGCATCCTAAAAAAATAGATCAATATATAAAGTAATTATTACATTATGTATGTATATTTTATTGAAAATAACAGATTAATTCATAGTCTGACATCATATACCTGCTGCTTATGTCTAATACAAATTATTTTATATCATATTTTAGTTTTTTCTAATCCAAACCAAATATGAATTAACATTTTATAAATTTTTAATATATTTTAGATAATAAAGTTTGCTAATAAAAGGAACTAACATGTTTAGTTGAGAGCATGTGCTAAACTCACCTATAATTTAAAATTTACATATCATAAAAATTATAACAGAAAAACATCTACAAAGCAATTAATTTTTAAAGTAAATGTGTTTTGATTGAAATAAAAGAATATTAGAAGTTGAAGATATTCCTGAACTGGGATAATAAAGGTCAAAATAAATTGTACAATGATTTAACTCTTTCTGTCAAAATAAACCAGTGATATTATGAAATATATTTGTATATTTAGTGAAGTAATTTCATTATAGTAGAGTGAAAAAATAATCAATAGCAATATTTACGTGTGTCAGGATGGAAGTGGCAGACAAAGTCATATTTTGGAGAAAGATAGATTTGGGACACTTTAAAAATTCAATGAAAGTAAAAAAATAAAACTTGGATTGTGTGTTCCATTCAGTGTTATGTATATACCAGGTACTCAACAAATACTTCATGCCTTAAATAACTAAATTATTCATCATCTATTTCAATTTTAATATAGGAGTTATGAGATAGCTATATAACAAGAAAGAATATTACATTGGATCAAGAGAGGATTAACTTAATAAAATGGCATTTTTACAAAGTAAGGTTAATAGTAATGGTTACATTTATTTACCCAGATAGACAAAGTATATATCATTGGCCACAATAAAAATGTCTGTACTAGTATTTAAGTGAATCTTACTTCCGACCAAATTAAATATATTCCTGAAACAACAATGGGAAATAATATTAGAGCTACAACTTATTAAAATAGAAAGTATGACTAAATGGTGACTTGTACCTGGTAACTTGGAATCATCAGGCTCAGAAATAAGTAAATAATATAAATTACATGAATGGCTGAAACATGATATTTAAAATCTAGTTTCCAGAATGAATACTTCAAAACCTCGGGAAATCTTCAAAAATAAGGAGAAGAAAACTTCTGAATGTTGCTTTAAGATGAACGATAAAAATAGTTTAAAAGTGTATAACAAGCCCTGACTAGGTAGCTCAGTTGGTTAGAGTATCGTCCCAGTATGCCAAAGTTGCAGGTTTAATCCACAGTCTGGGCACATACAAGAAGCAACCAAAGAATGTATAAGTAAGTGGAACAACAAATCAGGGTTTCTCTTTCTCCCTCCTTTCCTCCATATCTCTGTAAAATCAGTACATAAAAAACAAAAAAACAAAACAAAACAAAACAAACCCCTATTTAAAAATCTATAACAAGTTTTCTTGAAAGTACATTAAAAGACCCAATCGGCAATATCTAGCCATTCTATTTGAAATTTCCCTTCTCTCTTCCACCCACCTGTCTTTTCTCTCTTTTCTTTTACATTCATTGATTTAACCATAAATCAGGTTTATACACTTGGGAAAAAATTACAAACTCTGTGACTGAACTCCTCTTTACTGTTCAATCTTAATATGGCTTGCAGATTAAATTTTCCCTTTTGGTTTTAAAAGATCTCAATAATGTGATCCATTCCCATTCTTATATTCCTCCCCCCATTCTTCTAGTCACATGCATTTATGCTCTGATCTAATCTATATTTCACATCCTATTATATATATAAAATCCAGCCCAATCGACTTCAATTATTTGTTCTGCAACTATATTACAAACAGCACTGGAAATTGGAAGTGCAGAGAAAAGTCACAACCCTGTCTTGAGTCTGGTCGGAGGAAAGCAGCGATCCCAGCACAGTGCGTATGATCAGAGGGTGAGGAAACACAGTTCAGTTTGTAAGAAAATCAGATCCCATGGCAGGTGACACACGAACTTTCTCTCACCCCTACTCATGTTGTTATTTTTACTTGAAATGTCATTCCACTTCCCCTGCATCAGTTTAATAGCGCTCAAATTTTTCTAGAGTGATCTAGACTTTTTAGCTTTTTTTAAAATTTACAGAACAAAATATTGCCATTACATTTTACATGTTAAAGGAAAACAACTGGGAAAAAATAGAAACCACTGGCAAAAATTCTCCTTAAAGTTATGATAAACAAATAATAATCACAATTTAAACTGTTACTGGTGGCAGACAGAATAGTGGATAATTAAAAATCGTAATGCTAAAAGAAGTTGACAAGGACAAAGGGATTTTCTGTTTGCCCTAAGTTTTCAGGGAGATTTTTAAATAAATACAACACCTTAATTTAATGTTGATAAGTGGACAAATATGCTTAGATAATTCTAATTAACTACTTGGCCTTTGTTTCATAGTGCAAATTGAACCATGCACAATTAACAGCTTCATTTTAAACCTAAAATCTGGAGACGACTCCAGACTCTGACAGGATAAATTATGACCCCTAACACATCTAGGTCCCAGTCTGTGGAACCCGTAACTGTTACATTTTGGTAAAAGGGACTTCCCGGATGTCATTCCATTGAGGGTTTTGAAATTATCCTGGATTATCTAGTTGGGCCCTAAATGTAACAAAGTATGTGAGGAGACAGAGGCAAAGGCAAGCCTGACTACAGCGACAGAAGACAATGCGACTACTGAAGCAAGCTGAGACCCTGCTGGTTTTAAAGATGGAAGACAAGGACAGCAGCCAAGGATGATGAGGAATGCTGCTCTAGAATCTAGAGAAACAAGGAGCACATTTTCCCCTTACAGCCTTGGAAGGTGCACAGGCCTGCCAACACCTTGATCTGGGCTCAATAAAACTGATTTTGGTCTTATGACCTCCAGACCTGTAAGAGAATAAATGTGTGTTGTTCTAATCCACCACAGTTGTGGCATTTTGTTATAGCAGCCATAGGAAACCATTAGGAACAGTATTAAAAATAGTTCCTCATTCCCAATGGCCTTCACAATGGCAGTCCCATAGCCCATGTGTGTTAGATTAAAAAAAAGATTAGAACAGAATGTTGTTTTAGCGATACTTTTCGTATTTACATCTAGGAAGAACTGCAAATATCTCTAGTATAATTCTAGACATAAAGCAGGTATTCATTGTTAGATTGTTTATTTTATTCATCTATTTGAGTAACCAGGAGCTATTAGTTTCATAAATTACCAACCTTAAAACTAAAATATATGGTATAGTAATAAAGCCACATATATTTTTCCATATAATTTTTTCTAAATTTTTCTTCCAATCCCCATATAAACTCATGCCACTATGCTGGAAAATCCGTGTAGTTTTAGCCAAGCCACAGAACGAATGACAAATACGCTCGGGTTCTTTGAAAGACAGCGCTGAGTAGCTAGGTAAAGGTGAATTAGTGGATGCAATTTGTCTAAAATAGATGGAAAACATAGCACACATCATTGAATTTGTATGCCCCAAATGCTTAGGTTTAAAAGTCAGTAAGTCTGGCAAGGGAAAGGTGGCAAGACATTTAAATAGATGTAAAATTTTCTTTAGGAGACAACATGTACTCTGGAAAAAAGTAAACACTGTAACAGAGAAATAAAAAGGGGCCACTCAATTTTACAAGAAGCAGTCATAAGAGGCTTTCTGTGGCCTGACATATAAATGACCTGGAAGAATGTACAATTCAAAATGAAATGAAGCAAAAGAAATAGCTTACAAATGAACATGATCACTTTCTCAAGTAGACAGTGTTATCAGGTTGTTTAGACTTGTTTCTGGAACAAACAGCTCTCCGTAACACACAGAACATTCATTTTACTAGGAAAAGGTATAAAACCCCAAATGCTCTGAAGTGTAGAGACACTTATTTTTCAAAATTGCAAAATTGCCATGAAATATGATCAAACACAATTTTAAATCCTCCAATGACTAGAAATCATAACCCATAGTGGACTCAAATCCCTTACTCTTAAACAGATTTTACCTAGTTAAATAAATTATGAATTATGAAACTATGAAGTGACAGATAGTAAGATGAGGTAACTTCACGTAAAGGAGAATAATCCAAACATTGCTCAGATTCAAAGTGCAAAGGACATCTTTGAACAAGTAGGTCTTCACCACATCCAGCAACAGTTACCTGAAGTTAGTGATCGTGTTTTCTGTAAGTAAGGAAAGGTAAGAGAGAGCCCTCATTTGCAAGAAAATGAGCTACAAAAAAATCTTATTAGGACCCCTCTTTAGCTTGAACTGCAACGAAAGAGCTCAAGAGTATTTGTCAAGAAGAAAGTGAGGTCTCTGGTCTTCATTAGCTTTACAGGTCAAACTTTGAACCTGCTGTGCCTAAAAAATGAAACATTCATTCAATTGTTTGAAGAAGTTTGAATTTTATTCTCTAGGTGTAGCTTCCATAGGTCCTGAGCACATTTGGGAAGACAGGATGCAGTCGTTTACCATTTTTGTTATTATTAGAATCACTTCATTTCTGGAAATATTTTCAAAGGAGAAATAAGCTACATATATGTTTCACATATAGGCCTTGCCTGTAAACAGTTATATGAATATTCTCTAGTATTTTTGGTACTCTATAGTTAATGTGTAATGGGCCCAATACAAAATAGTCTTATTAAGAAAAATTTACATAAAAGGCAATGCTTACCGGCCTTTGCCTTTGTCTCCAATAGTCAATTGGAGTTTAGGAAGCTCAGAAATCTTGTAAAACAGCTTCGTGGGGCTGGAGTCACAAGTTGAAATTATTTTAGATGGTGGGTATTATGAATCTGTGGCAACAGGAAAAAGATGTGCCCTATGTGAAGCATTCAAATTCAGTTTTATTTTACTTGTGCCAGCAAACAAGAACATATCTATGTATCAGTTTTGCTCTCTATTGTTCACCATTTTGAGACTTCTGCCTTGGCAGTTATTTTTCAGGATTTGTTGAGAACATGCACTCCATAATAAGATGTAAATACTAATTACGTATATCCTAGCATATAGAGAGTGTTCTGATGCAAAATCCTATTAACAAAGTTGTGATTAAGCCTTAAGGAACTCAACTAAGAAATGTTTGGTCCAGTCCAGAGTATCTCTTAAACCACATTGGGTCACTGCCCCCAGGCTAACTGCCCATTGCTTGTCATTACTAGTATTTACTACCAGTACTTAACACTAAACTGGGACTCTGCTTTTGTACTTTAAGTGAGGTCTTTACTACTGAAGTTTCTTCAAGTTCTATAATCTTTACTTCTGTGGTGTCTAATCTGATAATAATTCTATCCAATGTATCTTTCATCTCAAACAGTGTTATTTTCATCTTCAGAAGTTCAAATTTGGTCTATTTTATATGCTGTATATTTCTCAACATATTTATTAATCTTTTCCCCACATTCTTGATTCTTTGGAGAACATAATAGCTCTTTTAATACCCTGGATATTTATTGTATTATCTGTGTCCTTTTTGGATATGTTTATATTGATTTATTTTTCTCCTTATTTTAGATCCTGGTTTTCTTCTTTACATACCTGGTAATTTCTTTTGATATTGCTAGGTATTGGGTTTTTTGTGGGGGAGGAGTAATCCCTTAAATATTTTTTTAAAATTTATTGTGATTTGCAACTAAATTGCCTGGAAACACTGTGATAAACTTTCAACTTGCTTTTGAGTTTTGTCATGCAGAACCACAGTGGCCTTTAACCTATCGAATTTGCCCCCTCTTCTGAGTCAGTATATTTTTCCCTGTTGCCCTAGGTAATACAAGTTGGCTTTTGGGAATTTGAATTATTCTTAGAACAGTGTGAGCCCTGAGAACTGTCTCACCTATTTCTGTCCAATAATTCTTTTCCTAGCTTGGAGCAGGCTCCGCACAGACATGCTCTGATCAGTACTGAACTGAAGACTTGGGGGAACGTTCTGCCAACCTCTGAGCTCTGTCCTGTAGTTCTGACCTGTTAGGCGCATTGCCCTCTCAGTTCCAGCCACCTTAGCCTCCCCAGATACTCTGTCTCCTCAGTGTGTACCGGCACGGAGCTCTGTTTGGCTTCCTGCTCTCTGCACTTCAGCTGGAAACTGAAGACACAACACCAGGACAACTGCAGAGCCCGCCTGCTTTGTTTCCTCTCACTCAGAGACCTCTGCCCCATACAGCCTGCTGTACGGTGTTTCAAAGCTGTTGTTTTACATATCTTATCCAGATTTTTAGTTGATTGAAGTAGCAGAGTAAATTTGTTTTTTTAATTTTTTATTGTTGTTCAATTACAGTTGCCCCATTTCCCCTCCATTACTGTCCCACTGCCCTATCCTCCCCCACTTCCCACATCCAATCCTTTCCCTTGACCCCACTGTCTGAATCTGATTCCTGTTACTCCATCATGGCTAATAAACTGAACCCTTTCTAAGGTTTTATCAGCAGATGTTGATTAAATAATTTTCTATGTGATCTGATTTTGCCATGAATGAGTGATGCATCAGTTGTGTTTTTAAACAGCATTCTGAGAAATCCAAGTTCTTCTATGTATGGTAAGAAAATAAAAATCTCTTTGGTAAGAATAGTTTCTCCCTAGTAGAACTAGGAAGTAAGATAACCCCTCTTGGACAACAGGGTGACCCAATCCTGTATAAAAATATTAAACATCCTCCAGTTACTGAGAGGCTAGGGTTTAGCATATGATGTACCCTTTACAGTCCTTAGTTCTCACACAGTCATGTGGCTGCTCAGTGTAAAAATAAAATAAAATAAAAATAGTTAACCCATGCTTTCTAAATGTAACCCTGCATTGTTGGTGTTTTCTTTATTATCACTTCTCAAATGATGACAATCTAAGAATACTAAAGTTAAAGGTTTTTTTCCCAGATTAACAATGAATGACCTCTTCTCTTTCCAGAAAGGTAGAATACTTCTTATAATACAGTTAATAAAATTCGAACAATATCAAAATGTTAACCACAATGAGATATCACTTCACACCAGTCAGAATGGCTATCATAAACAAAGCAACAAACAACAAGTGTTGGAGAGGTTGTGGAGAAAAGGGGACCCTAGTGCACTGTTGGTGGGATTGCAGTCTGATACAACCACTATGGAAAACAGTATAGAATTTCCTCAGAAAACTAAAAATCGATCTGCCTTTTGACCCAGCAATTCCACTGCTGGGACTACATCCTAAGAATCCTGAAACACGAATCCAAAAGAACCTATGTACCCCAGTGTTCATAGCAGCACAATTTACAATAGCCAAGTGTTGGACACAACCTAGGTGCCCATCAGTAAATGAATGGATCAAAAAACTATGGTACATTTACACAATGGAATTCTATGCAGCAGAAAGAAAGGAGCTCCTACCCTTTGCAAGAGCATGGATGGAACTGGAAAGCATTATGCTAAGCAAATTAAGCCAGGCGGTAAAAGACAAATACCATATGATCTCACTTTTAACAGGAACCTAATCAACAAAACAAAGAAACAAGCAAAATATAACTAAAGACACTGAAATAGAGAACAGACTGACAGTGTTCAGAGGGGAGAGGGGAGGGAATTTCAGGGGAATTTCAGGGGAAAAGGGGAAGGGTTTACAGGAATAAGTATAAAGGACCCATGGACAAAAACTAGGGGTGGGTGGAAATGGGAGAGAGGTGGGGTGGGCTGGGTGGGTGGGCTGGGATGGGAGTAAAAGATAGGAAATTGTACTTGAACAACAATTAAAATAAAATTTAAAAAAATGTTAACCACTTTTCAGTTTCAAATGTGCTTACACACAGATAAACATTTAATTTTATTTTTGGTGGGGATAGAGAAAGGTGATCATTGAAAAAGTGACATATTTCAGATTAAATGCCTCCCAATGCCTCCTGATTTAGACCACCTGGATTTCATATTTGAAACTTTAAATTTCAAAATTAGGTGTTGACCTGGGATTCTCAATTGCTACCACTTTTCCTACTTTCCTCTATATGAACTTTACCATTGACCATCACTCATTTCATTTGTTGACCTATGTTTGAAAAATATTACTGTTTCTGCTCCTGGGGCATAGAGGAGGGAGTGACTCATTTTGTGCTGGGAGCAGCATCACAGGAGAGTTACATTTAAACCTTAAAATATATGGTAAACATGCAGATTCAATATTAGAAAATGAGAAAACATGCAATGCACTTCTGCCTCGGAAGTGATAAGACCTGGAAACAAAATCCCTGCTGAGTGCATCACTCTATCTCTCAGCGTCATGAATAAGGTATTAAAGTATGCTCTCTACCACTCCCCTACCCATCACTACTCTATTCCCCTGATGTGTTGGGGACTGCTCTGTGTGGCTTTGGAGACTGTAGTCCCACTTGAGCAAGGCCTTGAAAGAGGACAGTAAATCTTTACTGGAAAGCCAGGAAATGCAGGTGGCAGGCATGACCTGATACTAACACTGAGGGTTCCCCATGAGAAATCAGGCCTGATAAATACATTGTATCTTTTGAAGCTTGCTTTGCTTTGTGATAGCCCTGTTGACACAAACCAGATGATTAAGTTCAAAGCATAAGGAGTGAACTACTTGCATCATGAAATACGCCTTTACAACCATTTGGTTTCAGCATGTCTCACAGACCCTGACCTAAAGCAATCTCTGTGTTTCTTCAATTATTATCAGTATGTAACAGGGTGCAGCCAGGATGGGAGCCCCAAATAGGGATTTGGAATGGGGTCCAGAACTCAAGGTGTCCAGGAAATATTAGAAAAATATATAGGATGTCCACTCCCCTCCCCCCACACATGTTTGAGTTGGGGGAAGGGACACATGGAGCAGGAACATGCAGGGCTGTTTTGTATAGCAACAGCTTTGCAGCTAACCTCTGGTGTGGTCATTTAACACATCTATAACCTTCAACTGGTTTCATGAATATGTTAAATAGCTGTGGCCATGCTTTGAGCCAAGGGGATGGGACTGACTTCCACCCAAGATGTAACTGGGAGGCATCGCCCCCTGGTTATAGCACCTGTGTGGCTTGGAGATGATTGGCTCCATGGGGCCACATGTGCCCAGACTTATGATGGCAGCCCAGTAAAGCTGGAAGAATACAGGAATGCTGGCAGGTGTAACTGATTGTAGGAGGAGTTGGAAATGGGGATGCAGAGGAAGAATGGTGCTGAGATTTAAATCCAGGTGAAGTAGCCATGTGAGAGAGAACCACATGGTTTGGCAAAGTGGGGACTCCACAGCTCTGGCAAGAGAGAGGACCACACAGCTGTGGCAGTAGAAAGGAGAACCACTCGGCTTTGGAGAGCAAGGAGAACCATGTGGCTTTGGCAGAGTCAGAACCATGCGGCTTTGGGGTGCTCCCTTTGCCCATGTGTCTTAGGAAGCAGGAGAGACTTTGCCTGGAAGAAAAGGGGTGAAAGGACTCTTGCTGGTGGGCCATGAGAAGGTGCCACATGGCTTTGGATTAACTGTAGATCCTGGCGGCAACACAGCTGATGGTGCCGGGAGCCCAAATGACAGACTTCTTCTTTTCCTGAGATAGGGTACCCCAGATTAGGGCAGAGGGAGAAGGAAGGACTGTGTGTGTGTGTCTGTGGGTATCCTAAAGGACTTTAATATTTTAATGAAGACATTAAGTCACTACTCTAAGTCTGTATAGCTTTCAATAAATATTTCCTTTCCTTTTCACAAATCTCTGGCATTGAGAGATCTTTCCTTTGGTGGCGGGCATAGCGAACCCAGTGGGGAGTCCTTTTGGTAACAGTATATCACACAACACCCCTTAGGCCTGTTCTGTAACATGTAGATGATATTTGTTTTCCCTGCACATACTGAGCCCTTAGCTTTTTGGAGAAGGGTTCCGGACATTCTCCACTAGAAGGAATCATCATCCCCTGTGCCCCCAGAACAACAGATTGTATCCGGGATGACTCATTCTCATATGCTATGGCCAGGAGAGCTCCATGGGTGGGGCATCCCACACTCACGCCTTTTCATCTTATTGTTTTTATAGTTCCCATTACTGCCCACAGTATCTATATATTCATTTTTAATTTCTTTGTTGTCTGCCTTTTCTCCCTAGAATGCAAGCTCACCAAGGTAATTAATTCATCCAATTTTTCTTCCTCTTGCAGTCTAAGATCTACAATGGTGCTGGTATAGCGAGCACCCCATAAACACTTGCTGAAGAAATGAATAGAGCATTCAGTATAGTGCCAGATACAAAAGAGTGTTCAGCCAAGTTACTGTCAACTTTTATCATCATCAAAATTAGTACAGTATTTATTAATCAAGACACAAAATACTTGCAAGCATCTCAATTTTCTGAAAGGGTATATATGAAATTAGAGAAAAATTCCTTGACACTCAAAATACCCAAGTACCATGAGTGAGTTAGGATTAATTTGGAACAATACCTGTAGGTAAAATAAATCAACTCAAATAAAGCAGTTAATTAGTTCTTCTTGATAAATGTGTTGTAAACCATTTGAGTTATTATTTTATTTTCAGTAATCTGATGGTTTGTTGGCCTCAGTAATTTGATATATTTTTAAGGAAATTCCCTGTAGCTAAAGAATTAAATTTAGTATATTTAGAAATGAATAGAAGGATTTAGAGATAATATAATATTTGGAAACTATGAAAGACAAAAATAAGTTGCTAATACTAAGAAGGAACTTACAGCATGACTAAAGTGTGAAAAATATTCCAATTTCAATTCATATTTTTATCTTCATATAAATCATTGACATATAAAGCACCATCTCATCTTTCTGAATCATAGCTAACTTAAATTATGTATATCTTACACAAAAAGTAATTTAATAAACTCATATGAACATATAAAATAAAGCTAATAAAATATAATAAACACTGAATGTTTTTAATTAATATATTTTATTGATTATGCTATTATAGTTGTCCCATTACCCCCCTTCATTCCCCTCCACCCTGAACACCCTCTCCCACCTACATTCCCCCCTTTAGTTCACGTCCATGTGTCATAAGTTCTTTAGCTTCTACATTTCCCATACTATTCTTACCCTCCCCCTGTCTATTTTCTACCTACCATCTATGCTACTTATTCTCTGTACCTTTTACCCCTCTCTCCTCCTCCCACTCCCCTGCTAACCCTCCATGTGATCTCCATTTCTGTGGTTCTGTTCCTGTTCTAGTTGTTTGCTTAGTTTGTTTTTGTTTTAGGTGTGGTTGTTAATAATTGTGTTTGCTGTCATGTTACTACACATGTTTTTTATCTTC
>CM052538.1:87443744-87486861 GCA_028533065.1 Trachops cirrhosus
CTTATTGTAGCCTTCATTTTTTCATCGAGTTTGTGACCAAAATCAACCAATTCTGTGAGCATCCTGATCACCAATGCTTTGAACTGTGCATCTGATAGGTTGGCTATCTCTTGGTCGCTTAAAAGGATGGGTTCTGGGGCTTCAATTGTTCTTCTGTTTGAGCCATCTCTGTTTGTTTGTTTGTTTGTTTTGGTCATGCTGCACCTGTTACATATGAGGGGCGGAGCCTTGGGTGTTCACCAGGTCTGGGCACCCTAATCTCTGGGTTGTGACACTGTATGTGGGGGTGGGGTCCGAGAAGGCACAATGGCACTTGGTCCACTCTCCGTAAGACTTCAGTCCCTTCTGCTGCTTCCCCTGAGCAAACTGGGCCCCTCTGGTGCCAATTCCTATGTGGGTGAACTTGTGCACCCCGTGGGACTTTACTTTTCAATCAGTGCCGCAAGGCTCTATTGCCTGGTGCTGGGACCCTGGGTTGCGCGCAGTGCCTTGCTTCACAATCGCCTCTTCGGTGGGTCTGCCAGTTGTCACCCCTCAGCTGGGGTCTGCCAGCCGCTGCTTGCACACCCAGAGTCTACCCACTGTGGTCTTTCGTGCCCCAGTTGCCTTATGAGTCTGGTCCCAAAGCTTTCTGCTCTCTGCTCCGCAACACTCGCCTGGCTGCCCGACACCACACTTCCTACCTGTCTGGATGAATGCGTCTAATTTAACTCCTTGGGTATCCGACTTCCATACAGTTCAATTTTCTGTCAGTTCTGGTTGTTATTCTGTTTCTAAATTGTTGTTATCCCTATCTTGGTTGTGCAAGGAGGCATAGTATGTCTACCTATGCCTCCATCCTTACTGAATGTTTTTTATGGGCCATCTTTATTGTGCAGTGGGAGTAAGAAATAATCAAGGCAGTTATGTTCTCAAGATTAAAACTCTGGTGGATATGCACATGTAAACAAATCAGTAAAATTCACTGTAAATGCTATATTATTGTAATTTTTAGAGTTTAAATTTCATGAATCAGTCCAATTTTAATTAAAAGAATAATTTAATAAAAACTGTTGTCCACTTGCCTTCTAACATCATCTTTGCATAAAGTGTATGGTATTATAACCTCAATAATGTTAGGAAAAGCAAAACTTTAAGCAAAATAATAGATTGAGCTTCATGAAAAATTCATTTCTCTGTCCTTATTTGTTCAATAAATTCAGATTCAGTAAAGACCTACACATCATTGCTTTCAGCAACGTTGCTGTAACAGAAGTGCTACAGGCACATGGAAAAGATTTGACTCAGGGCTGGGAGCAGCTTCACAGGAGAAAGACACTTGAACCACCAATAAGATAAGGAATAAAGGAGAAATAAAGAGTAAGATAATAAGTGACAGAGAGAACCTATGAAACGTGACAGGGCAAGGAGCCAAAGACAAGGACTAGTGGTACCTGACAGAAGGAAAGAGAGAGTCACTTATAAAGAGTAAAGGGAGAAAACACTCTGTTCTGTGATATGAAACAACCTGTGATACAGCAATATTATAGGTAGCCTTAAGCATCACTAGACTTCTTAACACTCTATAATTATTTGTCTGCAATCTCAAGAGATCTTGATAGAAGGTTGGAGACACCTGAACTCAGGAAATAAATGGCGGGTAGGAAGAAGGGGAAGCCCCTGATGTCACATGTCCAACATTGGTTTAAAGAACACATCCCATGCCGAAGGCAGCCAGCCCACTTGTTCTATTTGTTCTTGGCTTAGGGGAAGGAGCCATTTACTCTGGATGTAACAGTCCATCCATGCACAGTTTTAATTGAATTAAATCAAGAAGAAAGTGAACCTGAATTCAAAGAGAAGTCCTCTATATTTCCAAAAGTATTTCACATAAATACCTGCTTCAGATATAACTCAAATTTGAAATAGCTAACAATAATAATTTTATACAAGTGTAGATCATGTTGCCAAATACTTTTCAGAATACAAAAAATATTTAAAATATAATATCACATGGAAAGGAGACAACTATTTTATACATTATATATTTATATTATATATACAGTATATATTCATGGTTATACAAGAGGACATACAAATGCACACATACACTACACAATGGATTGTAAGGAAAACATCAGAATCTTACTAACTGCTACATAGTTTTAATTGGGGACTATGGGTTTTTCTACAGTTTCTGTATTTTCTACAGTTTCTATTAAGAATATGCATAGCTTTTATAATATGAAAACAATGTAGTATTTATAAAATACACTTTGACAATATGTAAATCTTCTTACATGCAAATGGTTAATTCTCACTATCTGGAAAACTTAGTAGTTCTAAATGTCTAGAGAGAGATGAGCTTTTGCTTATTTTAATTACAATCAATATGCCCTCAGCAATGGTGATCTTGCTTTTGGTGACTGTTTAATATGACTTAGTCCACTAAAAATCCTATCTTATTTACTGAAAAACATGTGAAAAAAGAAGAGCCATTAAAATTATCTTCCACTGCCCTGGCTGGTGTGGCTTAGTGGATTGAGCCCAGGCTGCGAACCAGGGAGTCACTGGTTCGATTCCCAGTCAGGGCACATGCTTGGGTTTGCAGGCCAGGTCCCCAGTAGGGGCCACATAAGAGGCAACCACACATTTATGTTTCTCTCCCTGTCTTTCTCCCTCCTTTCCCCTATCTCTAAAAATAAATAAATGAAATCTTTTTAAAAAAGGATCTTCCACTGAAAAACAAAAGCAAACCAATAAACAAAGAAAGCAGGACCTTCATAGAGCTGTCATCAAAGATTAAAACAATACAAAAGCAACACAAAAGAATAACAGAGTCAAAATGAACTATCTCTACTTATTAAAACTACATCAATTGTACACTGTTTTTTCCTAATTTATTGTATACATTCTATCCACTTAAAAAATTAAAATTAATTTCTTATTTGTAATTATCAGTATTAAAGATCAATTCTATTCTAATTCTTTTATTAGAATGCAGGATGGCAGCTGTATAAATTATGTACATCATGTAAACACAAGCAAACCAGCCCCCCATTATTGAAGGGGCATGCAAACAAAGACCGCATAGTGTTATCATGACACTTCTATGCCTTATTCTTTCCCAATTTAAGATAATCTTTTATTAAAAGAAGTGCTGTAGCAAATTTCCACAATGTGTGTATTAAATAGGAGGTGGATTGAAAGATGACAGAAGATAGATGAAGTAGAAGTAAGAAAGCGAGAGCGTGTGGGAACGTGAGAGATGGAGAATGAGTACACAAATGTTTGGCCTTTGTGTTTTCATAAAATTTAAAATCTATCATCTTTACCCTCAATATTCATATTCTTTTTCATGGCTTTCACACAAGTTCAGTCTATTTTTAAGAAAGCGCCTTTGCTATTGAATAAACACAAAAGGTTAACCACACTATAGGAAAAAAAAGAAAATACTATAACTCAGTACTTGGGACAATACTCCCACTTTCCTTCTTTTCTCCCAATATAAAAGCTGTTGCAAAATACCAGGGAAAACTCATAGCAATACTGTATATAATAAAATTATAATAATTCTTAACATTCCTTAAAATCTCAACTCCAAACCATACTTTAAAAAAAGGTAGGGCATTTCACAGTGAAAGGGAAGGAAAGACCTAATGGAATTATTTTATGTTGAAACATAGGAAGTTATCTTTCTCTAAAAGTGATTTCAGAGGCAGAAAAGGGCTCTAAAATATAAAGCATATCAGAAAAAAATGTTTTTTTAAAGAATTTATACTAATTTTCACAGTATAAAGAGAGAAACATTTATTACTTCTCTGCTTTTAACAACATGCCTTCTTTTCTGTAACACTGAGGTTGGTGCCAAAGCACATCCTGGAGCAGAACACACTGAACTGACATGAATGCTCTGGCTTAGTGTGAATGAGGCCGCTGGTTTTTAGTAAATGGCCTCATAGTTGGATTAATTGAGAACTACTACTGAGAATAAGCAGAGACAACAAGTTATGAACAAATAATATTTTCTCCACCGTTTAGCATTTTACTCCCAATGGTCCATTAGCTTAAAAACATAAGAAAATCGGCACTTAAAAGATTTGGCCTTAGTTGCTCATAAATATTGCATTCCCCTGCTTTACCGCTATCTATGATTGCATCATTAGGTTTTACATATTCTAGAACACATATAAAATATGCAGTGATAGATTTATATTGAAGAATTTATCCTGTTGAACAATTAAATAATTTAGCATGTGCTACTTGTTTTCAGGGGCTACCAAGCTTTACACATTGCTGCAAAGTCAGATTCTCATATGTTCTTCAGTTTTCATTTTCAGCTCTAGTAACAGAACAGATGCCACTCAAAGACTAGGGGAAATATTTAAGAATAAGTAATCACACTCTATCAATAAAGCTAACTCTTACATAATGTGCTTGCATTTTAAATATGCAATGCTCATCTTTTTTTTTTCTTTCCTGAGAAATCCATTCCAATGCCAGGGCAGAATTATAGTAAGGAGATCTCCTCAGGCTTGGTGAGGTTGTTATTATATTTACTATTATTAATTCTTGGGAGAGTTTCAGTCTGTACACCTTTAAATATCTAGACAAACAGATTATTCTGAATTATTAAATGTCTATACAATTGGATAGTTAACTTATCTGGTGTGATTGAAAACTCAGAATTCTTTACTTAGAATTTTCCATCTAAAATGAATTACATACATTCTTGTTAAATTTTTTATTGCTAAGATTAATTATTTAAGCATTAATTCTGAAATTGTGATGCTCTATGAGTCTATTATTAGAGATGTTTTAACCTATAATTAAATAGCTAAAAATTACAGGATACCTACCTCAATATTTTTTTTTGTTTTATCATGTCATTTCCTTTCCATTATTTACTTTATATGCTTTCAATCCATAACAATTTAAATACCTTCTTGCTCTAGTTAACTTTATTCAAAACAGACATGCTTCTCCCAGGATGTGTACTTAGCTCCTATTCAATGGTCCACTATTGGTGTCTTTATAAATCATGAATACAAGTTTTATTCCTGGAGCAGTTAATGCAATCAGATATTAATTTCTCATTCCTTCCTTTCTCTACCAAAGTCCGAATCCTAACTTGAAAGCACAACTGGGAATACTAAGTATGGCCTTTTCATTGTCTTTGGTTCCTGATAAGCAGTGTCAGAGTGGATGAAGATGACATCCAGGGCTATGATAATACATGTGTACTTGGCCTGACTCAGCAGGCACATATAAGAAAGCTCAGCAGGCCTTCCTTCACATCCCATGTGTAAATGCCAGAAAGAGAGCTCACGTGTGAAAGGGACTCAGAAGCCCTCAGCAGGAATTTACTAGGCACCAAAGATGTTTTCCATCTGGATTTATCATAATGGCCTTTTGTTATTTCCACATAACACAGTTTTAGAATTTCTTTTCTGGAAATTTCTTAGAGACATTTGCATGTTTCCCGGTTGTCCTGCTCAGCCTGACACTAGACCTTCTCCGGGCTTTTATATTTTTCCCTAAATTGGGTTCACTTATGGCCATCTGCCTATTTCCCTAACTGAGATCAACTCCTGGTTTAAGTCCTGGGAGATACTTGGTTTGCCTGAGCAGGATGTCAAAGCAGAATTATAGTCATCTTTGTCACTAATCATTTGAACTTAAATAATTTAACATTTTTAAGCATCATTTTCTCACTTATTGACCCACAGAATTATTCAACAGTGACAGCACTACATACTTGGTAAACTTATGCAGCCACCTAAATAGCGTCTCATTTTGTATGTCTTACATGAGCAGAAGCTAAAAAAGAAATCCAAATCTGAAGTTGTTTCAGATGAGGAGACAGACCGAGTTGAGAGCTCCCTCCCCTGCCTCGGTTTTTGTCTCACTCACAAGAGAATAATTCAAGCAAGAGACAAACACATATAGTGAAAATGAAATAGCAAGTTTATTTATGAAACACATACAAGCACGAGCTCCAAGCAGACCCCTGGCAAGTCTGAATGCCCAACACAAAGAGGCAAGAAAGGTGCAAGTTTGTGTGAAAATTTGTTCCATACACTTGAGCCAAGGCTACAAGTGGATACTTAGCTAATCTAAGTATGCCACCTATTGTGGTTCAGGGTTTATGTACTTTAGTCAGCTGGCTTCTAGGGGTGCCCTTCCTGTTTCCCCTTCTAAGTCTTGGGAATAATATACAGTTATAAAGCCTGCCTTTCTTAGTCGGTAAAGGCTCTTTGTTTCAGTTAGTGAAACTGTTATAGAAGCTCCCTTTCCCAGCAAGGAATCTCAAGGACTACCTTCCTTTCCTCCTGTGCTGTTCCTACTTGTGATGTTCAGAACACCCTGCAGTCTTATTAAGGTTGTTACAGAGGCCCTTTCTCAGCACAGTCTCGAGGACTCGCCCCTTCTTCTGTGCTGTTCTGCTTGTAATACCCAGGGCACCTGGCAGTCTTATGAAACCCAGCTCAGGGCTGCTGAGTTAATTGATGAAACACATCTTCCTTTTGTTTCCAGCCTCCTGTATGAAGTTCTTTGTTAGAGTGCAATGGCGAGGGCCCTGCTTGTATTTCCCCTCTGGCTGCTACCTAACAAAGTCATCAACTTTCCCATACTTTTCACTACCTCCTTTCTACTCACTCCAAAACAGTTAACTCCCATTGGCACTAAAAGTGGTAAGAGAAGATTTTTGGAGAAGGTGGGACTAGACTGTAGTCTTTAAGTTATTCTTGTTCCTTTCCTCATAAGTTCTTAGATAAAATATGTAAATGATAGTACACTTATTAAAAGTTTGCTGTATGTCATGAGATTTTATAGATACTTTACATATATTATCTCATTTAAGTTTTGCCAAATGAGAATGGCATTTTGAGAAACTGTAATATAACTAATGAGCCTAGAGCACAGAAAGCAAGAAGAAAGGGGACATGAAAAAAGACTAGTGAGCTAAGTAGGGGTTCAGGACATGCTGTATCATGTAGGTAATGTTAAAGATTTTCATCTTAAGAGAAACAGGAAGTTTTAATATAATCTAAGTGGGGTGGTATCATAATTATATTACATCCAGTGAGAAAAAACTGATTGCAGGGGCCAGGACTGGATGTGGAGAGACAGAACAAAAGCTATTGTGCAAATACAGTTAATCCATGGAACATCCTCCTGTTACTCTGGCATAAGTTTCTCTCTTCCACTTATGAAATGGTTTTTCAATTATAACAATATGAGCACAGAGTTTTTAAAACAACTTAGTAGTTCAATTCAAGGGAAAGTAAGACGAAATCAAATTATAGGCTAGAGTTGAAACGATGACTTTCAATTAGAAGTTGAGTCTTGTTATATGAATAAATAAAGGCTAATTTGGAATGAGATATTTCGAATAGGCTTTAAATTTTGTGTAATGACTGCTATTCTTCCTTGCATTGAACTAATATTATTGGCATGAACACTTCTTATTTGTTCAATAATTTTTTAAATATGTGGAAGGAACCATATGTAAATCCATATTTTTAATATTATTAATGCCTTAAGAAGCATGCAATGGTACTAAAATATTTTCCAACAACCTTCTTCTAACTTTTAGAAAATAAAAAATTCATATGCAGATGACATAACAGTGTACACAGAAAACCCTATAGACTCTACCAAAAAACTACTCGACCTAATAAGTGAATTTGGCAAAATAGTGGAATACAAATTCCATATTCAGTAATTCAAGGCATTTTTGTACACCAACAATGAAATATCAGAAACAGAAATTAGGAAAAAAGTCCCACTTACTATAGCAACAAGAAAAATTAAGTACCTAGGAATAAACTTAAACAAGGAGGTAAAAACCTGTACTTACAAAACAGTGCAACACTGAAGAAATAAATTAAGGAAGACACAAATAAGTGGAAGTATATACCATGATAATGGATTAGAAGAATTAAGATCATTAAAATGTTCATACTACCCAAAGCAATTTATAGGTTCAACACAATACCTATTAAAGTACTAATGGCATATTTCACAGATATAGAAAAATATTTCAAAAATTTATATGGAACCATAAATGACCCCAAATAGCCTCAGCAATTTGGAGAAAGAAGAACAAAGTAGAAGGGATCACAATACCTGACATTTCAAACTGTATTGCAAGGTTACTGTAATCAAAACACTCTGTTACTGGCATAATAACAGACACCAAGAACAATGGAACAGAACAGAGAGCCCAGAAATAAACCCATGTCTCTATGGTCAGTTAATATTTGACAAAGGAGGCAGGAGCATAAAATGGAGTTAAAATAGCCTCTTCAATAAATGGTGTTGGGAGATCAGGACAGGTGCATGCAAAAAAAAGAAAAGAAAAGAGAAAGAAAGAAAGAAAGAAAGAAAGAAAGAAAGAAAGAAAGAAAGAAAGAAAGAAAGAAAGAAAGAAAGAAACTAGACAAAAACTTATACCATACACAAAAATAAACTCAAGATAGATGAAATACTTAAATATAAGTTGTGACACCATAAAAATCCTAGAGGAGAACATAGGCAGGAAAATTTCAGATATCCCACACATCTAGGGGACACATTTTCACTGATATGCCCCCTAGAGCAAGGGACATAAAGGAAAAAAATAAACGAATTGGACTACATCAAAATAAAAACTTCTGCACGGCTAAGGAAAACATCAACAAAACGAAAAGGGAACCAACCATATGGGAAAACATATTTGTCAATGATACCTCAGACAAGGGTTTGATCTCCAAAATGTATAAAGAACTCACATGACTCCATTCCAGGAAGAGAAACAACCCAATTAAAAAATGAGCAAAGGACCTGGACAGACACTTCTCCAAAGAGGACATACAAAGGGCCCAGAGACATATAAAAAAATGTTCAGTATCACTAGCCATCAGAGAGATGCAAATTAAAACTACAATCAAATACCACTTCATATAGGTCAGAACAGCCATCATAAACAAATCAATAAACAACAAGTGCTGGCAAGATTGTGGAGAAAAGGGAACCCTAGTATACTGTTGGTGGGAATGCAGACTGGTGCAACCACTATGGAAAACTATATGGAATTTCCTCAGAAAACTAAAAATGAAACTGCCTTTTGACTCAATGATTCCACTGCTGGGATTATATCCTAAGAACCCTGAAACACCAATCCAAAAGAACCTATGCACCCCAATGTTCATAGCAGCACAATTTACAATAGCCAAGTGCTGGAAACAGCCTAAGTGCTCATTAGTAAATGAGTGGATCAAAAATCTGTGGTACATTTACACAGTGGAATTCTATGCAACAGAAAGAAGGAGCTCCTACCCTTCCTGACAGCATGGATGGAACTGTCTCCAGTTCCATTATGCTATGGGAAATAAGCCAGGTAGTGAAAGACAAATACCATATGATCTCACTGATAAGTGAAACCTAATCAACAAAACAAACAAGTGAGCAAAATAGAACCAGAGATGAGGAAATAAAGAACAAACTGACAGTGACCAGAGGGGATGGGGGAGGGGATAACGGGGGAAAGAAGGGGAAGGGTCAAGTCAAGGAACATGTCTTTAAAGGACTCATGGAAATAGACAATGCAGCTGGAGGATTGAATGTGGGAGAGGGGGTGGGCAGGGCAGGGGAGAGCAATGGGGGAAAAATGGGGACAACTGTAATTGAACAACAATAAAAAATTTAAAAATAAAATAATAATAATAAAATAAAAATTAAAAGAAGTCATTTACTTTTGATTATTTAAAGAAAGTTTAGCTCGGGATTTCCTAAATGTTTAGATACCTTAGTCATGCAACTGAAACAGCATGAGGAGTGTTAGATGAGTGAGTCACCCTCACGCAGAAGGCTTGGCTTGCACTCTTCTTCCCGGCAAGGCCAGCAGAGGAACCCACTGAACATCATAGGACATAGACAAAAAAACTTCATTGTCACATGAGAAATAACCTTTTGTTCTCAGAAATGTCCTAAATAAATGTCTGGCTAAAAAATATGGAATATAAACTCTCAGAAATGCCTGGTGGTGTTATCATGGACAATGAGTCTCACTATGACCCTGCCCGTGCAGACTCTTGGAGTGGACCTTGATTTAAGAGGACAGGTTATAAAGAAAACCCTTGGGTCATTCTTCCCACAGGAGAGTTCTGTGGCAAGTTCAGATTCAGGTCAATACACTACATTTCCATTAAACCCTGTGAAGTAACTCCTATTGAGAACTCTTATTTAAAACATGAATAAAGTAGATAAAACACAGAAATCTGTCATCAATCTCTATTATAATTATGAAAAGTTATGGATCTTCCTGCTCATGGTTATATTCAAGATTGGAAAAGAGACTTTAAGAAAAAGAAAACACTTCTTTTATAAGAGATTAAATTGGTAAACTTAAACTGCTGAGTTTTAAGGCTAAGATCAAACTCTAACTACCTTGTTTTTTACCATGTTCTTTTTTCAGTTATGCTCCAGCTACACTGAATGTTATCTGTTTCCTAAAAAATCATTAAATAATTTCATGGACTCTCTGTAGCTTTGAACAGATTGTCCTGTTAACCTGGATCTCTTTCATTGATTTTCTGCCTATGAGATGCTATGCAATTTTGTCAATATTTGTTGATCAGAAACCTAACCTATTCTACATACTCAAAATTCTTCATCAGAATTAAGTATTTCTGTCTCACTATTCTCCTACTATCTTTTAAAATACCAGTCATTAAAAAAACAAAAGCAAAAAACCTGTTGCTTCTAAATGCACCATAACTGCTCTTAGCTTCCTTTCTTCTGCTATTACTTTTAGTCCTCCTATGTATTTTATGTAATTGGAGAATCACAATTCAAAATTTTTTACTCAGTTAATAACATTTCCTTCAGAAATCATCTGACCAGATTGTTGAAATAAATGAATCAATAAAAACTAGGGAATTTCTATCATTAACAGATTTGAACTTCTGATTCTAATCTTGGTACATGCAAAAAATATACACCCATAAAGGTATACATAAAGAACCACAGTTTGTATTAGTTTGAGAAGCTAAAGAAGAAGAAAATACATATGTAGGGCTAATGTATAATAGAAGTTTCCTGCAATGATTTTCACCTTAGCAAAATGATAACTTTTCTGTCCTTTGTCCACTCTCATGTTTTCCTGAACAATAATATTTCAAAAGTGATTCAATTGAGAGCTAAATAGTATATTTACTTAAATGTTATTTAGTAATCATTGGCCCTATAATTATTTTCTTTAAATTATGTAACAGCAAAGAAAATTTAACAATGTAAGAATATTTGTGTGCGTGCACACTTTCCAAGGCAAAAAAACAACTCACTCTGTAACTGGCAGGCAACCAAGGACAGGATAAAGCCCATATATACATTTCATATAGTCTAAAAGTAAGTTTAAAATACACTGGTTGTCAAATAATGCACCTATCTATATAGTAACTGTTTTTACAATCTTTTGTAGGAGGAAAAAATCCACTGTATTTCACACATGAAAACATATTGAAAAGCAATGCCTGAAATATCATGATGTGTTATTATAAAAGCTTTTATTTTCTTTCTCATACATTTCAATGAGAATTAGATACTGCAAAAAAATATATTCTGTACATATGCCAAGTGTTACAACCAAGAAACTTTAAGAGGTCAAGAATGATAATGCCAAAGATGGGAAAAAGAAAGTCTCTTCTGTAAATGGTGTTGGGAAAACTGGACAGATACATGTGAAAAATTGAAACTTTAAATGTAAGACCTGAAACCATAAAACTCCAAGAAAACATAAGCAGTAAAGTCTTTGACATCAGTCTTAGCAATATTTTTCTTGAATATATCTCCTCAGGCAAGGAAAACAGAAGCAAAAATAAGCAAATGGCACTACATTAAACTACAAAGCTTTTGCATAGCAAAGGAAACCATCAAGATAATGCCAAGACAGCCTGCAGACTGGGAAAAGATATTTATCTGCAAATGTATATCTGATAAGGGATTAGTTAGCAGTTCTCATTCTTGTGAGCATATACTGTAGATTGTACCAAAATATTTACTACCTCCTTGTATAATGTCATGTACTACTTGCCATTATTTTATTACATAGGTTTCCTGTGTTTCTAGCTACATTGCTGGTTTTGGTTACTAAACTACATCCACACCTTTGTATACGACCTCTGCCTCCCTATCTACCTGCTCTCTCCTCTGAGTCTAACATGAAAGGTGCAAAAAAAAAAATAGGGTTTCAGTGACCACTGCTTGGTTGATTTAGATACATATTCTTTTTTTTTTCTTAGAACATATTTTGAAACAGATGGCCAGCAATTTATACATATATATACAAATATATATATTTTTTATTCCTTTGGCAGAGCCAGCTAAGGCTTTATTTTGGGAGAAAAAACATTTGATCCGGCTTTTAGTTGGGGGCATGGGTAAGAGGCGGTCCCCCAGGTGGTAAACTCCTCCAACCCAAGGGTGAGGTGAGGACTGGGGCTGAGCTTCAGGATGCCCTCCGCTCCCCTGCACAGCTCCTCTCCCACAGGCTCGCAGGGCAGGAGGGACCACAGTGGTTGTTCACTTGGGCAGGACTTCAGATGACTCAGACACCAGCTTCCCATTTTTAAAATGCTGGTAAGAGAAGTAAGTAGGGAGACACTATTCAGAACTGTAAGCAATTGCTTTCAATTCTAGAGACTGCAATAGTTTTGGCATTACCTTATATAAAAGAAGTTCCTTGGATTCAGAGGCTGTATGTTACAAATCAGCTTCAAGTTTATTCTTTGGATAAGATATATTATGGATATTATCCCTTCCACCTATTTTTGCTAAATGAACCTCTGATTATTAGGTTTCTAATGATGCCTACATTCTTTCTCAATTATCGACCAGACCCACTTTGGTATATTTTTAGAAAAAACAGTAAGGTACTTCAGCATGTTTTTCCCCCCAATGGAATGAAAAAGAGCATATTCATTATTATTCCATTTAAACTATTCATTTTCTAGTATAAATGCACTACTTATACTCTTACACTTAAAAAGAAGTACTAATTTACAGTAGCCACAAACATATTTTTGTTAATTTAAAATCTATATCTTTAAAAGTTGAAATTGACCACAGTCCCAAAAATTAGTCTTTCCAACTGCCTCTTAGTCCTATGCAAATTATTTACCCACTGCTAACACCAGCTGCTTTGCTGTCACAGCACTTGAACTAGGCCTGCTGCTATAAAAAGGTTGTGTATATTTTGATTTTATATGCTTGGCTTCTTTCTGGTGGTTTACCGGATGACCTAAAGGTAATGTGCAGGATCCTTCTGTCTAAATGCATCTACTTTACCTGTAAAATCAAGGCCAGAATGTATTTCAAAATATTGGATATTTTTAAAAAGCATTTAAATTAAAAAGCATCATTTGATTAATCAAAAAGATTTTGAAAATAAAAAATCAATCAGTGAGTAATTCATAAGCACCACTATCCACCTAAATCTATGCCTGCAAATCCACAGGAGAAACAAATATATACACACAAAATTATTACTCAATGATATGTAACAGTGTGATTAAGTTATAATGTACAATTAGGCAATAAGACAACACCAAATACAATAGTAGTGTGGTATTGAATTAGAAGTGTCAAAAGAAGAAATCATCAGTTCAAGCTGGAAGCGCCAGAGATTTCTGAAGTGTAGTGTGACTAAGATGAGCATACAAGAATAGATATGGATGTGTGAAAGAAAAGAAATAATATCCAGTGTAAAGGAAAATGTAGGAGCAAAGATACTGAACTAAATGAACATTGCAATAGTTTTCCATTGCTGCTGTAACTTGCTACTTTGCTTTGAAATAACACACACTTACTTTGAAATAACTTATGTCACAATTCTAAAACGGGCAAGGCTACTTTCTTAACTGGAGACTCTGGGGAAGAATCTACTTCCAGGCCCATGTGGGTTGGGAACATTCAGTTAGGTAGATAGGATGAAGGTACAGTTTCCTTCCAGGGCTATGCCAGGAATAGGTCTCAGATTCTAACCTGCTGTCATTCCTTGGATCCTAGTCCCCATTATCCTCAAAGCCATCAAAGAGGGGACAAGTATTCCCCCTGCCTGACTCACCAGTGTCCCCATTTGACTTCCTGCTCTCTGACTTTCGTCTCCTTCATTTGCTTTAAAAAACCCAAGAGATTACATCTGACCCACCTAGATAATCCACAATTATCTTTTTATTTTAAAGTAAACTGAGTAGCAACCTAGTTCCACCTACAAAATCCTTTCTGTTAAGTAACAACATATGTATAGGTACAACACCATAGGGTGAAGGTTGTGAAAGTGAAAACTCTGGCTACAACACTTGCTCAAACATTCTTATTTTGCCAGTAGCTCTAGTTTTAGTCATGGGAGAATACAAAAATAAGTAAATTCTTTCATTTTCAAACTCTCAAAAGATTTACAACCTTATGAGAGAGAAAAAAACAATCACAAAAAAACTGTGTTTGGTACTAAAATAAAAGCATATACAAGTTATATAAATTATACACTTGTGCTCATAAACGAAGTTACAGAAAATGGGAACATGAATAATAAAAATAATAAGTAATCAAGAGCAAAAAATACACATGGGAATTTAGTGATTAAAGAGCTCTGGGAAGGTGTATCTAGAGGGTGGTCTCAGATTCCTGAGGGCTCTCAAAGTTCTCCAAGAGTAGGTTAGATGCATTGTTACACAGAAGGCACAGAAAGCTACTGCAGGTTTTTGAGAAGGAGAGTAATTTCTTATCAAAAAATTGTAGATGTGGAAATGGGTTAAGGAACCATGTAGTGCAGCCACATCACCTGGATTCTCTTCTCTAGATGAAGCTGGTATCCTTCCATATCAAAATATTATGAAAAGAGTATTTTCTAGAAATTTAAAGGATCCCAGAAGAGAATATCCAGTGATGATAATTTCAGATCTTTGTATTATACCAAATGTCACAGAATTCTATAAAATGCTATAATGGTTAGCAAAATGACAACTGATAATTAATTCTACCTAACTGTAAAAAGCAGTTTAGAATCAAGGAATCTCATACAGCAAACAATATACTAGTTAGCATATTATTACTAGGATCATTGAATCCTATACATTCCTTGTATCTTTGTTTCCTCTAATTCTTTCCTTTATTTCATGTCATAATAAAATAAGTCAGAGAATATGTAAGTTTTCTAAATAAACACTAGTAATTATCATTGACATGGTTCAGTATTTGCTGCCTGAGAAATTTCTTTTACAGAAATAGGATCTTCAGTTTGCAAAAGGCTCAACCAAAACATAAAAGCACACATGCCCAGTATAATTTTTAGGAAGTTCATTCATGTGTATTGAGACAGGGAACCTAAACAAGGTTTCAATTTTTTTTCCCTGGCAGATCAAACAATGATGTAAGTAAACTTCATTCTCTGTTCTTTGTCAGCTCATATTGCCCTTCAAGGTGTCACACACATAGTGAAAATAGTAGAATGTATTGAATGTTTCAAATGTGGAAAAATCTTAAGTTTGAATAGAATAAAAGAGGTAAAACTTAAAATATGTTCCCCTTTCAACATTTCATCCAATTATCCGGCAGGAATAATAGTAAGATTTCCTACAACCAGGTCACTGTTTGGAAATAAAAGATACTGACAAATTTCAGGTTTAAAAAATGCAAAAAAAAAAAAAAAACTGATTAAATGATGAGACATTTGATATATTTTCTCCTTTCCCCAGTCACATTAATTAATTAATTAATTTTTATTTTAGATTATTCAGTACAGTTTCTATCCTTTATTCCCATTCCAGCCCACCCACCCATCCCTCCCATTTCCAACCCCCCTAGTTTTGTCCATGTGTCCTTTATATTTGTTCCTGTAAACCCTCCCTTTCTCCCCTGAAATTCCCTCCCCTCTCCCCTCTGGGCCCTGACAACCTGTCCTCTATTTCAGTGTCTCTAGTAAGACTAAGAAAATTGTTCCAAGAAAATAATTTTATTGTTAATATGTTTAGTAATTTTGGGGCATCTAGATAATACATAATAAAAATTAGTTATATTTGTATGAACATTAAAATAAATTACTAAATCTTTTACTTTGAATATTCATTGATCACACCATACTTGAGGTTGTTTTAAAATTTTGAAGGCATAATACTATTATATGGAAAGCATAACATGCTGCATTTGTAACTGGAATAAAGATTTTTGAAATGACTTTTAAAATTCTTTTTAAATAGAACATATGGAGATGGAAAGGGAACTTTATTGGCTTAAAAAGAAAATTTGGAAAGCTACAGAAACATCTGAATCTGGAAAAATATAAAAATAGGTCTCATTGGAAATGTCAGTGTAAATTAAATCTCATTAATGACCTACAATGAATGAAGGTAAATAGAACAGCAAAAAGTATGTAAATCAAGGTTAAAAGGTACTAATATGAATAAATTGGACACCATGAGGGCACGTTAAATGGTAATTAAAATCATTCAAATAAATGTCTGCATCAAAGATGAGCTATTTAATTGTTCCTAATGAAGAGTTCATTAGGATGACTGTTTAATCTTTACTGAGGTTGAAAAAAGGTTTCCTGAGATTCACTGGTGTAGATGATATATATATATATATACATATAGGTAGATAGATACATACATACATACATATATACATACATATTAGATATAGATATATGTATTTTTTGTCTTAGCCAATGTATTTGAGTGTTTTCACACAAACTCAGAGAAGGACCAGATGAAGAGCATCTGTTAAGTTTCAGGTGACTGCTCTGTCACAAGAAGGATGCACATGAGTATGTTCTACCCACAGTACAGAAGGTGCCAGGAAAGGACACAGAGTATGTGAACTGTGAACATCCATGGGCACTCATTATTACTACTTTTATAGATAAAACACAGGAGAAGATCACTGTGGGTTTACTCCCCTGAAAGTCATCATGTTTAATCAGAATTCTTAAAGCTGTAATTTCAAAAACACCAGACAGACACCCAAACTGCCATATCATCCTGCCATTATGACACATAACGTTCTATTTTGTTTCTATCTGAATGTCAAATAAGCAAGATTTTATAAATACAAGGCATGTGTAAATTATAAAGTACCTAGAGACTGACCATGATAATTATTGAATGGCTCAGAATCAAACTGACAAAGGGAGAAAATATTAACATGACTGTCAATATAGTCATGTACCAACAACAACAAAAAAAGGTAAATATACTATAAGAAGTTGGATGCAATTCAACATGGAATGGAATATATTTCCCTGTATGCAAAGAAGTCACAAAATGACAAAAAGGTGACTGATAAAGTCAAGTGGATTGGTACTAGATACACATTTTACCTCCTCCTATGAGATTCAGCATTCAATAGAGCTCGTACAATTTATAGTAATGGGAGTATGTTGAATTGCACTATCACATGAAAATATTTTTAAATTATATTTTCCTATTTCCACAGATAGAAACATATTTGAATATTTGTCTCCATATAAGGTTAAAAGGTTTTCAAAAACTGTCAGAAGAATGAGAAGGGAAAAAACAATTTACTTTTTGTTTACTTCACACTTGGTTGGATGTTCTGCTGTCATCTGGTTTTAGACAATATTGTTTAACAACTCAACACTATTTAATAACATTATTTAACATTATTTACTTTAATACAGGTGAAGCTGTGGGTGACCTCCCTTTTCACCTCTGTGCTAAGGAATTTTTACTGCATTTTTTTGCCCGAAGACTTTTGTTTTCAGGCCTGGAGAATAATCTGCCCATGGTAGGTAAGCTGGAAGACTGATCAGCAGCCCTATTCACTCCGTCAGCTGTGACCAGCGTGAAACAAGGAGTAGTGGGTAATTCCCCTGACTGCTGGCCCCTGTGATGGGAGAACTCTGAAGCCTGCTCTATGAACCATCACCCAGAGTTCCTCAGCAGGACTGAACTCCCATTACCTTGGTACTAAGTGACTTAAAAAACTCTTTACAATGTTCTTTCCTTACCTATTTCATTCCCTGATGCTCCTCCTGGTAGTCCCTTAGATCACTTCCCAAATAAACTACTTAAACTCAGATCTAGCTCAGAATCAGCTTCTGAGGGAATGCAAACCAGAATATGTAGTTTCTTCATGTACGAAATGGAGATGATAATACCAATCTCAAGAATGTACTGTGAGCATTAAGTTAATTGAGATAATTTAAAAGACCTACTGCATGGGACTTAATAATAAACCTATCTCATTCCTTATTTGCATGTAGTAATTGGTGAATGGCTACATTAGATATTTGCATAATGTTACCCTAAAGAATAAAAATTTCCTATCTCCACAAGCAGAAACCTCCTATTGTAATAGGCAGGTGGATTCAGTACATGTTTTGGGGGGAAAAAGCTAGTAAAAAAAATAAGATGTGCTAACACACTGAAACAAACAAACAAACAAAACAAACACTGATTCTTTGAAAATTTAAGATGCCAGTGCCTTGTTTAAGAGAGAATTTAAAAAATAAAACTACATGAAGATATTCCATAAGTATTGAACCATTCAATAGTAATTATTTTATTATCTGTGTCTGCTTAGTAAACTATAAGCCTGTTAGGAATAGAATGTTTTAACTCAATTTCATGTCTTCCTTTTTTTTTTTCCATCTGGGACATCAAAAACTATGCATTTCATGAAAATTGAATGGGTTGATGGATAGAAACACACACTTGGAAAATCTTGAAGTGTTTATACTTGGTTCAGCATTTTGAAAAGGTAGGAGATGCTGTTAGGAATAAACCTAATACACTGGGAGAGAATATATTTTACTCATTGAAATCCAAATGGAATCTTAGCTGAAAATACAGCAAACTGAATTTTGACATATATATTCGTTGGAAGGTATGAATAACCTCCTTCATATTTAAATCCCTTCATTTTTTATGAAAATAACATAATATTTTCTTATTGATAAAAATAGCTTTTCCAGATTTGATACTCAGCTATTTAGGTAGGTAAAGGATAGTTTCCTTTTCATAGGAAGCAGAAATATTGAGGTTCTTGACTTCTTACCTCACATTGCTATTTCATTAGAATTTTCAGTTTTTCCCGATCCAATTTGCCATTCATTGTTTTGTTGTCTTTCTCACCATGTGTACATGACAATATAAGATATAAAGTGGCAGTGAGTCCTTGAACTCTTATGGTTTTATTTGTCAAGAGCGGTTTCGAGTCTGGGTACAACATGCCCATAAACATGTCACTCTCCACAGACTGCATGTTAACAAGACTTCTGTATTTTATTTAAATTTTTTTTGCCAATTACATTTGCATGTGGCTTGTTTCTGAAGTCTTGATTTTTTGTCTTAATTTTTAAAACCCTTGGAAGCTTTAATGATATAAATGAGTTATTAAAGCAATTTGTATACACATTTTATCCCTTCTGGTTATTTATTTTTCTTTTGTGTCACCTAGAAAAGGCCAAGCATGAAATTGGAGCTGTAAAGCAAGAACAAATTTTTGATATGAAACTGCTCTGAAAACTCAATAGGTGTGCAGCAAAGCAAGAAGGGTAAAGGGGCTGAATAATTCATTGAACTTTTTAACCATCAATAAATAACACTTATAGTGAGAAATGTCTGCTTTACAACATTAGGTATAAAATGTGAGTATAAAATAAAAGACATCTTTAAAGTGCTATGTTGTGAGAATATTCAAATAAACAAAGTTTTTTTTCATTAATAATTCTATATATAACAGCACTATGAATAAAAAAATCTAAGACTGGGAAATTTATGTTGTTCTGTGTAATGCCTCAAGTTTTATCTACGTAGGTCAAATGAGTTAACTCATGGATAATAACGTGATACAAGCAGAAGACTTTATTTATATAGAATGATATACAATGATGAAGATATCATTCTAACTACATTCAAAGTCATTTATTTATGTACCAGGAAAAATTATGAATATATTATAAGCTACTCAAAACCATCAAGTTGCACATCCTTGCAAAAACACACTACAACTGCTACTGCTACTGTTATTACCCACCATATCATTACTAGACTGCATTTATGGAACTGCTTACTTATGAAAAGATTAGTCCCAATGACGATTAATAAACATTAAAACACTTTATAAAGCAGACAAAATATTAACAGAATTTGAAATATGGCTATTAATAATAAAAGTACCAAACTGCAAGTAAAGGGACAAATTTAAATATAATAATAATATGAGAACAATATAGTAGATGGAAAGCAGTGGAGGATTTGGAGTAAGAGAGACCAAGCTGCTTGACTTAACTGAATTTATTGATTTGGACAAGTTGCTAAACTTCTCTGATTGCAGTTGCCTCATTTTGATCTATGCTAAGAACTAAATCTATCTCCCATAGATTTGTTATGTGGACCCATTTTTGTATGTACTTGTTCTTTAGAACACATATCTATTATTTAAATTATTAAATTGTACTAAATGTCTAATAAATATTGTTTTATTTTATTAGTAGTAAAAAGTCATCATCCCTGAAAATAAAATAGAAACAAAGGAATGAATATCCATATGGATGGGCATGTTTATTAAATGAAATAAAACATAAAATAGCTGGTACGTTGTCTGAATTATAATAATCACTCTCCAAATATGACTTCTCTCTTCCCTTCTTCAGCTCCCTTTGTGTATCATATTAGAACTAATAGTGTCATTGTAGATAGTTCTTGACTTTTGACACACTTTGTTACACAATCACCCCCAATTGAACATGACAGTTTTACTGGCACAAATATCAACCATCTACATCACTTAGTTGTGTGCCACTTCCCCCTCATGTCGACCAAGAAGCCCAATGATCAATACAGGGGGATGGAAAAATACAGACCTAGACTGACTATATAAGTGAATTTTGGAATAAATCAAAATATATATATATATATTTCACAAGCAGCTGATATTTTTCTACATATCTGGGTATATTATAAAGATTATAGAAATTCTATAAGGCATATGACATGCTGTTATGTTCTCAGAATGGAAACATAAAGATTCTACAAGTGGTGGTCCAGAGAGTACCTCAGTTTTAAATATTTTTAGCTACTATTAATGAGTATGAGCATTTGCTCATATTTGACATGAAACATAAATAAATGGGTTGCTACTTTAAGGACAAATAATTATTTAAACTGATATGGTTTGGATGAGAAATAATCTATAATCTACCCATATATTAGGTAGTCCATAGGGCATAGAAAAGAGGAATGGATGAGAAAGCACTGTAAAGCACAAACTGTTTAACAGTCTACTATGTAATTTCACTACCTTTTTTTAATGTATTGATTTTAGAGAAGGAGAGGAAGGGAGGTGGGATGGGAGGAGTGGGGAGGGGTAGAGAGAAAGAGAGAAAGAGAAATGGATTTGTTGTTCCAGTTATTGATGCATCCATCGGTTGTTTCTTGTATGTGCCCTGACTGGGGATTGAACCCACAAGGTACTTATGGAAAGAGTGTGATGCTTTGAATCTGAACATTCCTTAACACTACTAAACTTCAGTACTTCATACAACTTTTAAAGATAGAAATATGAGATATAGACATTAGTGAGATCAGCAAAATGATTTATGGAATGGGAAAAATTTAAGGAACAGATGAAAGATTAATTTATTTAGTCTGAGGAGAGACAAGTAGTCTATAAAGAGATTCAGTTTTTAAAAGGGTAAAGGTAATTTCAGGAGTAATGAGTGATAGCAGTTGCATATTAGATCATAGACTAACAGAAGTTGAAGTCCTACAGTGACATAAGAAGACAGGGGCTTAAATCAGTATCTTCCTCAAGGCAACAAATCAAATCATATTGATCAGAATGAGATTGAAAGAAGCAGGAAAATTTAGCTTTTAGAACCATTTGCATAAGTTCTACCTATATATTTCATAATAGAAAATAATGAAAATAAGTTTTAGAATAGAAAGAGTTAAGAAAAAAAGGAGCAGAGTGACTTATCACTGAAAATAGCAGGATTTTTACTTCAGTATGAATATATATAGTCTGTCCGGAAAGAGTCCAGCCATTGTTAATATAATGAGAACAGTTTGTGCAACATCGATATAACCTGGCAGACAAGGAGAGTGGACTGGAATGCACATGCACAAACAATGATGACTTCACTGTACTAGTCAGTGGGGGTGGTAGACGCCATTGAGTGAGTATGTGTACTGTGCAGCCACTGCATTCAAAATGACTGAGCCAAAAAACTCCTCATGAGACATGCGTCTCATGACGCATGAGTGGGTATGTTGACATGATAAAGCTGCCAATCACAGTTGCTCATAGCTGCAGCCTTCTGAATCATCCAAATAATTTCTGAAGTGGAATGTTCAAGCTTAATGCAAAATCTGATGCAGATTTGTTGTTCTACTTGCAGTCATTGTGAATGCAATGGCCACACAGTACACATGCTCACTCAACAGCATCTACCACCCCCACTGACTAGTACAGTGAAGTCATCATTGTTCACATAGGCACATTCCAGTCCACTCTCCTGGGCTACATTGACATTGCACATACAGTTCTCACTTTTCTTCATATAACTAACTCAGAATTGATACATAGCATTACCCAATCTATTACATGAAGAAAGAAATAATTTTATAAGTGCCTAAGAATAAGTCACTGACAAATGGAATGTACAGAAGAGGAAGATTTCAAGAAATCTTTTAAATTTGAAATGATAGATCTGATAGAGAGATTTTAACAGAGAGGACAAGAAAGGCAGAGGCAAATATCAAGGATGATCCTTTTTGGCTTTGTGCCTGGCCTAGTCTGGTGTACTGAAAATGCAGTTATGAAAGGAACCACAATTGGGGGTTGGAGTTTGAGGTGCCTATGAGGCTTTTGGGCTTCATTCAGGAGTGTCAAATAGAATTCTGCTGTGTATTGTGAAAGATGACTTCTGTCTCATCAGACTTTCCCTGATCTCCATAGCCTGTCTCCACAGTTCTTGATTCATAATTGATGTAAAATATTAGATTTATGAAATATCGAATCTAATGGTTAGCTGTCAAAGGAAAACCTCTTCAGCATTTTTATTTTCCTTGGAGCACTTGAAGAAGTCTATTTTCTCAAATAAAATCTCAGGATCAGTAAATGATAGTTTAAAATGTTTATATGAGTGTATGTCCTCAGTGCATATTATATATGGTTGGGTAAGTTAATTTATGACAACACAATACAACTGTCTGAATAATTATTGTTTAGAGAAGAATTGTACATTGCCAACCAAATGCTTTCCTAATTTGACCAACTTACTAAGATTTGAGGTGCATTCTAATATGAATTGCCAAAGAGAGAAAATTCAGTTGAACATGATTTGCATTTAAAATGTTTCTATCACAGCATATCTCATAAATATATAACTAATCACTTCCCAACTTTTAGAGTCTAAAGCTTAACATTTTAGGCACTGCCATCAGGCTTAAAATTTCCTACCAAGATAATTTCAGAATTGAACCCACAAGTAAAATACATTTATTACCTTCTGCCAGAACAATATTTTTTTCATTTCATAAATATGTTTATGAACTACATTTGTTGACATAATATTCACATTCATAAAATAATCAAAAACTTATTCTGGAGTAAAACAGGTCATAATGGCTGTATAAACTTCACACAACCCCATTGGTTGCCTTAAGCAATGTGTTAAAAAGCAGCAGGTTCTGTATACAACCCGTATTTATTTTAAGTGACAGGTCTCCATCTTAATTACACTAGAAACCAATACATGGATATTATGGACACAAAGAAGCAGGGGCAAGCACATGGCAGGATGAGGAGCCAAGCAAACATTTATTCTTTGTATTTTAGTCTGTGCCAAAATGACTAGCTACATGCCATGGCTGTTTATGACATTTGAGAAATCGTAGGATCTGTGAAGTTGGAGTAACTTGAGTTTTACAAAAGTAAACACTTGAGACAAAATCGTGAATCCCATATAACCAGGTTACTTTGAAGGGGAAACCAATCAAGCAGAAAATTTATCTCACCTCATTTACCATGACTTATTTGGCATTCTTTAAAGCCTCCAGCATCTTTTCATGAATATAAAAGTAGTAAGATTCCTGTGACTCCCAAAATAACTCTATTTTCAGTTGTTTTACCCTAGAGGCCTGGATACACTTGCTAATCTCAGAGACCCAGTACAAATTAGGTGGACCACCTCATTGTATATAATTCATCCTATGGACCCCAAACACTGCAGTTGCCCCTGTTCCTATCAGAACTCCTCAGATCCACCTCAATCCATACCTCCACCTCAGTTCTGAGAGAGGGTCCATCTGGGACAGCAGCTCTGCATGCCCCACCACGCACTATTTGAAAAGTAGTTAAACCTAAGCTCTGTCTTTCCAGCAAAAGGCACTGAATTTGTCCTCTTATAATGGCTACACTCTTTTAACATGGTCAGCCCTATAACCGGGGGAAAAGCAATGGTGTAATACAATAGGCCACCAATACAATGTTTTACCCTTGTCCGTACAGGTTCTGGAAAGTGTTTTATTGGTTTATATAACTGATCAGCACAGTTAGAAGCTAAAGCTAACTGAGAATTCCTGAGAGCAAGCAGTCTTCCTGAACCGTCACTGATAAGACAAATGCACAAAGAAAACCAGATTAAATAACTTGACCGAAATGCATGGGCTATACGATTTTGAAAGTTTTCCTTATAAAAGGGGGAAATACTGACTTAATCACAGATCAAGACTATTGGGGGAGAAATAGCAGGGCCATACTTGCATTTTTCTCTTTATCATCCTTATTTTTAATAGCTCTATTGAATTTAAAAATATTTCATCTTTTTATAGATACAGCATGCTTAATTTATCATAGTTTGTAAAAAAATAGGTCACTCACCAGAATTTAATTTGCAAGGAAAAAAAAAGATGTGGGGTAAACTATTTCTCATTTTTTATATTATAGATTTAAAGTACTGGGCTGGCCAAAAAGTTTGTTCATGTTTTTTCCATAAGATGGCTCTAGTAGCATTTAGTCATCTTTAACTTCATTCAAAACAATTTTGTTAGATTGTATTGTGACAGCTGTAATATCAGCACGCATTTAAAAAAACATCATAATTGGTGGATTTTTATAGCCATTTTATATTGAAGATGGAAGAAAATAAGCAACATTTTCGGCATATTATACTTTATTATTTCAAGAAAGGTAAAAAAACAACTGAAACTCAAAAGATTTGTGCAGTGAATGGAGAAAGTGCTGTGCCTGATCAAATGTGTCAAAAGTGGTTTGAGTTTCAGGCTAGAGATTTCTTGCTGGACCATGCTCTGCAGTCAGGTAGGCCAGTTGAAGTTGATAGTGATTAAATCGAGACATTAACAGAGAACAATCAATGTCATACCATGGAGGAGATAGCCAACATATTCAAAATATCCAAATCAATAAAGTTATTGGTGAAAATAAAGAATGTGTCTTTTATTTTGTGGAAAAAACTAAATGGACTTTTGGGCAACACAATAACAGCAGTAAATCTTGTTGCTTTTTAGATGTGTTAGAAATGACTTTACTGATTGACTACTTCAACAGATCTTCTATACTTCATTACTTTTAGTGGGTGTTTTTATTTTTTCTTGTCATACACAATAGATTTAAAACAGAAATTTAATCCTACAAAATTTGTAAACTTGTTTGAAATAAATGGTTTTCTATTCATGTGGTTAATTAATGATTCTAATGTTTGGTGCTCTGAAGTACCACTCTATTATCATTACCCTTAATTCCCAAATGATCTTTAGATATCAAAATTTAACTGCTGAACTAATTTATAGCTAACTATCTAGGATGTTGGGTCAATGAAAATATATAGAGCTGTATTACATAAGATTTTAAGATAACATATTTAAGATTAAATCTAAAGAAATTGCCAAACTGACCTTTAACAATTATCTGAAATAGATTATTGTTATTAACCATATTTAGATACTTAGCCTAATTGTTGTATTGAGATATCTAAAAATAATTACTTCTCAGTACATTTTACCATCATTTTGTTTGCTGGCATTATTTGTAATAGTTAATGATTTACTAAACTTTTGATTTCAATGCTTTGTCTTTTTCTTCTGAAAACCTGCATATCACTGTGAAACTAGCCTGTTGAAATATAACTGATATTAAGTGTTCTGAATTAGTGCAAATGAGTAGGCCAAATGGTTTAGAAGGTTAAGGTCACCTTATTCTGAGGGACTTAGAACAGAGGTATGCTTTTTCTGAAGTCATCACCATGAATTATCAACTAATATACTATCAAGGAATATAAGAAACCCATTCAATTGGCCTTCAAAATCTTTCAGATCCAAACAGCTTGCAAATGTATTCAAAGGATAATCAATGACAAAAAAAAAAAAGAAAAAACAATGACATGCAATGTCAAGTTTCTAGTCAGTCTGCAAACCATCATTTAGTTGACTATCTCAGCACCAGCTGTAACCCAATTAAATTCAATAGTGCACAGGTGTTCACAGGAATGACTAACACAAAGCATACTTCCCTTTAGGGCTCTTAAAAATTAGAGTTCTTTAATTTCCATACACCATCGAAACCAAAACCAAACAATAAAATATTGGGGAAAAAAGAAATTAGATACAGCGGGAGAAAAACACAATCAGCATGAGCTATAACCCAATTAAGCCGAATAGCACTCAGGTTTTTGCAAGAGCACACTCACTCCAAATTTTACCAACACAAATCAACTTTCTCTAATACCTCTTAAGAGTGATGATGAATATCCATATGTCTTCATGTTACTTTGAGATGAGAGTTTTCTGAATCTTGGTTCTTAGAAGTGTATTTCATTGTAAATGTAACATAGTGAAAGTAAATATATAATTTAATCTAAATATTCCACAATGGGCAATTCACTTGAAAACTACCTGTTTTAGTTCTGCAAGAGGCATTCAACATAGGTTTTAATTTTTACTGACATTCTTTGATTTTTATGCATGATTCAGAAAATACTCATTGTATTTATGAAAGGATCCAACTACATGGCATATCTTCCTAACTTTGATAAATTATTTTAAACTCAAGATTCAAGATTTTAAAATAACCTAGTTAACTGGACTGGTTCCCATCACATATTATTTAATGTATAGTTAGAATACTGATACTATAACTAAATATAATATTAATTTATTTTAATTCAAAAAGTCAAGGCTGTCAGACCTATCCATGATTCAAATTTGCTGAGCAGGAATAATTCTGTGCTCATTTTAATTTAAAAAATGCAAAATTTTTACTTCATTGGTTTGCAAAGTATAATTGCAAACCATCAGCCTCTGTGGCGCCCGAAAAATATTTAGACTTGCATACTTTCACACCCCATCTCAGACTGGCTGAATCAAATACTCCGGGCATGAGGCTTAGCAATTTCTTTATCACTTTAAATGAGACCTCCAGGTGACTGAATTTAAGAACCTTTCCTTGCTGGCTGCTGGGACTCAGCTGGTTGGGGCATTGCGCTGTAAACTGAAAGGTTGCAGATTGGTCCCTGGTTGGGAGGCAACCGATCAATGTTTGCCTCCCTCTGTGTCTCTCCCTCCCTTGCCCTCTCTCTAAAATCAATAAGCATGTCCTTGGGTGAGGATAAAAAATAAATATAAAAGAACCACTGGTCTATTCTATTTCTGCCTCTTAATATACCACAAAATTGTGGCAAAATCCTATTTCTACTATTTTGATCCATGGAATAAAACAGAACACATCAGGTTATTACCATTTTCTACCCCCCCATACAAATAACTAAATATAAACACATCATTTCTAATATTCCACATTTTTACCTGCTAGCAAAAACTTGCTTGCTTCACATACAATGACTGAGTAATGATGAAATTGGACTAATATGAGTTTAAGTGAAAAAAATCAAAGAGACTATATAATTATTTGAAACATGACTTACACACAGAAATATAAGCACTGAAATGATCCAATGAAATGATTCTCATCAATGTGTGACAGTGACTTAATATAATGTATATGAAGTTAATGTATAATATATACATACGCTAGCATTAAGCACAACCATATCTATACAGGCAGCCACTTGACCTATGTCACTACCAATATGCCCAAAGAGAATGTTCTGAACCAATGCCATGCCTGGTGGAATGTGCCAGGGGAATCTTGCTGCTGACTGTGTGGAATTAGAGCATTATGGTGACCATCAGTCATATAGAGATCAGTCAGGTAGTAGATCAGTCAAAGCATTTGATTCACCAATACAGTTTGAAAAAAAAGTATATAGTAAATGTATATAAATTATTTCTGCTTTGAAAAGAGCTGAGTGAATTACCTGAATAAACCCCATGAGGGACTGTGAGATACACTTCCACAGCTAAAGATGATAGTGGAAGATGGGCAAGAATTCATTTACCTTCAACTCCCACATGAGACAGTGCTTTCAGAAATTTTAAATGAATCTCAGATGATTAGTGAAGAAAATTGCAGATGGAATTTAGAAAATACACAGGATGATACCAAAATATATTTCTACAATTTTAATTGATAAAAGCATACTTTGAGCTGATGTCATAAACTGTAATTAATGCTTTATTCTCCAAAATTTTAATTCATAGAATGGTCCTAAGTTTGTTAGCCAAAATAAAATTAAGCATCTTTCATGTTTATTTAATTGGCAAATAAATGTTATATAAGTAATTAATTCTTAGTAATATTTTAAGTGATGTAGTTAAAAATGAACACACTGATGTATTGTTTATGAGCAAAAAAATGTAGGTAAGTTAGCATCTATTTTTAGGTCCACCTTTAAATCACAATTAACCTATAAATTAAATTCTTGTTTTTTTCACATTATAATGTCAGAGACACATAATAGGTCTAAAATGATTAACATCTTAATATTAGCAGTAGTAAGTTAATCTCTAAAGTATCTTACTTGTCCTAATATTAGTGCTTCCATGGATATATACATACTTAAATTTAAAAAATAGATAAACCTTAAATTTTATGAAAGGAGAGAATAACTAGACCATATTTTTGGACCATGAGACACACCTAGGTTTTAGAGGAGGAAAACAGAAAAAAAACTTTTGAAGCAAAAAATGTGGTAAAATATTTAATAATATAAATAACATATATAATATTCCACCAATATAAATGTAAACAGAACTCAACAGCAGCATTAACAATCATTATTCCTCCCAAATTGGGGGGTGCTTCTTATAGTCTGAAAAATATGGTAACTGGTGAAATATTATGCAAGGAATAATTATTTAAAACAAGGAGTCTCTAAAATATCTTCACAGGCTTTCAGTATACTGATTCAGAGAAACGGTTAAGTTACCATGTATTTTCTCCACATTCATTTTTAATACCTACAGATGTATGTTAATATGAGTTTATGTACCCTATACTAAAAAAATGTATAACTCTGATATTTGATGTGAAATGCCTATAAAAATTATAATGATCAGGTAGAGAAGAACTTAATGGACTTGCAAAAAGTTCAGAAAACAGCCAATCTAGCTGTACTACATCAGAGAAGATATATGTTTTAAAAATATAAACAGTACAGCCCTGGCTGGTGTGGTTCAGTAGATTGAGCACCAGCCTGTGAACCAAAGCGTTGCTGGTTTGATTCCTGGTCAGGGTACATGTCTGGGTTGTGGGCCAGGTCCCCAGTAGGAGATGCACGAGAGGAAATCACACATGAATGTTTCTTTTCCTTTCTTTCTCCCTCTCTTCCCCCTATCTAAAAATAAAATAAAATCTTTTAAAAATTATATAAACTTTTTAAAATTATAAAAATTATATAAACAGTACATTATTAAATATGAACTTGATCACTGTATCTCTTCTAACAGAAAACTACTTCCATTAGTTAGAGGTTTTCTAAAAAGTGAAGTTAATATAAGTTAATAAAATTATTTTATACTGTGGATAATTAATTCATTTGTGCATTTGGTAAATAAACATGTGTTAAAGATTTTTTCCTTAACTGGATCAAAAGCCATGTTACTTTTGATTAACTACAAAGGAACTAAGGATGTAAATTAAAACACCTTAATTGCTCATCATAGAATAACCATACAGCAATTTAACACTTATTTAGATATAAGTGCACAGCTTTAAAATAACATCTTTAAACTAAGTCCTCTCTTCATCACTGATACAGAATAGTGTGCTGCAGATTCTAACCCATTTTGATCATGCTCTTGCTCTTTTCATCATTTGCTGCACATCTAGAAGAATGGTGCATCATATAAATATCTGTATGTATATTGGTAATGTTTACCATTACCTAAAGGAAAAACTCTACTGTCTTCCCTATTTAATCCAGCTTCATCTCAGTTCACCTGCAAATCATCTGATAACTGCTCTGTAGGTGTTTGGTAAAGCAAATTTACCAAATTTGCTTTGTAAAGCAAATAGGTGTTTGGTAAAGCAAATGACATACAGATTGTCATTATCACTACGAGATGCAAATATTTAGTATTATGTTTAAACAGCTTTTGGGAGAACACAAAAATTTATGGAGGGACTACTACTTTGTTTCAAGAACCATGTTAATGTATGCACACTCTGATCAAGAGGCACTTGTACTATTTATGGAAGCATTTTGTTGGCACATACCCACATTTATTCACTTTTAAAGTTGTGGGTATAGACAAACAAACATACAGGGGACTTTCTTAAAAGACAATTTCTTTTTTTTTTCTTATCCTCACCTGAGGATATGCTTATTGATTTCAGACAGAGGGGCAGGGAGGGAGAGAAACATTGATGTGAGCGAGAAACATTGATCAGCTGCCTCTTGTATGTGTCCCAACTCGGACCAAACCCAGAGCCTAGACATGTGCCCTGACCACGAATTTAACCCACAACCTTTCGGTTTAAGGGACGATGCTCCAACCAACTTAATGGACTTTAATCAACCAGGCAAATGTAATTTCTTAAGAGATATTTCTTTTTAGGCATTGTTGAAGAGGCATGATTTGTTAAAAATTATATACATTTAAGCAAATTATTTACCAAAACAATTTTGAATGAGTAAAATCTATTTTGGCACTTACCTGAATACAATATATCATTGATTAGGAATTTAGTAACAAATTACTAAGAAATGCTTACCATTTGATTTTTGTTTGGAGGATTATTTTAAGTAACCTTTTCTTTAAACTATAATTTAGCACAGATATAAATATAATTCTACCATCAATGTATATTCATTAATCTACTATATGATGAGTTCTGACTTCAGTCCATCAATGAAAAGAGGTTCAAATATGTGCCCTAAACACAATTTCAAGCTATTTTGAGAAATAAACTAAAAGAAAAATTATTAAAAATAATAAAAATGCCTTGAGTGCAAGAAATATGTAACACTAGAGAATGAAAGATGACCACTAAGAACTGAGATAATCCTTGAAATAAAGATAGAATGTTAAAATTAATAATTGGGAATGAAGCTGAAAGTGAGAAAACAGACATGTGTAATGAGTAATGAGCAGGCTACCTTGAAGTGAAAATTGATATAGAGGGTTAGTAGATGAGGAATCTTTGAATGGAAACTGTTACAATGGAAAATCAATCCAGTGTTCTATAATATAGTGTTCTATAACTGAATGTCTGATGGGGAAGACTGGTAGTGAGTGAGGAACAGGACTTGGGGGAAGAAAAAGGAGCCTATTATACTTCAGGATGAATGAGCTTCTGGACTAAGGTAAGAAGTTTGGGAAGGAATGAATGGGTGAAAAGGTCTTGTGCAAGCAGGATTCAAGGATGTTCAAGTTTGACTTAATATGAGAGAGAGGGAGCATTCAATAATAGCACAGAGTCTCAAGAGGTAACCAAAAGAATATAGCTGCAGAGACAATACCAGGACTCAATGAGTCTATATTAAATTGAGATAGTTTCAATGGACTTAGGATCTGTAAATAAAACCAGTCACCATGTATCTCAGACTTACATTTATATATGCACTTAGATTCCATTATGCACTGAACACTAAGTTCTGAGAATGAAAACAAAAATATATATATATATGTACGCTAATATATATATTAGCATTTGTTTTCATGGAGTTCACAGTCTGGTGATAAAATCAGAGATATTAGCAACTACTTATAGTATATACTCTATTACAAATATATGCAAAGTGCTATGAGAATCTAGAGATTAATGACTTGGAAAGTAATATTTAGTATCTTGTATTTTTCTAAGTCATGTATGTCAGTTCTAGATCTTACAGAAGTCAGAAAAATATGTAAAATGAATATAACTTAAATAATATATTTATAGTTCCATTTATTAACCTAACCTAGGTGTGAATAATACTAATATATGAAAAAACTAGATAAAGAATAATAATATATAGAAAAAATAATCAATAAAATAAAATTATGTAAACCCTCACATTTTTAGGTATTCACAGAAAAAATGTAGGGCATTAAATGTACTTAAAACATATTAAAATTTCCCAGACAGATTTTTGAAGAAAATGTGAACTGAGTTGTTTTTTTTTAAAGATAAACAAAAATTGAAAAACAGCTAGACTAAGAGAAAAGATAGGAGACTCAAATTAAATTATAAATGAAAGAGGAGACATTATAACTGATATATCATAAACTACAAAGAACCATAAGATACTGCTATAAAAAATGATGTGCCAACAAATTAGATAACATACAACCTACCAAGACTGAATTATAAATGAGAGAGAGATAGAGGTAAAGTCTGAACAGGGAAATAAGTAAAGAGATTGAATCAGTAATCAAACTCTCCAGTGAAGAAAACCCTAGGACCGGATAATTTCACAACTGAATTCCATCAAGCATTTAAAAAAAATAACACCAATTTCATCTCAAACTATTTCAAAAAATGGAAGATAGAAGGAATAACTTCCATACTAGCTTTTACAAAGCCCAATTTACCCTGATACCAAGGCAGACAAGAAAACTATAAGAAAAGAAAATTATAGGGCAGTATCCATGGATGTAAATGCAAACATCTTCAACTAAATGTTAGCAAACTGAATTCAACAGCACATTAAAAGGATCATACACCATGATCATACACCATGATCAAAGGATTTATCCTGGGGAGGGTTCAGCATCTGCAAATCCATATATATGATTCACCATAATAACAGAATGATGGATAAAAAGCACATGATCACCACAATGGATGTGGAAAAAGCATTTGAAAAAAATTCAACATTCTTCATGATAAAAATCTCTCAACCAATCAGGCAGAGAAGGAATGTATCTCATCATAATAAAGGCCATACATCAAGACAACAGCTAACATCATACTCATTGAAAAGCTAAAAGCTTTTCCTTCAAATCAGTAATAAGACAATATCCACTCTCGCCACCTTTATTCAAAATAGTATTAAAAGTCATAGCTGAAGCAATTCAGAAAAAGAAATAAAAGTCTTCCAAATTAGAAAGAAAGAAGTTAAATTGCCTGTTAGCAAATGACATGATATTATATATTAAAAACCCTAAATATTCACTAAACATCTATTAGAACTAGTAAATGAATTCAGTAAAGTTGCAGCATACAAAATCAATGTACAAAATTTAAGTTGTGTTTTTATATACTATGAACTCTGAACATTGTGAAAAATAAATTAAGAAGATGATACTACTTGTTATAGCATCAAAAATAATAAAATACCTAGCAATAAATTTAGCCAAGGAGGTAAAAGATCTCACACTGAAAAAAAAAAAAGAACATTAATGAAAGAAATTGAAGAAGCAAATAAATAGAAAGGTATTTCATGCTTATGGATTTGAAAAATTATTACACTTAAAATGGCCATACCCCAAAGATACTACATATTCAATACAATACCTATCAAAACTTCACTGCATTTTTCACAGAAATTGAACAAAAAATCTTGAATTTTACATGGAAAGACAACAGACCACAAATACCCAAAGCAAACTTGAGCAAAGAGAACAAAGCTGGAGGCATCACACTTCCTGATTTCAAAATATAGTGCTATAGTAATCAAAACTATGGTACCAGAATAAAATCAGACATGTATATTATGGACCAAAATAGAGAGACCAAATAATCTAGGAGGTGATGGACATGTTTATGATCTTGATGGTGGTGATGGTTTTATATAAGTGTGTACCTATGCTCCAAATTCATTGAATCATAGATATTAAATATGTATAGAATTTTACATGTCAGTTATTTCTCAAAAATGCTATAAACATATACATAAAATTATTCTTAATATTTAAAAAAATCCCAAAACACCAATCAGAAAGAATGTATTCACCTCTATGCTCACAGCAGTGTTATTTACCATAGCCAAGATCTGGAAACAGCCCAAGTAGCTGAGTGCATAAAAAAGTTGTGGTACATTTATTCAATGGAATACTACCTGGCTGCAAAAAACAAGGAACTCTTACCCTTCATGACAGCATGGATGGACCTGGAGAATATTATGCTAAGCAAAATAAGCCAGTCAGAGGAAGACAAGTAACATATGATCTGAGACATGTGTGGAAACTAATGAACAAAATAAAGTGATGAACAAAATAAAACCAGAGGCATGGATACATGGAACAGACTAACAGTCTCAGAGGGAAGGGGGTTGGTGGGACTGGAGGGAGGAAATTAGCCAAAGAGCATATATGCATATATGCATAGCCAGGAACCCAGACAACAATGTGGTGAAGGCAAGGGGGAAGGGAATTGGGGCTGGGTGTAGAGGAGCAAAGGGAAGAAAAATGGGGGATGTCTGCAATAGCGTTGATAATAAAAATAATAACAAATCTTTTTAAGAAAATAATAAATTTACACTTCAACAGTATAACTTGTTCTTCTAAAATTAGTTATATCTTTAAATGGAGGTTCTCAACATACATGGCTTCCTTTGTAAGTTAAAAATATATTTCATAATTTTGACGTCTTTTAAAAATGCTTAGCACATAGGTGATGACCAAACCCTTTTTTTCTAAGTGTTCAAAATGTTTTATAGTTAAGTTGTCTCCTTATTTAGACTTCAGGACTAGAGGCTTTGGCCCTAATTTTTAAACTATTTTAGTTGAACATCATTTCAGGTTTCAGGAAATTTGTAAAAATAAGAAAATAAATCCATATAAATTTACCCAAATTCATTCATTGTTAACATTTTGCACTATTTGCTTCACATCTCTCTCTGTATATATCTACATGTATGTGTGTGTATAAATGTACATATTTTTCTGAACCATTTTAGAGTAAATTCCATATATCAAACTTTTTCATTCCTATATACTAAATTCTTAATATGTATTTCAAAACAAAAGCATTGTCTTACATAATCACAGTTTAGTTATATGAACTTCAAGATATTTAACATTAAAAATATTTTCACTTAATCTATTATCCATATTCACATTGTATAAATATTCTTAATATTGTCCTTTATAATATTTTTTCCTATACAGGATCCAGCCCAGATTTATGCATTGCATTTATACTCTTAAAACTCCTTTAATCTAGAATATTTTTTCAGCCTTTCTTTTTCTTTCATGATATTGACACTTTTTGAAGAATTCCATGCTTTGATCCTTTTGTTTTGTTTCCTTGGAGTTTGTTTCCTTGTGATTAAATGCAGGGTACATATCCTGGGGCAGACAGACTGCTGTAAGAGAGGCTGTGTGCTTCTTCGGGGCATCCCGTGCTGAAGCAAGCAAAGCCTGCCTGCTCTCATTAACGATCACCTAGTCAGGGTATTCTCCAGCTTCTCCAGTCAAGAGCTATAATTTTTTCTTTTACAAACATATTAGTAATCTGTTGTAACACACTTTAATATAAAGTTTCTCATCAAAATGTCTCCCTAGATTTAGCATCTGTGGATGATCCTTGCCCCTGACCAATCTTTATTGTGATGGTTGCAAAATGATGTTTTTTTCCAACTCTAATAGCCTCTCAACATTTATCGACTGATATTCTGTCTCAAGACCTTCCTTTTTTCATACACATGTATTTGTTAATTTATCTGTCCATCTGTTCGTAATCTCTTTATTTTTGGCACTCATTAATTCTATTGTTTAGCAATTCATTATTCATTACTATCCTTAATTATCTGAGGATTAATTTATTTCAGATTTGACCAGTGGGAGCTCCTTCAAGATGTCTCCTGTGTACTTTTCATCACTCTCATCATCTTGTTAACACTTCTTTGTTCTTTAGGCATAAAAAGATTTTCTGGGCTTATTTGGAGCTTTTGCTGAACCAGTCTTATAATGAGCCATTCCTTAGAGGGGTCCTGGGTCCTTCCACTGGGGATGGTATTTAAAAACAAGGTCAAGGCACTAAATATACTCATTGCTACTGGGTTTCAGAGTTTAGATATCTGTTCTCGGAAGCAGCCCGGAAGTGCATATGTATATGTACACATGCATATACTTATATATATTGTCCACACATAATCAAAAACACATACATTTGTGGGTATTATATATATATATAAAATCAAAAGTCACAAGTTCTCACTGATCTTTAGTTCCAATCTATGTCAGGAGGTCTTTCCTTGCTTCTCTGTTCTCTATTTATATCTCCCTTACTCCAAAACACATAAAATAATCTCAGGATTTTAGAATTGTTTTGTTAATACCACTAAAATAAGCAAATCATCTAAAAAAGTTTATTTATTTATCCTATGTGTTCATGGGAACAAAGGACATATAGTGAAATCCAAAGTTACAAGTTACTTGGATTAGGCTTTTCTTTCAATTTTTTTTCTTCAGGTTGCTTATGCTATTCGTATGAATACAATTGTGTTCATTTGTTTACAGTTGGGCTCAGTTTTAAGTTTTCATTTACTTTCCTTTTAAAAATATTATTTGTTGAACATATAGAATATTAGCCTCCATGTAACTACACAGGAAAGTACTAGAAGTGCCACCCCTCCCCCATTCCTCCTGCTCTGCAAGTCACCCACTGTACAAGATCAACACTCACGTTGCTTCTCATTCAAGTAAGCAGATATGTGTACATTTTTACTGACTCTTTTTTATGTGAAAGCTAACATATATTCTTTTTTGCACTTTGCTTTTTTACTTAAGATTATCTCTTGGAAAATAACTCCGTATCAGTTCTCAAATATCTTCCTTAATCTTTTTTTTACAGATGCATAGAACACCATTATATGTATTTACCATAATTTGTCCAACTAATCCCTTACATTTGAATATTTTAGAAATGTCCAATATTTTAGAACTACAAACAATGTTACAATTAATAACTCTGTATTTATGATTTTTGTACTTTTGGACATTTATCTTCAGGATGTATTCCTAGAGCTGGAATTGTTGGAATGAAAGATAAATGCCCATTGATTTTCTTAGACATGGCCAAATTCCCCTCCATAGGATTTTACCACTTTTCATTTCCACCTATAATGTTCGAGAATGCTTTTTTCCCCACAGTTTTGCCAAGAGTGTATTTTAAATTTTTGAAATTATTCCAAAATTATGGCAAAACTCAATGTAGTTTTAGTTTTCATGTCTCTTATTATGAGTAAAGTTGAACCTCTTTTCACATATATAAGAGAAATTCTGAAATCATTTTTGGAAAATCATCTATTTATATCTTTTGTAAATATTTTCTTCCAATTTTTTATTTGCATTTTGACTTTACTTACAGTGCATTTTGCCATGAAAATGTTTCTATATCTGTCTAGTGTAATTTATCCATCTTTAATTTTAATGCATCTAAATATTGAGTCAACTTAGAAAGCACTTCCCTGCACTCAAGTTATACAGAAATACACCCTTGTTTTCTTCTCAAATGTATGTTTTCATTGTTTACATTGTTCTCTATTTTCAGTTTTTTCTTGTATATGGTGTGAGGGATGTAGCTAATTTTATTTTACTCCAAATGACAAACTTTTAACCTAAAAGCATTTATTTAAAACAAGATGTTTGACTATTTCAAGTTGCTTCAGAAATACATTTGAAAAATATAACTTGATATCATATTGCATTTTAATCTCATGATATAAACAATGAAAACGTTAATTTATTGGTGCATTTCTTTAAAGACTCTAATTGTTTCCTGTTACTTTAACAGTTTTCCAAAATGTATGATTACTTATCAGAAATACATTTCTACCAACCATGACGTCATTTAGCCAAACAGCAAATATTTTATAGATCAAGGTGTTATGTTTTCTACCAGTAAAGACCTAATTTAATATCATTTATTTTCAGTGACGCATTGGAATCCTCTCCAACAAAAGAATAAATTAACCAACAATATTTAAGACAAACATCTATTATGTAGCAGTTGGAAACTTGAACAAAATTTTACATTAGCTACAGAAACTACATCAGGAATAGGTTTCTACTGTGAGCCAAAGCTTTCTTTTTAACAAAAACTGCATGTTTCCTCATCTACCCTGCACAACATTTCTATAGAAGTCTTGGGATTTTAAAATTCAGTCTAATACTGAGACCTACTGAAGGGAGAAATATGTTGTGCTTGGTGCGTAATAGTTATCCCTCAAGATGTCAATAATTTCCTATAACGTAACAAAGGAAATATTCAGACTTTACTTCTTTATCTTCTCCTTACGTATTTCAGTCTTGACCCTCCTCTTCAAATAGGAACATATAAAGTATATTGGTGATCAGTCAACTGTGTCCTGTACAGAATGAGCTGGTAAATATTTTAGGCGTTGTAAACCATATTTTCTTTTTGTTGTGACTCCTCAACTCTGTCATTGTTGCGCAACAGCAGCTGTAGTTTGTCCTAAAGAATATGATTTAACATTTCCCCTGAGCCCTTTTAAAGTTTCACTTCTATTTACATCATAAAATAGTTCCAATGAAATATAATTTATGGAAATCAAATAATAAATTCAAAGAAAGTGCTCTGATGTCCAGGTGTTTAAAAGGAGTAGTATCTCTATAGGTACAAGTAAAGATCTCATATTTGGTATCACATTGCTATAATTTACTAACATTAACCTTAAGATCACCCTGCAAAAAAACTTGAGATGACATTAAAGAAATGGTTACAGAAGCATGACATTTTACTTAAGGATACCTCAGATTAAGACTGTCTTTAAGAAGCTTAACATACAATTACCATCTTATTGGCCTTTGCACTTATACATCATAATTGAATATCCTACATCATTTGCAACTGAACTAAATGTTTGAGCCCTGGGAGGGAGGTGGCTTATAACATTTTCTTTCTTATTTATCAAAATAAATCAACTATATTTTTTCCAACATGAATTTGTATAAAGTTCCAACAGTAAGCAATAAAAGTCTTAAAACAAAAGTCTAAATAGCTTCAATTTACGCCTGCATGTCAGCAAGGCAAACATATTTTTCCTAGTTACTTCTGAAGCTCTAATTATTCTCACTTTTCTGAGGATCCAAATCCTGATATAGGTTGTTCATTAATATACTAGGACTCCATGTAACGGGAAGGTTTTCTGGAAACAGATTCAGCATTCCACCACTTTATACTGACAAATGGCCTCACTGCTGTACTTTGCAGTGATGCTTATAATGGTTTGCCTCTTCCTCAGAGTGGAAAGGTTCAAATTCAGATATTGCTATTCATCAGAATCATTACCCTCCATGCAGAAGACTTAATAAATTACCTCCTTTACTTTTTTTATTCGGTTTTATGAACCTATTACAGGAAGCTAACTAAGTGAATTTAAATGTAGTTTTTGAATGTTAGCCATTATCAGAGGTGACTCCTATAAGTTTTTTACATGATCAGTAGATGCTGTTAATACCATAGTGCATCTATTTTGAAAATTAAAATATTCATATATGAAAAAAGGTTAAAAGATTTTAAAGAAATGGAATCAATAAAGAGGAAAGGATATATGGTATCAAAAGAAAAAAATAATTTGCAATGTATTATTAGAAATGGTAAATTAAGCTCAACCAAGATGCACCTTCCTTTGGAATTGACTCTATTTTTGCCTATAGTGAGACAAGGTTTATGTGATATAGGTATTTGGAAGGAAAAAACAAATCACAGTCTTCTGCTGATGTACTGTGGCATGAGGTTATCCTAGCTATGCTTAAAATTGTGTCTGTTATGAATTTAGAAGATTAGAGGAATAAACATCTAGTACATGGTGATTATATTTTTTCCAGGTTTTATACTGGAGTAAGAAAGGATACTCCAGCTTGTTTAATAGAAACACCAAGTTCTTGACATATCTAGAAACATAATTTTACTTTTAATCGAGACCTCAATTGATTAAAACCGTATAAATAGACAGAAATATGTCAAAGGTACCACAGCTTTTCTTTTTCTCCTCACTGAGGTCATTCTTTCATTGCTTCTAGACAGAGGAAGGGAGAGGAAAAAAAAGGAGAGAAACATTGATTGTTTGCCTTATGTATGCACCTAGACAAGGGATTGCATGCACGCAAACTGGGGATCAAACCCACAAGCCAGGTATGTGCCCTGACAGGAAATCAAACCCACAAACTTTCAGATATGGGATGCTCCAACCACCTGAGCCACACTGACCAGGGCATGTACTACAGCTTTCTATCCACTCATCTATTGATGGGCACTTGGGCTGCTTCTAAATCTTGGCTATTGTAAATAACACTACAACAAATATAAGGGTGTGTATATTCTTTTGAGTTAGTGTTTTGGACTTCTTCAGATATATTCCCAGAGGTGGAATCACTGGGTCATAAGGCAGTCCCATTTTTAATTTTTGAGGTATCTTCATACTGTTTTCTACAGTGGCTGAATCAAGCTTCATTCCCACCAACAGTGCACAAGGATTCCCTTTTCTCCACATCCTTGTCAGAACTTGATTGTTGATTTATTGTTGATAGCCATTCTGAAATGTGTGAAGTAATAGCTCATTGTGGTTTTAATTTAGATCATTCTGATGATTAGTGACGTTGAACATCTTTTCATATGTCTATTGGCCATCTGTATGTCATCGTTGAAGAAGTGCCTATTTCAAGTCCTCTGCCAATATTTTAATTGAGTTGCTTATTCTTGGTATTGAGTTTTACATTTACACAATGAAATACTACTCAACCATAAAAAAGGAAGCCTTATCCTTAGCGACAGCATGGATTGACCTGGAGAGCTTTATGCTAAATGAAATAAGCCAGGCAGAGAAAGGCAAGTACCATCTGATTTCACTCATATGTGGAATCTAATGAACATAATAAACTAACAAACAAAATAAAAACAGACTCATAAAGAACAGTCTGGCAGCTGGGGAGAAGGGTTGGGGCATTGGGTGAAAATGGTGATGAGATTAAGCAAAAAAATAAAAAGTAAAAAAAACTCATAGATGCAGACAATAGTATGGTGATTATCAGAGGGAAATAGGGGTGGGGAGAGGTAGAGGAGGGTAGAGGGTGTATAAATGGTGATGGCAGGAGACTTGACTTGGGGGTGGTGAAACATGATATACAGGTGATATATTATAAAATTGTACACCTGAATCCTATATAATTCTATTAACCAATGTCACCCCAATAAATTTAATTAAAAATAAAGAATAAAAGAAAAGAAATGTACCAAAGGTAATTTGGTAATATTAAGTGAAGTTATCTGTTTTTACAAACACTTTGGTTTATTCTAGAGAACTTAGTGGAAACAAATAAGTCTGAACCTCCTTCAGGGGAATGTACAACTAGTCCTTATATTCACATATTCTGTATGTTTTGAAGCTGCCCTGGCCTTTTATGCACCCTCTCTCCTCTTCTTTAAAAAAACACTCTTGGAATCAGAAGGGATAGTTTTAAACCTTATGATATAAAGTTTTATGGTTCTGGTCACAGGTAGGCTTCTTTTCTAATCTACAGAAAATATTGCATAATATGAGATTGCAGTGTTTTTTAATCTATGAGGTGATAAATTACTTGGAACAAGAAATTGTCAAGAATGAAAATTATTAACTGTAAACGAAAAAGTAAACAAAATGATACAGTTGGATTTTGGTATAATTTGAGCTCTGGTTCCTGCATATCTTAATTTTCTGGTGTGTTTTAGAACACAAAGTAAAACATGCATTTTATTTCATGATATTTCCTTGAATGTAGCAATCTGTATACTTAGGTCTACAAATGTTACTTAATGGAATATTCAATAACTAGAAAAAATTTTCCACTATATTTAATGTGGGCTTCCCCTGTGGTAGAATTAACGTGGCTATTTAATGTTTTCTATCTCAAATTGGTAAGTCATGTTTAACAGTGCACTTATAGAACACATGGTCTAAATGGGTAATGAATTAAATATGTAACGCCAATTTTAAGAAACCACAATAGTTTAGTATTTTTAGAAGTAACTTTTCAGTAATCCAAAATCCAAAAACTACTGATTAAATGAGACAATATTAGGTACTTTTGACCTGGATATAATATCTAATTTACAGAGTTTCTCTCATTGATGGCCAATCTTCTGTTCTAGTTATTAAATCACTAACTCAACATTTATGAACAAACAACTTTAACTACTTTGTGAAAGGTACACAGAAAAAAATTTAAAGAACTTCAAGGAATTTAAAGCATGGAATTATTTATTATTCTGACGACTGCCAACTGATGGTCTTTGGCACAAATTCAACGTGAACAGGAGTCCCCGATTTGGGATGCACTGAAGAATAAAATGTAATCCAGTGCAAAACAGCCCAATCGTGATAAAACATGGCTGTGAAAACACCACAACTGTGGAACAGCTTAATTGTGATACAGCTCTGCACAAGAGAGCACAGCAGGCCCCTCTCCAGCTCTTCTCTGCTTGATGATCTGCTCTGCTTGATGAGCTGATCCCCTCTGTTCTTCAAGACATCTTGAGTGTTTCAGCGCAGCCAAGGAGACACAGACTTCAGTCTTTCATGGAGAGGGAGAGTGTGCTCTGGGAGCTAGAGTGTAGCTGGCTTATAAGGACAAAAGCCCCTGGTGCCTGACTGGTCCATTATCATGCAAATGAGAAATGCTTGCGGTTTGGTTGGTCCAAAAGGCACTGTTCTGATTGGTCAGAATAGACCCACTCTTGAAAAGATGCTCAATATCACTAGCTATCAGAGAGATGCAAATTAAAATCACAATGAGATACCACTTCACACCAGTCAGAATGGCCATCATAAATAAAACAA
>CM052538.1:87487361-87562490 GCA_028533065.1 Trachops cirrhosus
AACTAGGGGGGTTGGAAAGGGGAGGGAGGAGGGGAGGAATTGGTGGGTGGGCTGGAATGGGAATAAAGGATAGAAACTGTACTGAATAAACTAAAATAAAAAAATTTTAAAAAAAAGGAAAAAAAATAATAGACCCACTCTTTTCAGAGCTGTGCAGTTTCAATTGGATGGGGAAAGACCCAATCCTACTGATTGATATAGGATTCCAGGAACTCCTTTATAAGGGCTGGCTCAGATGGCAGTGCCAGCAGTTTAGAGGCAGGCAGTTCAGCTCAGGCTTCTCTGTGAAGTGAAGTTTGATGATAGCCTTTGTGCAGAAATGGCTGCTAGGCTCTTTTATAAAACTTGAGCCCAGTTAGCCACCAGTAGGCCTTCTTAGTAAGTGTCTTTTGTTCCTCAGGGTTCACAAGACAAATATAACAAAGATGAAATTTCTAAGAAAATTTTTACATATTGCAAAAAAAGGAATTATATTATTCGTATTTGCTGTTATAACAAATAACCCACAAATCTCAGTGGCTTATGATAGCACATATTTCTCTCTCATATTATATCTGTTGCATCTCTGATTTACATGATGTTTTGTTCTATTGCCCAAGCTGAAAGAGCAGTCCTTCTTGGGATTTGCCATTTTCATGACAGAGATGGGAGAGCAAAAGAACAAAAAGAACCTAATGATGCCTGTTACCCCTCTGTTGAGATGTGACATAAATCATATCCACTGATATTATGTTGACTAAAATGGGTTACAAAGCCAAAATCAAAGAGGCAGGAATAAAAACCCTGTCTCTAAGACACAGAATAGGACACATGGTAATGAATGGAGGGATTCACAACCCTCTTAAAAGAAAGGATTAGGCTGGCTGGTTTGGCTCGGTTGGTTGGAGCATCGTCTCATAATCAAAAGGTTGTGGGTTTGATTCCAGGTCAGGACACATACCTAGGTTGCAGATTTGACCCCTGGCCCAGGTGTGGGCATGTGCAACCCCCAGTCCAGTTGCGCATATGATCCTGGTGCAGGCACTGAACCCGGACCTGGGCACACACAGGAGGCTACCAATTGATGCTTCTCTCTCACATAGATGTTTCTTTTTCTCCCTTATTTTCTTTCCAAAAGCTATGAAAAAAATTGTCCTGGGGTGAGAGAAGGAAGGAAGGAAGGAAAGGAAGAAGGGAGGGAGGGAGGAAGGAAGGGAATTGCTGGAAACAAAAAGCAACCTATCACAGAAGGATTCTGTATTTTCCCACTATGGCAGGAATTATGAGTCATCTCCTTATATGTAGTAAATTTTCATGCTGCTTTTTCATTTCTAGAATTAGTTGATTCTATATTTGTGTATAGTGACAAATTGGCTGAATCCCCAACAGAGAAAACTCTTGAGTTCAGTTCTGAAAGAATAGGAACCAACTTCATACTTTAAGCAGGGAAATTTTTTGAACTTTACAATCATTCTCTTTTTTTCTCTTCAATATAGGAATGGTTAAAGTAAATGAAATCATTACAAGGTGAAAACATTTACTGATAAATGCTTGAACAGTGAAAGTGTATGGCAATTCTGAAGCCTGGAGATAATAGAGGAGGTGAATTAAATGCCCCAGGCCCTCAAAAAGGAAGCATGATGAAGCTTTGATCATATACATATATCTTATGTGTTTAAAAAGAGAAACAACTAAAATAGATGCTTTTAAGCCATAGAAAAATGTGTAAATATGCCAAAGATTCCAGAAACAACATTAAACTGGTAAAGGCAAAACAGAAAAGAAAAAAATATGTTCCACATTTAACAAGTCTGTTGTTTTGAACATTATGGTCTTCCTGCTGTTATATTTGCTAAAGGGCTTAGAACTATTATTAAGTAGGAGCCAAAAATCATAGCACAGACCAAATGGAGCATATTACTCTGAGTAAATATTTGAGAACATTGAATTTAATATTAGCTGCTGCTGAACAAGAACAAACCTCAGTATAAGTTATGGATCTGACCACATGCTTGTCTTAAGAGTTCTAGTTATAGCATCTGACATCCTGGGAAAAAAAAAATTGAAGAGAATGGGGAAAATGAAACAAAATTACTTCATGCAAGCTAGGAAATTATTTCCTTAAAATTCACCCGCCCATAGAAAAGCAATATCATTATTTTTACCCAATATCTAAACAAGAAAATCACACATACTGCATTTATTCCCACATAATTTATATAATATCAGAGGCTAAGAATAAATGCCACCCAACCAACTAAAAAAGTAAGACACAGTTGCTATTCAAAACATTTCTTGAAATCATGTTAGACTTGCCAGGTCTTGCTTTAGAATGTCTGCCACACACACGGCTCTTTATAAAATATGCACAACAAATGCTACTTAACGACCAGTTCCAAGTAATGCCCACTGACAGAATAATAGATGGGCTAGATGGTGTGCATGTTATTCAAGGACATCCTACACTTGAGAAAATCTAATAAGCAAAGTTATGATGGCTGGGAAATTTTGGGAGAAGGAAGCTGTTGCTAGTGGAAGGTGAAGATGAAAACCATGGTACAGTAACATGTTCTCTGGATAAGACAAAATTATAAGGGAGCAGAATCTATAACCAGGCCAAAAAAAAACCAAAAAAAATCTATTGGTACAGAGAGAAGAGAGCAAACACAAAAAGAGGAGATTAATTAAAAAGACTGGAGAAAGAAAGATCAATCTCAAGAATTGCTTAGGTTCCAGTTCTATTGCCAAGTCACTTGTATCTTAGAGAAAAACTTTTCTCCCTTTAGCAAGAAACTTTAATGAGTCTCATCCTTACAACCTAATAATAAGGATGGTTTACATTTTCACTTTTTTCTAAATTATGGTTACTACAAATGAACCTGTTAAAGCATGATTTTCAACTGCAAAAGCAATGCAAAAGCAAACAAAAATACAACTTGTATTTGGTAACCATATTGTTTATTTTGGTCTTGGTCATGAATACTGAAAAGACATTTTACACTGTATGAAATAAAGCAAATGGTATTATTAAGGACCAGGACTCTCAGCATGAAAGAAAGGAGACGCAGATATAGTTCAATAAGATTATGTAAAGACCCTGTAATTCAAATTTGAATTGAACTAGTATGAACTTATGGTCCAGTACATATGTATATATTTTCTATTTCTATTCATCCAAAAGGCCAAGAATCAGGAAATATTGGAGAATCTATTAAAAGAGATTTAATATACATATCAACCAATTTCAGTGGGCCCTGTTTTGTTCCTGGTTCAATACACTTTTAAAAGAATATGACTACTTGAGAAAGTAGTAATATCACCACATCCTGACTATGTGGTGATATTATAAAGTTATGGCTAAGTATGCTTTGTGCAACTGTAGTATTATGTTTTTTAGACAATCTCTCTCTTCTAGAGATATATACAAAATATTTATAGATAAATGATATACTGTCAGGATCTGTTTCTAAAGACACAGTACATGAATAATTGGGAGTTTATAAAAAATATTGTTGGCAATGAATTGGTAACTGTTAAAAAGGTGACGCATACATGGGAATTTATTATACTAATCTTTCTAATGTTTATATATTTAAAAAATGTATATGCAATATTGCTAAAATAATCAATTGCCAGGAAATTATAGGAATGTAACCTATTTAAAGTTTTTTCAAAATACTCAGTATCCTGTGGATGGAACAGCACCAAACTAACTGAAGATATGCACATCTATCCACATAAATAAATAAATAAATAATTCACACAAAAAAGAAACAAAGATGGCAAATTATGACTATAGGTCAGGGGTGTCACACTCATTTTTACCAGGGGCCATATCAGCCTTACAGTTGCCTTTCAAAGGGCCTAATGTAATTTCAAGTCCTTAACAGTTAAGGAGTAGTTACATTTATACAGTCTAAAATTATTTCAGCCCTTCAAAGGCAACTTTGAGGCTGATGTGGCCCCCAGTGAAAATCAGTTTGACACCCCTGCTATAGGTATTCCCAACTTTATATAAACCAGTTATACCAGTGCTACATCCACAGGGAACATGCCATGGGTGAGGCTCTGGTATACACTGGGTGATGCTCTTGTGGCTAAAACGTGGATCTGTCTTCAGGACATTAATTACCTACATTGGTTGGATTCTTAGGTTCATGGAGCCCCCGCTCCCCCACCAAAAATTGCCTTATGCAAAAATGACTGACATACAGTAGGCACTCCAAAATGCTCTTTGGATGAATTAAGGAAAAAAATAATTGCTTCAAATAAGTACCTTACCAAACTAATATTCCTTTACGACTTACTAAATTTGAGATTTGTTTAATAAATGTATGCATTTAAAAAATCAGCTATAAATGGTCTTATCCTGCTCAACTAAACCAAAACACATTGGCCACCTAGTTTGCCATCATTTACAGTAGCTGGAGGATTCTTTTTTGTGAGATTGAGAGTTATACTACTAGTCTTTTTTATATCTTTTATAAAATCAAAATCCTTAAGGAAGATCAAGGGAGATACACAGGAGGAAAAACTGATAGTAAATGGTGACAGCTGTTCATATTCACAACTTTATGAATAATATTGGGACATTCACAACTTTATGATAAATATAAAACTTTATGATGAATATTGGGACAGTTTGAGAAAGTATAATGAATAATAGAAAGTAATTTATCCTTTGACAAAAGACAGGTAACCTGAATTATGGATCTTCCATACTGGAAGAAGAAAGTCCTAATAAAATATTTTAAGATATTAATGCAGCAATTTCTGTTAAAAAAAACTTTCCAGACTAAATATGAGAATTAACAACATCATACAGTTGGGACCATATTAAGTGGAATCATTAGTGCACTTTTCTTTTTTGGGTAACCAATAATATTTACTAGCAGGAATTCCTACAGGCTGCCAATCCCAGCAACACTCCCTTTCCAATAAAGTGAACAATAGCTAAGCTTTGGGAACAATGCTTTTGGTTCCTAAATCATGAGTGAAAAAAGTGAAGAGGAATGTGGTCAATGATATTGTGATTAGTTTGCAAGGTGACAGATTACTAAAATTACCGAGGTGATTACGTTATAAGGTATAAAGGTATCAAATCACTACATTGTATACCTGAAACTATTGCAACTAATATAATATTGTGTATCAACTATGCTTAATAAAAGTTAAAAGTATTAAAGGAAACTGAATTAGTGTCCTCATAGATCTTCCTCTTCCTGCTAACATATTCTTCCTTCTGTATTTGTTGCCACTATCAATAAATCCTCCACTCTCATAAGTATCAGTGGCAACGTGCTCTAACTTGATCATCTTCTTACTTCTCCAGTCCTGTCTTTTCTTTCTCCACAAGGTCTTCCAGCTCTCTCTTACTTTCATCCATGTCCATGGCTACTATGCTAGTGAGGATTCTACTCACTGCTCACCTAAATGATAGCTTGTCTCTGTCAAAAGTCATTAATTTAACTAAATTTAAAAGTTTCTGCCAATGTAACTTGCTCTGTTTTCTTGTCCCTCCAGTGCACTTTTCTCTCTGCACCAGGAAGTTTCTTCCTAGAGTAAAACTCTCATCATGTCCCCTTTCCTCATTATTTGTGCTAGACCCTAAAATTTAGAGTGTGGCAAAAGTGGGTTTACAGATGTATGGAAGAAAAATAATACAATTAACAAATAATGCACAACTAAACTGTGTTTTGTGTCCTCAACTGTAAACCTTCTTTTGCCCCACCCTGTACATCAAAACTTCCAAAACTTTTAAGATTTCATGAATGTCTTAATATATATTTTGGTAAAATTAATAATAAGATTAAGTAATTTCCCCCTTAAGCTAATAAAATGTATGTATAAAATATTAATTTCCTGTCTAATATCTGCTTGACTCTCAGTTAAGGCCACTCCCCCTGCATTCTTGATAAAATTTGATGTCACTTGTCCAAATTTTGCTTTTAAAGACCTTGCTTAAATACCAGTCATCTTGAGAAAAATTAAAACATCTCATCCACTCCAAGCTTAGGTTTTTATCTTAAGTCAGTCCACAGTCACACTAAGTACATCTCCTTCATATATTCAAAAACCCCAGCATATATATAACCCCCTCTATCCTATTAGACAGGACTTTCAACTATAGGTAATAGATAATCAGCTTAACCTAGCTTTCTTTCAATAGGCAGAAATGTGCAGGCTTAAATAATTGAGATGTCAATGGACAGGTTAAGCTGAACACAGTGTGTTATGTATTAACATTTTCTCTCTCCCGTTCCCTCTCTCAGTCTCCCACCCTCCACCTACCTCTGTCTTTCTCTCTTCATTAAGGCTTGTGTCATGATACTTCTTTTAAATCAATGAAAGATTAAGAGCTCCAGTGGTGCAGTTGGTTAGTGCGTGGTACTTATAAATCAATGAAAGTTTTGGAAATTATGAACAATGATACAAACATGTGAGTGCAGATTTTGGTGCATACATTCCAACTCATTTGCGTAAATACCAAGGAGGGCTATCATTGAATCATATGGGAACAGAATGTTTAGTTTTGTAAATAAATACATATATATATATATACATACATACATACATACAGAAAGAAAGAAAGAAAGAAAGAAAGAAAGAAAGAAAGAAAGAAAGAAAGAAAAGAAAAACCCTTGCCAGTATTTAACTTTTTCATTGCAATAAAAAAATCTGAGCATTTAACACAATTTCTATGACCTAATAACAGTGACATACAATAACAATTATATACTTGATTACTTTAGCTTTTTTTCTGGAAAGATTACTAATACTTTTTTAAAGATTTCATTTATTTATTTTTACAGAGGGGAAGGGAGGGAGAAGGAGAGAGAGAGAAACATCAATGTGTGGTTGCCTCTCATGTGGTCCCCACTGGGGACCTGGCCCACAACCCAGGCACTCAATCCACTGAGCTGTGCCAGCCAGGGCAGATTACCAATACTTTTAAGTTAATAATGTTGCTCCTTTAAAAATAGGCTTAGAAAAGTAAATTTTTAAAAAAGAAACACAGCATAATGATCATACAATTTTCCAAGCAAGATCAGTACTGATTTCTTAGACCAAATAACTGATGCTATGCATTAATAGTAAAAAATGTAATTGTTAAACTATGGGAAAGATAATTTAGCATGAGGAGTTAGCCACTTGAGAGGCAATTCAACTAAACAAAATTTACTGAGGATCTGCCAGGTGCCAAGTACTCCTGTGGCCACTGGAGACACAGAAGTAAATAAGTTATAAGGTGTCCCTGTCCTCTCAGAACTGATGTCTAGTACAGATGGGAGAATGCACTATAAACAAACATAATATACAATTGAGTAGTATTAAGTGCTATGTTGAAAAAGCAAGCAGTGTACCAGAAGAGGATGAGAGAAAGTTACTTCAGACTGAGTAGTCAGGAAACTTCCCACAGAGACAAGAATGAAGGGAGAGAAGGAGCTAAAGTGAAGGTGGGCAAACAGCATTCCAGACAGAAGCAGCAGCCACTGCAAAAGCAGCACTCAGCCTCTAACAGCGACCAACACATGTATAATGCAAAAGCCTGCTACCTATTAAATCAGTAGGATATCATGTTGTTTTAGAACAGTTTTCTGTTCATTTTTTTAATTTATTTTTTATTGCTATTCAATTACAGTTGCCCCATTTTTCCCCATTACTCTACCATGCCCTACCCACCCCACCTCCCACATTCAGTAATTGTTAATGTATATTTCAAGTGGCTTATGAGGCATTATTTGTTATTAATAATACACTCGTACAACACAATGTAAAATAAGCAGGATATCAGACCTCATAATTGAGTTAAGGATGGGGTGACCAAAGTCCGATTCATTACACTGCTCTATCTTGACCAATAATTATTCATTGAAAATAACGTCTATGTTAAGATAATCATATTACCAATAAATATTTTCAACAATACAAGGGAATAATGAGGAAAAATAGCTACCAGGAAGGAATATTGCATTTATAAAACTTAAAAGCTCCAATTGATTTCAGTGCTCAGAGGCTACGCTGTTAATTGATATTTTCTGTTTAAGTTTGACACATATTTATTGCCCATAAACACTTAAAAGGTCTGTTTAATTACATAAGACCTCTTCCTATTGAATAATCACATCAAGTATTTGATTTATCTTTATAGTTCACTCATTTTGAGCACACTCATTTCAATCCTTGATAATTCAATTTGATTATTTAAAAGATAATTACACATTTAAATAATTTTCCTTTTACTTGTATTCATTTTCCTTAGAATTCCTGATATTAAATTTACTTTTCATGTAGTTTTTCCAAGTAGCAGTTTTACTGTCATTAAAAAAAAGTCTAAATCCCTTTGAATAACTCTTAAAAGGAACCTGTTTTATCTCGTTTTATTTTCTGAGCTCTAAATTTTTTGGTCAAAAGCAAACAAACTTCTAAAAATTTTAAAAATTCTATAAATGACTAAATTATTTCCTTTTTCTACTATGTGATTTTTATATTCAACGCCATGGTGTATTTTTCAATATTCTACACTACTCATAAGCCATGTCCATTACAACGTACATGCTATTTTATATATATATATATATATATATATATATATTACCACTACTTTTCTTTCCCTCACTAGTAACTGGAGAAAACCATTATTATTATGTTCTAAAATATGGAGTTCGGATATTTATTTGTCATAATGATTATGCTGATTATTCTAATAACATACAGCAAAGTTTCCCAAACTTTAACCTTTCACATGTCACCTTTAAGTATCAAAACATAGTACTACCCAATATTTACTTTTACATTTCTTAAAATAAACTGAATTTTAACTTATATATTTGGAAAGGAAGTCTCATTTTACTATCATAAATGGAAAAATCAGAGGAGTTTGAAATAAATAAGCTACAATCATAAAAATAAATACCATGAAAACAAAGCAGTATTTGTTTTAGGTAGAACACATTAATGTTGTGCCTGGCTTCTCTCTTTGTTCAGGTAGAAGACAATGTGTTACAGTGTTAAGGACAAATCATCTCCAAACTAAGAGTTATCAGCAGGATGACAGGTCTGAAGAAATGTTAGATATTGTGAAATATTAAAAAAAATATGATCTCCCTCTGTAAATTAATGTGCACGTCCAAAGCAGCCAAGATCACCTCTGTTATAATCCAGGTTACTAATTCCACTCAGTGCATAATGGCAAAGAGATTAGTGCCAAAGAGATTCACTTCATCTTCAGAAAATGTGTTTTTAGAGTGGTAAATCATTGCCTATTGGGTTTATTTTCACTATTTTGCCCAAAGGCTTTTCTGACAAAAAAAATCAATCTGCACTAACTTTCTAAGCAGAAGGAAGAAATTTAGCTAAAGGATAAAAAGCTGTGAAGTAGGTAAAGTGGAATATTATTTCAGTTAATGAGAAAAAGTTTTAATTCATAGTTAAATACAATTAAGGGTTTTAAAAAAGTATTTATTTGGCGCACACTATGTTCCAAGTGTTTTTCAGGTACTAAAATGGAGGACAAAGAAACTTCCAAAAGAGAGAAGGGTTAATCTTCATTATTTGTGTTCATCTTTACTACCAAGTAGGCAACAATAAATATTTTACTATATATTTGTAAAAATTATGGAAACTTGTTAACTTAAAAAACCTGTTCAGGCTTTAGTTTCTTCATCTGGAAATGAGTATGATATTATTAACTATCTTACATGAGATAATTGCTATGAGAATTAAAAATGCCAGCACGTGTGAAATGCATAGGGTGGTGATTGACAGTTACTCCTTGTAAGTTTTAGTTATTTCTATTACATTTTTCTTTTCTTTCTTTTAAAGATTTTATTTATTTATTTTTAGAGAGAGGGGAAGGGAGGAAGAAAGAGAGGGAGAGAAACATCAATGTGTGATTGTCTCTCCTGCGGCCCCTACAGGAGACCTGGCCTACAACCCAGACATGTGCCCTGACTGGGAATTGAACCAGCAACTTTTAAGTTTGCAGGCTGGTGCTCAATCCACTGAACCACACCAGCCATGGCTATTACATTTTTCTTTGTATCCTTATTTTTCTCTCACTGCAGAAATAAAAACTTTTAAATGTTAAAAATAAAAATATCTTGATATTTAATAGATATTTTACACTGACTTGCTCAGAACAGTTGTGGCTATATATCATTTTAAAATATTGCCCTGGCTGGTGTAGCTCAGTGGATTGAGCATGAGCCTATGAACCAAAGGGTTGCTGGTTCAATTTCTAGTCAGGGCACATGCCTGGGTTGCAGGTCAAGTCCCCAGACTGGGGTGCGTGAGAAGCAACCACACATTGATGTTTCTCTCCCACTCTTTCTCCTTCCCTTCTGTTCTCTCTAAAAATAAATAAAATCTTCAAAAAACAAAACAAAACAATATACCTTTAAAAAATAAAATAAAATATTACAATAGTTCCCCATTTTTCCTCTTGAGGAGATTAACTTTTTATTTAGTTTTTTCCCCCTAATAATCAGGTTATCTCTAAAATCAAGCACATTAAATCATAATATTTGTCCTTATGTATATGATACCTAAAATATTAAGTGTATATATTTTATGTTTCCCTTTAACAATAGACATTACTTAGGGATTTAAATTTTGAAGACATTTGGGGTTAATATGGGTTAAAATAGATTTAAAAGCAGGCATTATATTTCACATCAGTTTGAATTCTGACTCTAATTTTATGTATTTTACAATACTTGCTCTAAGCTACTTACTCTAAGACTAGTTCCTCATCTGTAAAATGGGACACTGTCATTCACCTTGCAAAAATCTTGGGGATATCAAACAAGATATTGTACTGAGGTCAGTTAAGGATATAATAAGCACTGGATATATTTATTAATGAATTCAACAAAAGTGAATATATTTATTGATAAAGTTTATGATTTTCTTTCTCCAGAAATCCATCCAATATATCTTCAGATAAACTTATGTAATGAAGTTTTTAATCATTTCATTTTAAGACTACTGACTTTTATGCAGTGAAACAGGTGAATGTTGATATGGAAATGCATTATCTATTTCACTAAGTAGATTTAATTGTATTCTTGCTTCTGATCCTGTGCCCCCTCTTACGTTTATATATGAGAGTAATTAATATAGAGGCACAAAAATATTAAATATAATTTGAAAGAGGCATATAATGCCAAAAGCCCAAGTCAAAAGCTTTATAATTTGCCCAAGTAAAAAAAATGTACTCAGTAACTATAATTATATTCTAAATGCACATTCTAAATATTAAAGCATATTTTCACTTGTATTCAATTTTTTTCTCTACTAGAAAACATTAAAGCTACTTTTAAAATTAATTGAAGTTAGTTATATTCTGAAACTAATAATTAGAACTTTTTATAAAACCAAAGCTCTTTATAGTTTCAAGCATATCACCTTATATTGGCTTTATTCAATCCATAGTTCAGAAAAGCAAAACCATATAATTAATCAGTGCAATTTTGTTTTCCATTCTCCATGGTGCCCTTTTGTAGCTTTCATTATAAAGAGAAAATTATGAAAATAAAATAAAACGCAAGTCACCCTAGAAAGCAATGATCTGAAAACAAAGTCAAAGGACTGAAATCATTTTAATAAACTTTGTAAGTGTTGAGAGTAAAAGAGTAGAAGACAACAGAATGAAATCAAAGCTCAGCCCTCTGAGACGGGGGAAGCAGATCTACCATCCTACTCCACAAGTCATTTCATATTTTCATTAAAGTGGAAAAACTTAGCAGGAGTTTCAATTATATCCATTATGCCCAGGAGACCAACTTCTGAAACTAGGCCAACAGATCCTGACTAAGTGATAAAACCTAAATGATTTTTTTATCTTAATTGTACATTATTAAAGCTAGACAGAAATACTTTAAGAAATTTAAACTGATAGAGTGTTATTTCACTGAGTTTTCACAAGTTCATATTCTGGTACCCACTGTGAATCGATATAGCAATTCCTGTGTACAAAATAAAGCAGATAATGTAAAACCAGAAACACGAGATACGCAGAGCTAACAAGGAAACAGATGCATACACTGTACATGCTTCATCAAATTAGGACATCAAAATGTTATGCTTCTTTATGGTATCTTATCAAAGTAGCATAGAAGTACATATCATTTGATGATTTACCAAATTAATGGCATTTTAAGATGGAAATTTTCTCTTTCATATGAACACAATTTTATGACCCTGATAAGAGCTGGACATTTAAAAAATTAAAAATCATAATCCCTAAACAAATATAGTCATACATATTCTTCTTGTAGGCTATGGCTACATCAGATGTCTATTAATTTTTATCAATTAGCACCTAATCACCTTAATGAAACTATATCCCAATTTCCCTCTGAAGGGAGACAGTCTTCTTTACATTTAATTCCACACCTTCGGTGGAATTAACTCAAATTTAGCTCAGGACTTAACCACAGTGATTTGTTTCTTGCTGTTTATCTGTCCTACTAGCACCAGAAGTATATCATAAGTTTTTTGTTGTAGATTCTGAGAGAGAAGAAAGTGGTATTTTCCTCTGGACTGCAATCTGAGAGCATGTTGGGTGTGATGATTACTACTTCCAAGTTACTGTGCAAAGCCAGAGACTGGAGTCAAACACACAAAAAGTAAAGTTAAAACATGAAGAGGTGCAAAAAATTGAGAGTTCTCTTTATTTCTAATTCCAGCTACCTGGATAGAGTGCTACTTGCCACCTTCACTCTAATAAGCAACAATGAGTTGGCTTTTCTTTCACTTACAAGAAGAGGAAGGAGAAGGAGGAGGAGAAGGAGCAGAAGGAGTAAGAGAAGAAGAAGATTCAAAAACAAAGACTCATAAATGATCAAAAATAAAAACAGGTCTCAACAGGAATATTTTAAACTAATTAATTCATGCATCCATTCATTTAATATTTATTATATGTCTGGAAATATGCCAGTCTTTAAAGCTGATTTTCAATCCATTTTTAATGATTTTTTTAATCTTTCATTTAATCTTTTTCTCCCTCCTAGGCCATGAAGCCTTTTTAAGGCAAACATGTATTTAACTGATATAATAATATTGCAGTCTCTTGTACCAAGATATTTTTAGCATTGAGATAGAATTCTATAGTCAGACTATTTATAGAAAACATGTAGATAAATATTACTGCTCATTAATTATATCTGATACACTGACAGCACAGAAAAGACAATCTACCTAAATGTGTCATTTAAAAACTTATTTAAAACAACAAAACACTTAAATAATAATCTTAATATTGATATAATACAATGCTTCCAACAATTATCAGTTAGAATACTTTAAAAAAGGATAATAATAATAGTTATTATAGCACAATAAATGAATTATTTGGTAAATTATTTGATAAATAATAAATAAAAGCACAGACTCTGGGGTAGTGCCTGGGTTTAATATCTTTTAAAAATTTATTGAACTTATTGGGGTGACACTGGTTAGTAAAATTATATAAGTTTTAGGTGTACAAATCTATAATACATCATCTGTATGTTGTACTGTATGATAACCATTTCAAGTCAAGTATTCTGTCACTGTTAAATCAACTTCTAGCTCTAACAATTGTTATATAACTTTGTTAAGTTTCTTAACCTTCTATGATACAATTCCCTTATTTGAAAAGTGACAGAGGACTACCTAAAAAATACAGAAACATTTCAGATAAATAACCTAATGCTATGCCTACAAGAACTCGAGGAACAACAACAAAGACAGCCCAGACCAAGTACAAGGAAGGAAATAACCAAGAACAGAGCAGAATTAAACAACATAGAGAATAAAAGCATAATTCTAAGGATCAATAAATCCCGGAGTTGGTTCTTTGAAAAGATAAAATCAACAAGCCTTTAAGCAGACTCATTAAGAAAAAAAAGAGAGAGGACCCAAATAAACAGAATCAGAAATGAAAGTGGAGAGATTACAATGAATAACACAGAAACACAAAGGATTGTAAGAAATTAGTACAAAGACCTATATGCCCAGAAATTTGAAAACCTATGTGAAATGGACAAATTTCTAGAAAAATATTATCTTCCCAAACCCAATGAAGAAGAAGCAGAAAGACTGCTTAGACCAATAACAGCTGACAAAATTGAAGCAGTAATCAAAAAACTCCCAACACACAAAAGCCCTGGGACTGGATGGTTTCACAGGAGAATTTTACCAAGTATTTACGGATGAGCAAGCCCCTGTCCTTCACAGACTATTCAAAAAAATCCAAGAAGATGGAAGACTCCTAAACTCTTTTTGTGAAGCCAGCATCATCCTAATCCCAAAACCAGATAAAGACATAACAAAAAAAGAAAACATCAGGCCAATATTGCTGATGAACATAGACACTAAAATCCTCAACAAAATATTGGCAAATCACATCCAGCAATACATCACAAAGATCATACACCATGATCAAGTGGAATTCATCCCAGGGATGCAAGGATGGTACAATATTCACAAAATAAATATAATATGTAACATAAACAAAGTGAAAGACAAAAATCACATGATCATAGAAATAGCTGCAGAAAAAGCATTTGCTATGGTATGGCACCCATTTATGATAAAAACACTTAGCAAAGTGGGAATAGAGGGAGCATTTCTCAACATAATAAAGGCCATATATGAGAGACCTACAGTCAACATCATACTCAATGGGCAAAAAGTTAAGAGCTTTCCAATTAAGATCAGGAACAAAATAAGAATGTCCACTTTCACCACTCCTATACAACATAGTATTAGAAGTCCTAGCCACAGCAATCAGACAAGAAAAAGAAGAAATGAAAGGCATCCAAATTGGAAAGGAGGAAGCAAAACTGTCATTGTTTGCTGATGACATAATAATGTACATAGAAAATCCTGTAGGCTCCATGAAAAAACTACTGGACCTAATAAGTGAATCTGGCAAAAACAGCAGGGTACAAGGTCAATATTCAGAAATCAGAGGCATTTTTGTACACCAACAATGAAATATCAGAAACAGAAATCAGGAAAAAAATCCCATTTGATACAACAACAAGAAAAATAAAGTACCTAAGAATAAACCTAACCAAGGAGGTTAAACCCTGTACTCAGAAAAGTACAGAACACTGAAAAATGTAATTAAGGAAGACACAAACAAATGGAAGCATATACCGTGTTCATAGATTGGAAGAATTAACATCCTCAAAATGTCCATACTACCCAAAACAATGAGTTTATAGATTCAATGCAAACCCTATTAAAGTACCAATGGCATATTTCACTGACATAGAACAAATACTTCAAAAATTTATATGGAACCATAAACGACCCTGAATAGCTGCTGCAATTTTGAGAAAGAAGGGAAAGTAGGAGGAATCACAATACCTGATATCAAACTGTACTACAAGGCCACTGTAACCAAAACAGCCTGGTACTGACATAAGAACAGACACATAAATCAATAGAACAGAACAGAGAGCCTAGAAATAAACCCAGGTCTCTATGGTCAATTAATATTTGACAAAGAGGGAACAAGTATAAAATGGAGTAAAAATAGCCTCTTCAACAAATTGTGTTGGGAGATCTGGACAGCTACATGCAAAAAAAGGAAACTCGATCACCAATTTATATCATACACAAAAATAAATTCAAGGTGTATAAAAGACTTAAATATAACTCATGACACCATAAAAGTCCTAGAGGAAAACATAGGCAGGCAAATCTCAGATATTCCACACAGCAATATTTTCAACAATATGTCTCAGATGGCAAGGGACATAAAGGAAAGAATAAACAAATGGGATCTCATCAAAATAAAAAGCTTCTGCATGGCTAAAGAAAACAGCATTAACATGAAAAGAGAACTAACCATATAGGAAAAAATATTTGCCAATGATACCTTGGACAATGGTTTGATCTTCAAAATATATAAAGAACTCATACAACTGCACTCTAAGAAGACAAGCAACTCAATTAAAAAATGGACAAAGGACTTGAACAGATACTTCTCCAAGAAGGACATACAGATGGTCCAGAGACATGAAAAGATGCTCAGTATCACTGGCCTTCAGAGAGATGCAAATTAAAACCACAATGAGATACCACTTCACACTGATCAGAATGGCCATCATAGACAAATCAATAAACAACAAGTGTTGGAGAGGTTGTAGAGAAAAGGGAACCCTAGTGCATTGTTGGTGGAAATGCAGACTGGTGCATCTACTGTGGAAAACTATATGGAATTTCCTCAGAAAACTAAAAACGGATCTGCCTTTTGACGCAGGAATTCTACTGCTGGTATTATATCCTAAGAATCCTGAAACACGAATCCAAAAGAACCTATGCATCCCAATGTTCATAGCAGCACAATTTACAATAGCCAAGTGCTGGAAGCAACCTAAGTACCCATAAGCAAATGAATGGATCAAAAATCTATGGTACATTTACACAATGGAATATTATGCAGCAGAAAGAAAGAAGGAGCTCCTACCCTTTGTGACAGCATGGATGAAACTGGAGAGCATTATGCTAAGTGAAATAAGGCAGGCTGCGAGGGACAAATACCATATGATCTCACCTATAAGTGGAACATAACCAACAAAAGAAACAAGCAAGCAAAATATACCAGAGACATTGAAATTAAGAACAATCTGACAGTAGCCAGAGGGGAGGTAGGTGGGAATAATTGGGGAAAGGGTTTTCGGGAACAACTATAAAGGACACATAGACAAAATCAAGGGGAGGGGGCAGCAGGGGAGGGGGTGGAGATGGCTGGGGTGGGGGGGAGTGGTCAGGGTAAGTGCGGACAACTGTAATTGAACAACAATAAAATAATTTATTTAAAAAATGTGAAGGAAATCATACAAACCTCTATGTGTCATTTTGTGAGCATATACATTATAAAGAATATAACACATGTAGTACATGACCTGACACATAATAATCATTCAATAATTACTAGTTTTAAAATTAATATCACAATAAGGTTATTTTAGAATAAATTAAATATATTTGAATCTTTGAGAAAATATACAGATATTAAAATTCAAAAAACAATGATATAATTTTTCTTATAATTATTTTTCAATGATTTTGTGCATGAGCACTTCTATTTTTTCTTAAGGATTTAAACAGTTAACAACTTGTACTATTCATAAAATAATTATTTATAACTATCATAAAATTGGGAAAATACTACTATACAGAAAAGAAATCAACTCATAATAGTTTTCTTTTGATTTTGCTTTTTCTTGGTATCATCATGCTAGGTAAAAACTACAGTAAATATTATATTATCTGAGCTGTGAAGCACTGATAGGGTGATGTATGAAAAAAATCATAAAGCTAGTTCTCAAACTCATTATGTGATATGATGGGGAAAGCAGAAGGAAAATGGAATGGTAAACAGTCGCCTAAATAAGTGAGGTCATTTCACTCATATTTGGTCAAACTGATTGTTTTTCAAAACACTGATAAGTGATGTTTAAAAAGTTTGTGCATTTTACAAATGCATTCATTTGAGAGAGAGAGAAACATAAATTTGTTGTTCTACTTATTTATGTTTTTATTAGTTGATTCATGTATGTGCCCTGACCAGGGATCGAACCTACAACCTTGGTGTACTAGGATGATATTCTAAACAACTGAGCTACCCAGTCAAGGCCAAGTTTATGCTTTCTTTAGAACAGATTATATATGTATATATTCATTCTATGAAAAATAGAGCAGCATGTGAATATTGCAGGGAACTTTTATGGATTCCTTTACTTTGGGGAATATGCTATTAATCTTTAATCAGAGAGAGAGAGTGAATAACCACATTAGTGAGCTCCAAGTCTAAGTGAAGTCTTTTCAATTACTTAATGTGCTAAATTTTCTCTAATTCTTATCTATAAACTAGTCATTATGTGTAAACTTAGATTTTTAAGTGCATTTTAGTTCATTTGGCATAATTATACTCTTAAATCTTATTTTAAGGCATTTTAAGAGATTTAAAAATTTGTGTGTACTTTATAACTTTTGGATCTTAACCCCTTATCAGATGGATCTACGAATATATTCTCTCATTTTGTGGGGTTTTATTTTGTTGATTTCTTCGCTGTGCAAAAATTTTTAGATGTAGTCTTAAGAGAAAAAAAAACAACACACAACCCAATTAAAAAATGAGCAAAGGACCTGAATAGACACTTCCCCAAAGAGGACATACAAATGGCCAATTGACATAAGAAAAGATGTTCAACATCACTAATCACCAGAGAAATGCAAATTAAAACCACAATGAGATACCATCTCACACCTGTCAGAATGACTGTCATCAATAAATCAACAAACAAGAAGTGCTGGTTGGATGTGGAGAAAGGAAAACCCTTGTGCACTGTTGGTGGGAATGCAGACTGGTACAGGCATTGTGGAAGGCAGTGTTGAGATACCTTAAAAAATTAAAAATGAATCTGCCTTTTGACCCAGCAATTCCACTTCTGGGAATATATCCAAAGGAACCCCAAATGCTAATTCCAAAGAGCACAAACATCGGTATGTTCACTGCAGTGTTATTTACAATCGCCAAGACATGGAAGCAGCCCAAGTGTCCACCAGTAGATGAGTGGATGAAACAACTATGGGACATTTACACATTGGAATTCTAGTCGGCTATAAAAAAAAAAGAAGAAAATTTTACCCTTCGAAACTTTATGGATGGACTGTGAGAACATTATGCAAAGTGAAATAAGCCAGTCAGAGAAAGACAAATACCATATGATTTCACTCATATGTGGAATCTAATGAACACACTGAACTAACAAGCAAAACAGAGACAGATCATAGGTGGAGAGCAGATGATAGCTAGTGTGTGTGGGGAGTATGGGGCGTGGGTTAGGAGTGGGGGGATTGAGCAAAAAGGAAAAAGGACTCATGGACATGGACCACAGTGTGATTGTTGGAGTGAGGGGGGTATAAGGGCACTAAATGGTAATGGAACAATAAATATTAAATAAAAAATAATAATAATACCAAAGAAAATAAACAAATCAAATCTTTAAAAATTAAAAATTAAAGAAAATTTTAAAAACAAATAAAAATTTTTCCGTCTTCTCAGTTGAATTTATGAATTACAATATATTCTGGACAGCTAGTATACATAATCCATTAATGATGCTATTTTCATTGCCTTCACCTAATTTGTAAATAATATCATGGCACTTCACATGATGACACTTGAACTTTAATTATCCAGAATTATATTTGTTTCCTTAATTCCCAAAATCAGGCTCAAAGGCACAATTCTTGGAATTTTTAATACATGCCTTGAACAACCTGAAATAGGAGGATTTTCCACTGCACATTGCTATACTCTCTTCATGAGTTTAGTGCATGCCTTACATAGTGTTTCCCCTATAATTCACAGGGTTATCATTAATAAAAACTCTTACATTCTCAAATTCCCTATTTTAATTACTGTTATAATATAATGACAGGTGCACAGCCATGGATGTGAGGCTGTTGGAAAAGTCGATGCTGGAGACAAAGAAGGTACAAAAACAATCTGGGGTGGGTGGGGTTGGGGCGCATCTCCAAAGCTCATGTGGATAACAGGATTATCCACCTACCGGAAGGAACCAGAGCTCAAATCCAAGGGAGCTAAATAATTTTAATAATCTCACTAGGGCTATTGTCAAGAGGTTTTATTAAAAGAAAAGGACAAAGGCATTAAGTATGGTTAGCTGCCTACAAGACTGGACCTAAAATACTGAAAATACTGTTTCTCCACATCTCCACTGCCACTTATGCCTCTCTCCTATGCAATTTAAAATTTGAACAGTAACAAAACTTACACATAGTACTATCTTTAAAAAGTCTTAATTCTCCCACAATTACTAAAACAAAGAAGCAAGCAAAATATAATCAGAGACATTGAAATAAAGAACAAACTGACAGTGACCAGAGGGGAAGGAAAAGGACGATAACCAGTGAATGAAGGGGAAGGGTCATCAAGGAACATGTATAAAGGACCCATGGACACAGTGAAAGGTGGGAAGGATTGAGGGTGGGGAGTGGGGGTGGGGGTGGGGGTGATGGGAGAAAGTCGTGGTGGGAAAATGGAGACAACTGTACTTGAACAATAAAAAAATGCCAAAAATAAAAATAATGAATAAATATCAACCCCATATACTGGTAACTTTACAAAGAAGTATAATGTTACAGCAGATAATGTCCAAAAAAATACCCCTAGTTATTGAGTGTATCTGTGTGACAGCTACCATACCTCAGGAGGAATGCCTTGGAGGAATTGGACAGGTGGATTTTATCCCAGCTCAAATGGCTAGTGATTAGAATCCAAATTCAGGCCCCAAAATAACACAGAGTAGAGTTGGGTTTAGGGTGAGTCGAACAGGCCAGCCGGTGAAATGGTAACAGACATTAGGGGTTTGATGAAACTGCAGCCAAAAGTTCACAGGTGGCAAAGGGCTGGACACCAAAATAGAAAGATCCAGAAGACTTTCAGAACACTTGTTAAAGGGCCAGGCCATCGAATATAATTCTAATTTAGATCAGGGACTGGACAGGGCTGATTCCACCAGATGCTGCCTTTAGTGTCAGAAGGTAGTAAGGCAAAACTCACATACTACTTGGATATAATGTGTATGTGGAATATTAGGAAACTCTACAGTAAATATTCATGTGTTAAAAATAAGCACTATAAAACATCAGTTCAAATAAAATAATTTAGTATCATTTGTCTAAATTTTTCAAGAAAAAATAGACCAACTTTCCTCTCTTAAAACCACTACATACCATTAGTAACTTAAGCCTGACTTGTCCTTCATGTGGAGCAGACAAGTTAGCACCTGTTGAAACACTAACTTCAATATCTTTTGAGGACCTATCACACCATGGTCATGAATGTAATCATGTAACAATTTCTATAAAAAATGTACTAAAACTGACTCTCCTTCAAGTTTATTCTCTATGTGTTTGTATTTATTTGTATTTTTAACAGGAGGATGCATTCATGTACTTAATAAGGAGATATATTCATATATATTACTAAGTTAAATCAACACAAAAGTACTATGTAAACAAACTATTAATAGTAGTTTTCTCTGAGGGTATAAAAGTAGAGTTGAGTCAAGTTTGCCATTAGTTTTCTGCAAATTTACAGGCAGATAATAATTTTAGTAAGAATTACATGAAAATATTTTAGTAAAATATAAGTTTAAAAGCCTATTTCATGTTAAATAAATTACAGTAACCCCTATTTAGGAAAAATGTGAGTAGCTAGTATTCAATTACTATTGAAAATCTATTTAAAATATATATGACAATATCAATAATCTTAGTCATTAAGCCCTTTATTCATGTAATTTTTGTCTGAAAATTTAGTATTTTCTACATTTCCTATAGTGACAGGTCTGAACCTCACAATATAAAAAGGGCATTTTATCAAAGATGTCCCTTGAATTCATTATTTCTCCAGTTATAGCAATGTATTAAAGCAAAGGGAATAACAGAGCAAATACCATGCTTATAACTTTTGTGTTATAATAACTAAGTATTAAAGACAAGTGACTTTATTGACCAACTCCATAGGATTTATAGCTTTACAGAATATTAAATACTTGCATCTCATATAACTCTGTCAACAGTTAAAGATGGATTCTAATTTTCAAACATACTGTAATCAAAGCAGGGTAAATGTTACATGTGCAAGGTGCATAAAACAGCATGCCTGTGTACCTACCCTGGGCTGTATGTCTGGAACTGTAGCTTGTGAAATTAGAGATTATCTTAAAGCAGTTAATGAGTGTGTACAGACAAACAACATTGTAATTGAATTTCAAATAGGCTCTCCTCCTACTACATACACACACCTTCCTCCTTTATTCTCAGCTGTGTTATATAAAAGTATGGCTCTGCTGAATTTGCTCTTTTCGTTTTGTAACTAAAGCTATGTGGGATGTGGTGGGGGAAGCAGTTAAAAAAAAAGTATAGCAAATGGGAAGTAAAATATGGCCAGAAAATAATTTTCTGATTTTTTTTTTGTGAAAAAATTGGCATATTGTGAAAATGTAAATGTATATACATTTCAAATGATTCTTCCTCATTTGCAGGGGTGGGCAAACACAGGGAATCTTTCTAGTCCCTTTTGATTCTGCACCTATTCCTGGCGAGCACGACTGAGGCATGTATATGGTCTTGTTTCTTTGTAATCCTGCTAAAAATAAATTACCACCATTGTCCACAGTCACACTTAGCCTGCTGGCCACAATGCTGTACCCTCTTCACCTGAAATATTCCCCTAATGTTTCCTGTAGGGATAAAATCAGCCCAGTTTTGCTCTCTTCACTCATGCTGTGGATAATTATTATAATATCACTTCTGTGCCTAAAGGGAATGAATTTCCACCCAATTATCCATTAGAGAAAGGTCCCCTCCTCCAACTCTGCCTTATTTGTTCTTTCCCACAGAATGAATGGAATGAGTGATTGTCTCCCTGATACCACTGGGAAATCTCTCAGAAAGAATGGGTTGCTTAGTCTCTATGGCCCTCTCTCCTCTCCCTCAGAGCTACCTTCTTGATGTCTTCTACCCTTGAACTGTAAGCTCCCAGGGAATGCAGGGTGGACCTGATAGTGTGGATGGATGAAGTGTGACAGGGTGGGGAGATTCACATGGGGGTGGGGTATGGAAACAGAAAGCACATTTTGGTCTCAGTTTCTCCCTGACCTCACTACAGTTTTACCTGACCTTTTCCTCCCTTTTCCAGGGAGGAAACACATCTTATACAGAACATGGAGACTCCAGGCTTAAAAATCCCAACTCAGAAATGCTGATCCACCATTTTACTGTATTAAAAAGAGCAGATATAAATTTTACTCAGAATAACAGCAGTGTTTTTTTTATAATCTTAAAAAAATACATTTAGAAGTTATATTTCATCTCAGTAAGAAAACCTTCAGGGCAGATCCAATATATAAACACTGAAGATTATTTGATTTTACACTCTTTTATATTCCAGGTCATTCTAGTTTTCATCTAAACAAAAATATCTTTCCAATCAGGTGAGCTTTACATGTGTAGGAAGCATGTAACAGCTATGATTTCCATATAGACAAACCAACAGCCACAGGCATAAAACTGGACCCAGAAACTACCCCATTCAACTAAACATCACAAGCACAGAAAATACACTTGCATAAGGACATTCACCTACGTAAAAGTAGAGACTAATGCACAAACAAAGCATATTGCCAAGATGTACAGTATGTATAATCTAAAGAGTACAAACAAATTTAGGTTTCTCTGATCAGTAAAAAGTGTCTTCTATCGCCTTGTTTTACAGGGTGTTTTGGAGTGTGTTTGTGCTCTCCTTTTATCTGCCTCTTGGGACTGATTTTGGGTGGCAGCCACTGTCTTCCTCATGTCTCCTCACTCATCACTGCACATTGTACAGCACATTATGCTAAGTAGATATTTAGTGAATATTTGAATACATTGTTTTAGTGAATTAGGAAACACACCCAGGCAAAACCTATGGATTACATATGGGCAACATCCAGAACCACACACTCCAAGAAGCATGTAAAATTGAGATACTGAGTGAAGGGCGAGGTTTGAGAAGGTGTAAGCAGGTGAAAATTCATTAGAAAGGGAATAGAGTGAAGGGCGAAAGAAACTAGCTGTTTCACAAAGTAGGCTCAGGGTTTTACATTAATTACTCAGAATTAATGTTATAATTCTCATGAAATGATTAAATATTCAATTTATTTACTCAAATTATTCATTAATCAATTTATAAAAACATTTAAATGTTTAAAAATTACACTGAACATTCTGTTAGTGTAATTCTTTTAAGTTTCTAAATTGTTTGATTTAACTCAGCACAATTTAAAAAGATTAAATTTAGTGCAATGCTCATTTATCAAAACATATTAATAACTTTTCAGTAATTGTTTTATTTCCATTGTAAAGAAACACTGTTTGAATCTGCTTAAAAAACTAATATTAAACCTGTTTTAATGTAATCACTCAAACGTAAGCCAATCATCAAAGTTATTTCTGCCTTGCTCTCTTGTTATTTAAATGCTCTTTTTTTCTTGTAATATCAAATCTTGGCTCAAAGGGTTTAATCAATTGTATCAAACTATAAATTTCTCTAACTGAATTATACAAATAAATTTAAGTTATTTATAATTATGGAAAGTATGACTCTACTTATTGATTTACAATGGTTGCACCATAATTAAATAGGGTATATGTGGTTGTATATTTGAACTCGCAAGAGCTATTCTAGTTTATACCATTTCCAGAATGAAAACCATGACCCAAGGAAGTGGGAGGCAGTACATAACGTGGAGGTAAGTTTAAAATGGAAAAGTCTGGAGGAAGGGAGGGGTAGCAAATCAACATAATGGGTAACAAGATCCTCACCTTAAGAGGAAAAAGGAACCAGTGATACACAGATAGCTTGTTTTCTTGCCAGAGTTTGTAATGCTTTCCTCAGCAAGTAAGTTGATTTCAAATGAATAATTTTCAGGTGACAACACTTGCAACTCTAGAAGACAACTCACGTTTCAATTCTGAAGAATTTCATGATAAACAATTCCTGTTCTGATATACAGTGACAGATAATCAAGACAGTGCATTATACTGTATTCAGAATTCTTTTTTTCAGGACTATCAATCCAACCATAATGGTATGTTAGAAAAGCGTACACACTTGGACAATTCCTCTCATAACAATAGCATTCCAAATGTTTTTGCAGATGTTTGGTGAAGATTGCCTTTGTGACAAGAAAAGATATTTAGATGCTCATAAGCATAAAAATCTACACAAGAATAAGGAGAAACATTTTCCCATGAGAGTTAAGTTTGTCCCTGTCAAGTAGTTTTAGAACTGAAGTTTCAATGAGGGGCATCAAATTTGATATGCTTTTATATATAATAGAGAATAATGTGAATAATTTGCCATTTTTAATGGGGCAGAGTAACACATCCAATACGTAAAGCATTACATAAGATTTTATACGGAAAACATCAAGAACGGCTTTCCTTATGCCTTTCTTGGCAAAACAGCAAGCAGAAAACATTTATATAAAATGTAGGTAGATTCCACTTGACTATTTAGCAATAGGACAATAGATGATGTAACTATAAACTCAATTAACAGTATAAGGAGATCCTGATGTTCCAGAGACCTGAGGTTGGCCTACTGGAGCTACTATTGATGTGGACAGATGTTGCAACTGCTAATACTCTACCTTTGTTTTTCCCCTACTTCCTTCTGTGGCATTGTAATAAATAGCTACAATTGAGGTAGTGTTCCTTTTTTCTTTTTTTTAATTGAAATATATGAAATCTATTATGTGTATCTATTGAATATTTTTATATAAAAAAAAGAACCTGGAGATTCTGGTACATAGAGAATTATAGAGCTGTTAAATGGCAAGACAATTTTCCTTTATTCCAGTTATTTATTCTTACATCCATCCTGTTCCTAAATAACTTAAAGTTCATTTATTACTTATATGTAAAATTTTTCTACTTTGATATATTTCCCTTTAAATTATACAGTCTTTGAGATCAGAATCTTTTCTATATAACTGAAAAGTGCTTGCAATAGAGTATTATACTTCATAATATAGCACAGGCATTATAAGCAGTCATTAATGTAGATAATGATGGTGATAACATTATCAATGTCAGCAGTGCTTCCAAGATTGAAAAAATAATTATTTTTGATTAGCAAGGAAATATGATTTTAAGATTTTTCAGTTATACTATAAATAACTGTATTATTTTAAAAACAATAACAGCAAGCAGAAAATAAAATTAATCACACATTTAAATTAGTTTGTAATGATCTATGAAACTGGATTCAATGCAAAGAAATCCGGGTCACATAAACCAATATATACATTTTTAGAAATTAGCAAGGCTTCAATAAATTAATGAGAATCTAATGCCTTATTATCATTCATTTTTATTAACTTTAGTTTGTTCAAAATTCATTAAGATGTTTATAGGTATGAGCTTAATTTGATGGAGATAAGAACTTTGTGCTAGAAACATATTGCAAAGAATTTCTACTGATGATACAGACTGATACATATATTAGAGATACAGGATTTGCTGTCGAGTTTCAAGTTCATCCTGCAACACTTATTAGTGAATACATATCCTGTTCCAGATGTTGTCTTAAGTGCAGTGTTTTATAAAGACATGGGGTCCCTGTGCTGATGGAGCTTTTAACCTAGTAGATGAGCAATAACATTATCAAATAATCACATTTTTTAAATGTGAAAAATGCATTCAAAGTAAAGAAAGAAAACCTATGGAAAGTTTGTTTCCATAATTTTCTGCAAAGTTATATAAGGTTGGTTAACAGGGAGGTGAAGAAAGATTTCTTTAAGGAACTGCTGAAGGACTAAGATCTGAAAAACAAATAAGAATTAATTAGGTAAGAGGAAGGAAAGAGGGTAAGTGCCAGTGTCTTGCAGCAGGAGGACGCCAGGAAGAATCAGAAAGAAAAGGTCATTGAGCACAGAACCAGGTGAAACCTGAAACAAGATTGGGCTAGAAGGAAGGCCAGATCTGCAGCCCCTTGTAATCACATTAGGCTTTTCTCCGGTGTGTAGGGTAAGTCTACAATTACAGCCAGATGGTCAGATTTGCATTTCAAAGAACAATAGCAAAAACAAACACAAAAGGAAAACAAATGTGAAGCTTCCAGAGAGGAATGTAATAATGAAGAAAAAGAGTTCAGACAGGACTTGAAGAAATAGCAAGGAAAGATTTAATTAAGTCACTCAATTCCTCTGATGTCACTTTCCTCAAATGCAAAATAAGGGGGCTAGATTGGATGACATCAAAGATCCCCTCGATTCCTAACATTCTATGAAACCAGTAATTTGAAAACGAACCCTGTACTTAATGGACAGGACACGGGTTATATTATGGATGGAGAGAGAGATGCAAGTCAAGAGGCTCTCTCCTCCCCTGCTTTGATTCTTGTCTCACTCTCAAGACATGAATTCAAGAGAGAGACACACGTATGGTGGAGATGAGATAGCAAATTTATTTATGAAACACATATAAGCACAATGCTGCAACAGGCACCCAGCTAGTCTGAATGCCTATGTATAGAGAAAATGAAGTTGTTAGTAAGTTTGTTCTATACACTTGAGCCAAGCTACAAGTGAGCACTCAGCTAATCTGAGTGCACAGACTATTGGGGTTCAAGGGTTACATACCTCAGCTGGCTTCTAAGTTCCCCCTTCTTTACCCTTGGGAATAACATATAGCTACAAAGGCTTTCTAACCCCCTCTTCCTGTATGATTCCCTCTGTGATGTTCAAAGCACCCTGCTGTCTTAGTAAGGTTTGTTACAGAGGCCCCTTTTCTCCACACAGTCTCAAGGACTCTCCCCTTCTCTTGTGTTATTTTGCTTGCAATGCTCAGACACCCAGCAATCTTACCAAACCGAGCTCAGGACTGCCAAGTTAATTGGTGGGACATGTCTTCCTTTTGCTTCCAGCCCCCTGTATTCAGTTCTTTGTCAGATTGTAGTGGCGAGGGACCTGCCTTTCTTTCTGGTCGGGCTGTTCATTCCTAGCTGCTCCCTAACACACAAACGGTAAAGTTGCTAAACGTTTATGCAGACACCTTTGCAGAGCAAGTATCTTCTTGATCCTATTCTAAACTGGAAAACTGAAAAGATATTTTATATTTCTGTTTTCAAAGAATAAATTATTAGCCTTTTTAGCAAATTGCATGTGGTCTCCCTAGGGGAAGATAAGTTCTCTTTTAGCTCAGCTAAAGGGTTAATACATAAGGGAAGTAATAAGAAAATATTCTGCAAATTGAAAAAGATTTTGCACAGCAAAGAAAACCATTAACAAAACAAAAAGACTGCCTACTGAATGAAAGAAGATATTCACCAAGATAGATCCAAAAAGGGGTTAATATCCAAAATTCACAAGGAATTCATAGAACTCAACTCCAAAAATACAAAAACCCATTAAAAATGGCCTGAGAATGGGAATGGACACTTCAAAGAAGATGTACATCTCACAGTGCCCTCAGCAGCCCCCCACATCCATCTCTTGCTTCAACAGTGATGGACAGAACAGACCCAGGGATGCCCCTTCTTCCAGCCTCTGACCACCGACTTCTTTTCCAATCACCACCTTCAGAATCACCTCAGCCGTCCCAATCTCTGAGACCTGCCACCACCCTTTTTTAACATTAACTCCTCGTTGCGGAACAATGATGAGCTCACAAATTTGTCAGAATTACTCCACCTAAGTGGAGGCTGCGGTCCACTGCCTGGCCAATGTGCATCTGCAGGCCTCCTACACCTACCTGACTCTAAGCTTCAGTTTCGCCCGTGATGATATGGCCCTGGAGGCCAAGGGCCACTTCTTCTGTGAGCTGACTGAGAAAAGCAAATGGATGCTGAGTGACTCTTAAAGGTGCAAAACTAGCACTGCAGCCCTGTTCTCTTCCACGACGTGCTAAAGCCTTCCCAAAATAAGTGGGAAAAACTTGGGACACCACAGTAGTCTCAATGGCCACAGAGAAGAAGCTGAACCAGGCTTTTTGGATCTGTATGCCTGGGCTCTATCTGCACAGACCCTCATCTCTGTGACTTCCCGGAGAAGCACTTCTTGGATGAGGATGTGAAGGTCCTCAAGAAAATGGGCAACACCTGACTCTCCTTTTCTGGTTGGCTGGCCCTCAGCCTGGGCTGGGAGAGTGTCTCTTTGGACGGCTCACCCTCCAGCATGACTGGTAGCTTTGGGAGCCCAGAGGCCTTGTGGGACCCCTCTGCATTTTCCTGGTATTTGGATTCTGCCTGAAACTCTCCCTGAAAGCAGTAGTTATCCTTTTAACCACCAGGGAGCCCTCTCTCATGCACTGGACCAAATCGAAACAATAAAGCTTTTGGTAGCAAGAAGAAGAGAAGAAGACATACAGATGGCCAATAAACATATGAAAAGATGCTCAACATCACTAATCATTAGAACATGCAAATTAAAACCACAATGCGATATCGCTACACACCTGTCAGAATGGCTATTATAAATCAACAAACCACAGAACTGGCAAGGACGTGGAGAAAAGGGCACCCTGGTGCACTACTGGTGAGAATGCAGACTGTGCAGCCACTGTGGAAAACAGTATGGAGATTCCTCAAAAAACTAAAAATGTATCTGCCTTTTGACCCAGTAATTCCACTTCTAGGTATATATCTAAAGAAACCCAAAGTACTAACTTGAAAGAATATATGCACCCCTATATTCATTGTAGTGTTATTTACAATTGCCAAGATTTGGAAACAACTCAAGTGGCCATCAACAGACAAATGGATAAAAATAGTGGAGCTACATATATACAATGGAATATTACTCAGCCATAGAAAAATAATAAAATATTATACTTCAACAGGATGGATGGACATAGAGAGTATTATGCTAAGTGAAATTAAGCCATCAGAGAAAGAAAAATACCATATGATTCCACTTATATGTGGAATCTAAAGAACAAAATAAATGAATAAACAAAATAGAAACAGACTCATGGATACAGAGAACAGACTGATGGTTACTAGAAGAAGGGAGTTAGGGGATTGGGTGAAAAAGGTGAAGGGATTAAAAAATACAAATTGGTAGTCAAAAAATAGTCCTGAGGATGTAAAGTACAGACTAGGGAATATGGTTCAATAATATTGTAATAACTATATATGGTGCCAGGTGGGTACTTGAATATCATGGGGAACACTTTTTAGAGTGTAAGATTGTCTAACCAATATGTTGTATACCTGAAAATAATACACGATAATATTAAATGTAAACTGTAATTGAAAAAAAACAGAGACAAATAAAGTCTTTTAGAATTATTTCTTGGCTATTTGCCTGCTTCACATTTTCCACAGAACTCAATTTATCCACTCCAATACTTCAAGTATCAACTCTGAGTATCACTCTCAAATTTTTGTCCTCAGTATTAATCTATATGTAAATTAAATCCCATCCCATATGTAAATTAAATCCCATATGTAATTGCATCCTAGTAATTAATAACAAAAAATGAATCACTCCTAAATAAATAATCCTGAAACTTAACAAAATTCCTGGCTCTGAATGATAATGAAAATATTGACTAATAAACCTGTGGATGCAGTAAAATCAGTACTTAGAGGAAAATGTATAGACTTATAGCATTCCATTAGAAAAAATAAAGGCTAAAATTTGATGAGTTAAAAATAGAAAATTAGAAGTTAAGATAACACAGAAGAATTACCTAAATTACAGCGTAGGGAGAAAATAACACTCTTAATAGTAGAAAATAATGAAAAAAAAAGAGGGGCAATTAAGCAAAATAACTAATAAATTTAGCAGGCCTCTAGAAAAAAGATAACAACCAAAGAAAAACCAAAAAAAAAGATTGCATTTGGATTTAAAAGTACATGACTGTAAAAAGATAAATATTATCAACAATCTATGTCAAATACATTTAAAATGTAGATGAAATTGAAATCTCCTTGATAAAGTAAAATTACTAAAAACAATTCAGAAAGAGAAAAAATGTTTCTAAAATTTGTTGCTTTTTAAATAGGTGTCATTTAAAAAATGAATATAAAATCCTCCCAGAAATACACAAAAATCTCATATTTTTAGAGGTGAGTTACTATGAGTATTGAATACCAGTAATCAGAAACAAAAAAGAAAAAACATCACCTCCTCCTCCTGACTCAGTATCAGCTGTGGAGCCCAACAGAACCTTGTGTTCACCCGTCAGAGACAGACAAAACCAAGAAAACAAATTTATAGGCCAATGTCACTCATAGAACACAAACACCAAAATTCTAAAGAATATTGGCAAATGATCCACTAATATATAAGAAAAAATTCTAATATCTTGTGTTTATTCCAAGAATGGTAGGTTGTTTCAAAATTAGAGAATCTATTAACAGAATTATTACATCAAAATATCAAAGACATACAGAAACAAAAAAAAAACCCCAGTATGGTTATCTCACAAAACAAAGTAATACAACAAATATACCCAATGCTGACATTTTAGTTTTTTATTTTTTTTAAAGATTTTATTTATTTATTTTTAGAGAGGGGAAGGGAGGGAGAAGGAGAGAGAGAGAACATCAATGTGTGGTTGTCTCTCATGTGGTCCCCACTGAGGACCTGGACCGCAACCCAGGCATGTGCCCTGACTGGGAATCGAACCTGCGATGCTTTGGTTCGCAGCCCACGCTCAATCCATTGAGCTACGCCAGCCAGGGCTCAATGGTGACATTTTAAAAGCATTACAGGAATGAGAAAAATCTGCCTGTGTTATTCTATTCAACACTGTATTGTGAATTCTAGCTTCTATGATCATATAAGAAAATGTAATAAGATACATCAGAAAACTAAAATTGTTATTTGAAGATATGATCTACTTTTGAAATTAATAGCATTGTTTTACAGATTGCTGGATATGTCAGTTGGTCCAAAACATTTTGCCTTTATCATTCAATTTATTAATTTTCATGAGCATTTTAATTACCATTCTTTCTGGGAAGATAAATTAGATCTACATATAATGTAAAGCTCTAGTTATACCCTTGTAAGTTAGAAAAGAAGTATCCTTCTTACTAATAATAAAAATTAAATTTAATATGGTTTATGCCTATATATATAGTGGTCAAAAAGTGTTTTGTTCTTGTTTTTTTTGATATGTCCCTTCAGCACATGTACATTTTAGTAGTCTTTCTTTTTAACTTATCTGTAGAGGCAAATAATTCAGGTAAGTTTTACTAAAATCTAAAATCTAGATGGTACAGAAAATATTTCTGTGGTTACAACAGAGTTTCTTTCTATTTTTCATTGTATATGCTAATCTAGTCAATACAGACCTCGCCTGAGCAGGATTATATAAAATGACTTTAAATGCACATATTTATTATGTGTTCTAAGTTCAGAAATTCTAGAATTCATAGCTCAGAAAAGCAAACATACCATTGTCAAAATAAACCAAAGCTAATTACTCAAAGGAAAATCTAGAAGTTTTGAAAACAGACATATTTTTAAATTGATACATAAATTTTAAGTAGTGAATAAACATTTTCATTTTTCAGAGTAAAACTAATGAATCTTCTATGCTGTGAGGATATTGTTGTAGGCTATAAATATTTCATTACATTTTCTGAACTGTTGTTCTTTGCAATGAAGACTGAGGAGACTGTTGCCATGTACATTGTTACTGGAACTATAGTCCTGTAAAAGTAAGATGAGTAAACTGGTTCATATATTAGTCATATGGCAGGCAGCCAAGTCTGGGAAGCTTTGTGCAGTATGGGAATAGAAAGGAATGAAAAGAAGAACTTTATTTCAACAGAAATATGTTGCTCAGATTTGATCTTTATTTTGAAAATGTACAGAACTATTAACCTTGACCCAAGACTCATGTTTATTTGCTGCTGCTTTTTTTTTTTTAATCTAATTATGCCCTGGGACAGCTACTTCTAGCTGCCTATATGATGCCTGTTCTCCCTTCCTGCTTTCAGAGAGAATCTTAATTTTACTTTCCCCAGGGTCACAATGTACCAACTGAACATACTTGCTACCCCCCACTATCTTGTATCTATAGATGGCTTGTGGCACAATTCCAGAGTAAGCTAATGGCAATAGTCCCTGTCAAATGACTTCATTTTCCAAGTGAAGTTTCTCTGGGTAATAAACCTTGAAACCCTCCGTTTTTTTCTTCTTCCTAGAATCCAGACGCAAAGGCTTGGGAAAGCCACCTACTATGTTGGTGGAACAAGTAGACAGAAACAGGATTACTTCTAACCCATTTGGCATTTTGGGAACTTGCAATAACGTGTTCCTTCTGGGCACAGGGCAGCCCAAGCCATTTAGTCCTCTTTTCCTACAGGTCAGATGACCTTTTGCAAAATCTAAGCTGCTCAGTACCAAATAGTAGCAGTCAGAAGAAAGAAATCTAGAACCTTGCTGATTTCACTGGGTCACTGTATCAGCCCCAGATTTCCTGTGCTTGAAACAAATTATTTAAATAGCTTTAAGTGCAGTTTTTGTTTGTTTAATCATTACTTGCAGTCAAATGTGTAGCTAACTGGTATCACTGCCCACGGGTTTTGTGCTTGTTACTTATCTTATTTTGTGCTTGTTACAGAATATATTTTCAAGACATAATTTTTCATATTTGTTAATCAAAGAATATTACTCTATGTAACACATTTCTTTAAATTTAAATTATTTATTTGATTATAAATTTAAATTTAAAAGATCAAGCTTGTTTTCAAAACTTGTCCCCAGGATTTTGCTCATGTGAACAAACATGTGCAGGCAGGCAGTGTTTGTGAATTTGCTTCAAAACCCTCTGCTGAGCACAATAAGCAATTAAGTCATTTTAACACTGGCAAGTAGAAAACTGGCTTAAAATAGACCCTGCAGACTGATACTCTTCAGATTACAAAAATGTAGAACTGTTAAATAACATAAGAATAAGATGATAAAATTTGGGAGCTAGAACAGATAAATGCAAAAAAGCACCCCCAAATCCCAGCATGTGGACAAAGTCACCATATAGACTCTGGATTGCCCTCGGTGTATTGGTCTCAGTTGCTTCCACTGTAAAATGAGGCAGGATTTTAGAGATTAGGGCAAGGAGTTCCAGTTTTAGGAAAAGTGAATTTCGTGTAAGAAAGGCTCCAGCGGGCTACAGACCCATAGGCCATTGCAAGAGCAAGGTCTTCTTGTTCTGTTCAGTAGAAACTTCATGTGAATCTGAATATTACATGAGAAGGAGGTCGAAAGCTTCCAAGTAGACTTCCCTGATTGTTGGAACATTAAATGAATGACAATTTATTTTTTTGTTTGTTTGTAAAAAAAATGGTTCAAAGTTTAATCTCAGTTAAATATCTTAAACATCATTTTTAATATTCTTATTCTGAAAAAATTCTATTTTTGTCATATATACATGTATATTAGGTAATCATTCATTAGTAAAAGTTAAGTATACTTGAAAAAAGGCTGTTTCTTATACTTTATGCGTTTTTGAAAAAGTGCTTGGGCTTCCATAATTTCCTTGGGTACTAGCTAAAAGTACAGTCCTTGGCATAACCTAAACCTACAGAATCAGAATCTCTATGGATCATACCTGTACATCTGCACTTTTAATAAGGTTTCTGAGGGACACACACCAAAGCTTGAGAACTTACCTACTCTCCTCATCATAACAGAGACCAGCTGCTTATCTGTATTGAAAAAGCAACCTGGATTATCAGCAATCACCTGTCCTCAGGGTTGCCCTGTACCTTGTGCTCCCAGCCTGGCTGGATTTCCTGTTGGCCACAGCCAACTGTAGCCCTCTAGTGCCTACTTGAGTCTAATGGGTATTCATTTTTGACAGATTTGGCTGTTACCTGTTGGTACTTAAACTGAGTTCTCCTACTAAATTTTAATCTTTTCTCCCTATGTGGATGTCTCTATGTTTTAAAAGAGAAAATAGAACCTTATTTTGCTGTCATTTATTTTTATCATGCTAAAAGTCTGTTTTAGATTCAACCTCTTAACTACCCCTATTTTTATTTCTAACCTTACAGTTTAGTTGATCAAAGAGCTACATTTCTTATAAAGTAAAATGAGCTTTACAATCTGAACATACTACCTCGTTTTTATATGAATTTAGCATGTTTATGAGGCTCCATATCTACTGAAACGATAACAAAGTTTTTAGATCTACTTATTAAATGACAACAGAAACATATACTGAAACCAAACTCACTACAAATAATGGCTAAACATAATTTTTTTCCGGAAACTTGTAAATATTCATGTTTCCTTTTCATTAGATTAATATCATGTGTTTCTGATCCATTCATTTGGCAAATTTTTACTGAGCAACATCTGTGTGCTAGCCACTCTGTTAGATCTTGGGAAAGTAAAAATAAAAATAATAAGAAATGCTCTCTTTCCTTTAGGATTTTAGAGTAAAATCTATATAGGTATTATATTTGGAAGCAGCCATTTTATTAATAAATTCTTCACAAAATTTCATATGTTCTTTTTCAAATTATATTAACTTTAGTAGTTGGACACTAAATAATGGAGGAGATCATGAAGGGCTGAAATCTAGAGTCTCATATACATAAAATTGACTAAATTATTAAACTGGAGTAAATTTACAAAAAATAATTACATCGAGTGATTCACGTCAAACCAGGGATAGATCAGTGAGGCAAGTGGTTCTGAATACTATCAGATTATTTATAAGGAAAGTAAAAATAAATTATACACTTTTCTTTGCTCTTATCAATATAATTCAGATGATTTGTGAACTTGTTAAAAGCAAAACAATTTTGAAAAAGCATTGTTTTCGCTATGAGTGATTCTGTATTCAGCAGAATACTGAATAATTCATTCATTCATCTGCTATTCATTAAGTGCTTATTTTGAATATTTCTTGATTTATCTCATAATGCTGAGGATAAAACAGTGAGTAAAAGTCCATGTTTCTTGTCCTTAGAGAATTTCGTTCTTGAGAGCTAGAATTACAATAATCAAATAATGACAAAAGGAAAGTTGCAAAAGTAAATGAAATATCTACTATGGATGTGATAAGAGAGTAAAATAGGAATTGGGCTGGTCATTGAAACCTTGGAAGGCTTCCTTGAGGAAGTTATGAACATGCTGAAATCCGAAGACTCAGAGATGAGGAAAATAGTAATGCATTCATATTCAAAGTTTCTTTCTACTCTGGGAGGAAAGATAGCTCATTTGAAAAACTAAGTGTGAGCATGATTTCATTTTTAAAATTTATGAAAGAAAAAAACCAGTGGGTAGTGGTTCAGAATGACTCATCCCAAGATGTGCCTCTGGTGGTATGAGAATTATTTTGAGCTAAGAGCAATTTAACCTCAGGCTGAATAGAAACTTCTGCCCTCACACCTGCCTCCACCTCAGATACCCAGAAGAATTTTAATTAGGGGCCTTGCCCATAATAAGAAGTTGGGCTATTGACCTGGAAGGGTAAACTTTTTTTTTAATCTCTCCTCTCCCCTCCCCTCCCTCCCCTCCCCCTCCCCAACCTCCCCTCCCCCTCCCCTCACCCTCCCCTCCCTTCCCCTCCCTTCCCCTCTTCTTTCCTTCCCTCCTTCCCTGAGAGAGGGGAAGGAGGGAGAGAGGGAGAGAAACATTGATGTGAGAGAGAAACCTCAACAGGATGCCTCGCACACACCCCTGACTGGGACAAACCTGCCACCCAGACATGTGCCCTGATGGGAGTGGAACCAGTGAACCCTGTTTGTGGGAAGGCAACCAACCAACTGAGCCACATCCGTCAGGGCTGAAGGGCAAACTTCTAATTACTAAACATCTGCTTTTCTTATCATCCTGCAATAAACTCTCCTCCTGAAGTTCCAGGTTGATCCTTAACTCAGAATGACACACATGCCTCATTTTCCCTTTTCTGCCTTTGTTCCTCTCATGCATGCAGTGTCTCTGACTCTCGCATGTATGCGGGGTCCCCATATATATCTATGTAATTAAATTTGGTCATTTCCTCTTGCTAATCTGTCTCATATCTATTTGATTATTAGACTAGTTGGAAGAACTTTGAGGGTAAAGTTTCTTCCACCTCCACACCAAGCTGCAGCTGAAAGTTAAATGGGTCTATTTCCCAATAAAAATTATAATTTAAGAAGTATTTTATGAACAATAAAGAAAATAAGTTAAACCAACTGACTTTATATAATACAATTACAAATAATAAAGCAAAACTGTTGCTATTGAGTACACTTACTTTTTAAGAAATCTGTGATTGCCAGGTCAAGCTGTGATTAGTACCTTTCTTGCAATTTCTACTTCCCACAAGGTATGGGCATTGAGTCTTTAAAGGAGTTTCTTTTATCAAATGCAGACCATGAAATAAAATTTGACCACTCAAGGTTTAAGTCTTGAAATGATTTTAAAGTATAGACCATCCCTCATTCATAATAAACATTAATGATGACATAACTCCCCAAAACAGAAATCAGAATAAAATTAGTAAAAAGAAGTGTTATGCTGTTATTATCACAGCCTTCCTATTTAGACCCACAGTGAAAAAGGCTGTTTGAGTGGCAACATTTATGAAACAGGAATCAAGTGCACCCACTGCTACTAACTAGTTCAGTGTCCCAGATCAAATTAATTAACTTTACAGGGACTGACCTACAAAATCACAGAGGAAGGGATTAGGACTGAAATTAATTCTGAAATATAAGACAAGGTGAAAAATCATGATCCAGAGGTTGCTTTAAATTTCAGACTGAACTTATTTGTTTTGCTTTCAGTCTATCAGGTTTCTAAAACCATGGCTACATGACAACCTTTCACTTTCCTGTGTATTAATAGTTGAAAATTGACCTTGAGTTTAGTACAGGCTGAGCTTGACTATTACCTTTCAAGAAAGCAAATTTAAGCAATGGAAACCAATTGTGCTAGAAAGAGGGGCTGGAGATAGGAATGGAAAACTGTGCTTTCTGTGTTTTATGAATGTGGAAATCCCTCCATTTTCACAAGCCATTGCCTGTCAGCTGGTGTACAGCAAGTGCTCATTTACAATTCATTTAAATAACTACTGCACTCTAGTGAGACAGGGGTAGGGAGCAGGCTTCCTAGCAAGCTGTTTGAAAAGATGGTACTCAAGGAAAACTTTTCAGCTCTTTGTCTTAGTAATAAAGAATTTCTTAGTTTTAGATAATTTAAACAAGTCTAGATTACTTGTAAAAAGTATGTGCAGGAATATATTTCCCCAATTGTTTTCCAGAAGACTAAATCCATAGCCCCCCAAAAATACCAGGAGGACCACAACGGAATGCATTCTAAGATGAGGACAGGAAGGAACCAGATGAAAATGCATCTGGATCAGAATCCCAAAGGATACAGGTAGAAGGATGAACAAGTGCAAGACTTTCTGGGAAATTCCAGTCCTAGCAATTTAAGGAGTATCCTAAAGTCTAGCTTGCGGTTGGAGACCACAACAATATTTATTGACAGCAACTGTGTGTCATACACTTTTCTAGAAGCTGAGGTTTGACAGGAGAAAATTCAGAGATGCCCTAAATTAATTATAGCAGGCTGGAGGGTGGAAGGAGTGGGCAAGAGAGGTTAATCAGTTAACAACTGCAGGGAAAAACAAAAGACTGCTTACATTCCTGAGAATATGTTGAAACTTTTCATTAATTTCTAGGTTGGTATTTCTGAGATTATCTAAAAGAGAAGAGCCACATGCCACTGATCACCAGGCGCCTCCACTGCTTGCTTACACAGCACCTGTCTGGACTATTGCCCACCACTAATCTAAAGAAGCAAACACTTCTTTCTCATGGACTCTGTGCCTATCCTGGAATGAGCCCTGATTCACCTTCTCCTGCTCTTTTACAGCCGATGCAAATTCCTCCAAAGCCAGTCGCATCTTTCTTTCCCCTACTAGATGAATAAAATAAGCCCATCAGCTCTAGGACTGTGGGCCTGTTGCCTGCTGCAGCCAGAGCACTGCTGCTGGTGGTGTGGACTCCATGCCCCAGGGCCTGGTCCTTTCCCCCCTAGCAGCTGGCTCCATAAACCCTTTATTTCAGAAAAGCTTTTAGCTGTGCAAGTTTTTTGTTTCATGTATCACAGCAGAGAAATGCACACACACACGCAAACCACCACCTGTATATTCTATCCTGGCAGAATGAGGCAAGTAAAAATGCAAGATAAAAAAGTAAAATATATAGTGTCTTAGCTATTCTTTATCAATATAGTATGTTGAATTTTAATAGTGATAAGTGTCAAGGGGAAAATAATTAAACAGAGAAAAGAACCGGCTTTAGATCTTATAGTAATAGTGATTATCTCCCAAACATCTATCTCTAGGCCAACTTTATTTAATGTGAATAATAACTTGTATGTCTATCTAGCTGACACCTTAAAATTAACATATCAGAAATTACAATGACCTCATCTCCAAACCCGGCTCTGTCCACAAACAGTTAATGGGAGCTCTGTCCGTGCTGTTGCTCAGGCCAGCACCTTGAAGTTATTTTGACTTCTCATTTCTCTAACATCCATCTGTCAGGAAATCCCTTCATTCTACCTTTATTGCTACTCCCTGAGGAGGAGCTACCATTGATTAGTAAAATATTCTTTTTGCCCTTGTCCTCCTACACTCTATCCTTAACATAATTGCCAGAGTAATCCTTTTAAAACACCTCACATCATGCCACTCCTCTGCTCAAAGACTTTCAAAGGTTTTCCATTTCCCTCAGTGTAAAATAAAGACTGCATTACCCAACTCCAGCCATCTCTCTGAAATCCTTTTCCACCACACCCCTCAAAAAGACTTTAGCCATTCTGGCACCTGTGTGCTATTCTTCTAACACACCACTGCCTTTGGGCCTGTGCATTTTCCCTCCAGATATCCTCAGGGCTAATTTTCTCACCTCTTTAAAACCTTTGTCCAAATGTCACTTTCTTAATGAGAGAACTGCCTGTTTCAAATTGCCAGCTGCACCCTCCCCATTCTCCTTCCCCTCACCCTATGCTTTATCTATTACACCTATTGTTTATTTTCTGCTCTTCTTATAGCCAATGTGAGCTTCAGGAGGGTGCAAATCTCTGTTTCTTTTTTGTTTGTTTGTTTTTGTTTTCAGGAAAGCTTCTGTGGTTTGCTTAGAAAAGTTCCTGGAATATATGTTCTCTGCTGGATAAACATTTGTAAACAAAGTATTACAATGTGTGTGTGTGTGTACGTGCAAAATCTGAGCTCTAACTAAAGCTCATAAGGAAAGCAAATTTTATAGTGGAAAGAAACTTAGGAGAGACTTTTGAGAAAATGTTGGTTGGTACATGCCACAGTCCTTTGGAGAAACCCCAACCATTCCCAGAAAAAGGCACAAGCAGTTGTTAGAAGCATAACATTGACATAAGAAAGAAGTAAATGTTTTCTGCAGAGGAATGGGCTACAATGACTAGCAATGTGGCAGCACGTTTTAATAATGGGCTTGAGAAGGAGACCAGTCAGAAAAGTGAAACAACCAGAGACTCACTAACAATGACACTATAGAAGGGAAGGGCGAGAGCTGCTAAGGCAGCCTTAGGGGAGAGCACCCACTCAGGGCACCTAACCTGCTTCGCTCCCTTTGGACTAGGAATGGATGTTTGAACCTGAACAAGATGGTCTGCATTCCATAGGAGAGTGGCTGTCAATATTATTAAAGAAACAGAGCTTTTTGTACAGAAAGTGAAACATATGGTTGTTCTACTGGTGCCCTCAAAGCCCCCCACTGCTGAGTCACTGGTCATCACAGGTGGCCCACCCCTGGAGACTGATGTGATGAGGGCCACAGCCACAGCTTCAATACATTTAGAGGACAGAGGAAGAACTACTGATGCTTCAGTAAAATATTTTTCTGCCCTCAAACCGGCTGAAGATTTTAGGGGTCAATGATATTGATAGTTTTATGCTAATATAGGATAAAAGCAAATAATTTGTATAAGTCAGTAAAGTTTTATTTTTTCTAATACATTTTTTCATTAAAATTATTCAGAACAATATCATGATTTACTTTTTCCTGCCTATGTACTGGTTCCAAATAGACAACAAAATACAGAGGAAAACTTGAGTTTGGGGGCAATCCTGAGTTTAAATCATGACTCTGCCAGTTACCAATAGTATGAGAAGGGGGGAAAGAAAAATTATTTCATAGACTCAGTTATCTCATGAGTAAAATATAGGGAATATAACCACAGCAGACTGTTGTGAGGGTCAAATGAGAGCCTGTGTGAAGCCTCCAGGATCTTGTAGGAGCTCAAATTAGTTTCCTTTCTTAGAAGTGTGTGTGTCACTTCTGTAGACAAGAAACAGCCTAAGTGAGATGGGGGATTTTTATTGTTGTTTGTGGCATCTTTTTTAGTGGTGTTTTCTGTCCAAATCTCCAAACAGATTGGTGGGATTCTCTTATGGTTTACTGCGTTCTCAAGTCCTTACTAGGTTTCAGGCCGTCCTCCAGACTTGGAGTACATCTCTGCTTTCTCAGCCTTCAGACTGCGCACATTGCCCTGCAGTATTTTATTTTCATTTTTTAAAAAACTTCACAGAGAGAAAGATGAGGTGCTGTCCTGCCTGGTCATGGCCAGAGGGAATATGCTCTGTGGGTTGCAGATGCTTTTCAGAAATTTCATAACTCTCAGGAAGACGACTTCAGGATTCCTCACATTTTCTATCACCTCCTGAATTTATTTTTGCCATAAAACATTACAGTGAAAGATAATGGCTTCTGTGTAAATTTTTCTAAAGTGGAAAAATAAAATCAGATGATGCATAAAGTTTACATGAACAATGCTCGAGAGGATAGAATGCCGCCTTGGAGGAAGAATAAGTTAAAAACAAAATAAAACCTACCTTTATCTTTATACTTAAATAAGACTGATTTGACCACACTTTCAAATGGCATGTCTATCTTCTAGTGGCAGAATGAACTACTGAGTTCTAGGATCTGAAGACAAATTTTGGAAGGAAGCCTCTGTGTTCAACAGTCAGTTACCAATCCACATGCCCTATTGTTTCCAAACAAAAGACATCTATTAGGTCTAGCCAGGCCTATAGAGTTAAGCAACGTTGACATTCCCTCGTGGAACATTTTTACAGAAATTGGCTAAAATATATACAATGTATCAGTCCTCATGTGAAAGGAAATCAAGGAGAGATGTCATAAAGGAGCAATAGGAAACACTGTTCTATACAAGCCGACCCTTTTCCAATTAGTTTTCTGATCTTGGTGACTGTTCCTCGGTTTTCTCGGGAACTGGGCACCAGAAGCCCATTTGCTTACCCATCTGTCAGCTACTTCCCTTCTGCTCTTACTTGCAACTGGGTGCTGCAGGATTGGAATACCGAGAAGTCTATGGTCCAGGGCCACTGCTTTAATTTGGCATGACTGTGCATAACTGTGCATATAGCAGACAAATGTAACATAGATAAAGGTCTTTTTGCTAATATGAACACTGCCTCTTATTGTGTGACTATTTATAGAAGACCTAATAGCAATTAACCTGTTGTCCTCATTACTTATGATATCTTCTGCTGTTGGTTCTAAAACTTGAGTATGCATATCTAAGAGGATGTATCTATTGATTTCATAGAATAAACATAATATATGCTACATTAAAATTAATGGTAGTCTATTATAAGTAACATTTGAAACATCACAGAATTTTACAGATAAAACAAATTTCAATCACAGTTCTTGCTTGTAGTTGATACACAGATCTACAGGCCTGAAGTCTTTCAAAATAAGTTCATTCTCCTCTAAGAAACACTTCTTGAGTAATTACAGTGTGCTAGGCATGGTTCTGTTCTTAGAATTTGTTAATTTATATGAACCTCAGAACCCTATGATTTAAAAACTGTTATGCTTCTTTCACACAACATGGATAGGAGATAACTTGTCCAAGGTCAAGTAGTGAAACTAGCAACTGTATCTAAACAGTCCAGCACTGAGGTTACTCTCTTAACTGCTCTGCTGCACTCTTAGTTGTAAATAATTGAAAATGTGTAGGCTTATAGTTGTGCTCAATGAAAGGTTAATTGATTTCTAACCTTTGAAAAGTATTACTGATTAAGTTGATTGGTTCACTGATGTGTTTTTGTCTCTCATATTTCCAACATTAAAAAGAATTTACATCATTTATTCTTGCTTCACTGTAGTTCCATGTCTATGAAGAACATAGGGCAGTTCCTGGCATACAGTAAATATTCAGTATGTGCTGACTGAAAGCGACTAGGATACAATGGGTTCTCACATAACTTATTCATTGACAATGTGTATGTCATCCCAATATACTGCCAAGCAGTGACTGAGTTAGGCACTGGAAATAAAATGATAGATATGGCAATATTTCTGTGGGAAACGACTTTATAACAGAGATAGCATTTCTTGTTATCCCTGGAGCCACAGCATCTTAAAGTATGGCTTTCACCTGATTCCCTTTCTCCTAGGGCCATATTGGTAGTCACAGAAGATCACTCTGTCCCTGCCTCAGGACAAGCCAGAGAAATAATTACACACACACACACACACACACACACACACACACACACACACACAGAATACCATCTAACAGTAGCTCATATCTTATAACAAAAATCAGTGTATAAATACCATTGTTCCCTCACCCCTTGGGTGATGTAATTGTGAGGCTTGTGTTCTACCTTTTTTTTTTCAGAATTTTCTTACAGGATTCAGTTGCAGTTGCCCACAGTTGTATATAGCTTGATATTCATGATTTATTTGCTATTCTTTACTATAGTAGTCTCACTACTCCACAGTAGTATTCTAGGTTTATCTACCAAATCATTTTCATTTGAATCATTGCCTTTAGGGAGCTCTGCTTCTTGGGGAATCTTAACTATAATACAGGGATCTGGGTGTGTACATAAATATGAGAAAGAGACATAGCTATTGACCTTACAATAGCCACAGATATTGGGTATGGGAAAGATTAAAATAAGAAGAATGGGGTATTTTAAGGCAATGGAGAGGAGGAAGTACTCTAGGAAAAGTGGGGAGCTTGAGTGGATACAGAGCAAGAAAGTCTGTGTCACTGCATTAGGGAGCTCAGCACAACTACAGCTTAGTATGTAGTGAAAGGAGTAAATGAGGGAGGGAGTCTGGGATAGATCTGAGAGAACCTTCTTTGTGTTGATAAAAAGGTTGAATAATTTTGTGGGCAATGATGAATCATTTTTGATGTTTTAACCAGTTATCCAAATGATAATATATATGGGTAGTTTGCATTTGAGAAAATCTTGCTGCAATACAAAAGAGAAATTATACAGTTCCACAGATAACAAGAGAGGCCATAAGAACAGCATAACATCTAAGAAGATATAAGCATGAACTAGTTAAAACAATGAAAATGGGAAAGAGAATAGAGATCCAGGAGATAGATGTTAAGGAGGTGGGACCAATTAATCTTGGCCACCTGGTGACAAGATAGAGTATAGGAAGAGAAAACAACAGGCATAACTTCTCTATTGCTTGCTCTAATAACTGGGTGTGTAGAAGTGTCATTCACTAACATGGGAGAAATAGTCATTGAATCATGGAGTAGAAGAAGCTATAATATCGTTAATTCAGTTTTGAAGATGTTAACATTAAAATATCTCTAGAACATCAGGGGATTATCCCTTAAGTAACTGTGTATAGAGAAGAAAGAGATTTGGGGATTTCATAATAAAGTTATGTATCAATCATCTACTGCCACACAACAAGTTCAAACTTAGTGGCTTAACACAACAATGATTTATTATTTTTCACTTTTCTGTGGGTTGGCTAGGCAGTTCCTCTACTTCTCTCACTGGACTCACTCATGTAGCTACACTGAGTTAACACTCTGGCCAAAGAGGAAGATATAAAATGGCTTCAATCAGAGATCTGGGGACCTGCACTGGTTTATTTCCTCCACTTGCTTTGCATCCTTCACACCATCCTTCTTCATACAGTGGGCTGGCGGGACAATCCCAAGAGGCAAGAATGGAAATTTCAACGTCTCTGAAGGCAAAGACTCTGTACCACCTGCGCAATGTCACCTCTGAACTACCTGCATTGTCACATCTGCCACTTTCACTGGTCTAAGACTCAAAGAGGTGAAGGACAAATAACATGACATTGTAAATGTGTATCAGAGTGACAGAGAAAGGTGCCATTATTAAAGCAAACATCTCCAAAGTGTTTTTGGCATCTTAGCTGTATCAGCCTTATAGGTAGGTTCCGAAGCCAAGTGAGCCGAGGATCAGGAGCTAAACAGAAGAACCAGAAACAAGGCATAGAAAGAATACAAACCAGGATGGAGAAGAGCCAAGGCAGCCAAGGGTAAACACTCTCTCAGGGAGAAATGTGTGTTGAACAGCATTGAAACTATCAGATGTAGCTAGCAATAATAACACAAAAAATAAATTAGTTAGATTTGGTGATTGGAAAGTCTTTAGGGGACTTTGCCAAAGTGCCTTCAGTGATGCAAAGGTGAGAAGGGACAGATGCCTGACTGTGGTGGCTTGAAGCAAAATCAGTGTGAATATCTATTTAATTTTTTTATAAAATTAGTTTATAAAAAAGGATATAGGGCCTTAAGTGGAAAATGCAGCAATGAATGGTAGTAAAAAGAATATTTATAGCATTTAGATAGTTAGCTGTAATAGGTTTTCAAAAAGAATAACGGTCCATGACTGATGCATTTCAAGACCTCGAGATTAATATTTTGACAAATGGTTCCACAGCCTACTAATCAGTGCTCACTTCACTGATAGTGCTGTATGTTAAATTTTCAAAAAACTAAAAGGTATGATTATAATTCAAATGTAAAATGCCAAATATTTCATTTGACACATTAATGAGGCAGCCAGTATGACGTTCCTATGGACTGAATGTTTGTGTCCCACCCAAATTTACATGTTGAAACCTTAATCTCAAATGTAATAATATCTGCAGGTAGGCCCTCTGGGAGGTATGTAGGTTTAGATGAAGTCTTAAGGATGGAGGCATCATGATGGAATTAATGAAGAAGAGATATGAAATATCCCCATGTCTCTCTCTCTCTCCCTCGCTCTCTCTGTCTCTGTCTCTCCATGCTGGTGTCAATGGAAGGCCTTGTGAATGTGAGAACCCTGAATGTGAAAATCAGGTCGAGGGCCCTAACCAAGAACTGAACCATACTATCACCCTGATCTTAGAATGCTAGCTTTCCAGAAGCATGAGAAATAAATGTTTGTTGTTTAAGTCTATGCTAAACAAAGTCAATGGTGTAAACAAATACCAGTTTATGGTATTTGGAAGCTGGAGCAGACTAAAACAAATGTTAAGATTAGTTTAAATGAGAATTTGAGTGTATGAAAAATAGGAATGCTGAATTGGAGTTGCTGATAGGTACCAACCAGTTAGTATCCTACAAGGCAGTAAGCTACTGTCTTTGGGGTGATCCTTTCCATAAGGAGGAAATGCATGCATCTCTACTGAAGAAGATTCATTTGCATTACTATGACCAGAACCACTGAATTGCTATTAGGTTTCTACAAATTAATTTCTATCCCTACAGAGCTATAAAATAACCTTACTCAAGAGAAAGCCAATCAAAGATTCTCACCCCCTACTCCCACCATATAATCCCCAGAGAGTCCTGTAGAAATGCTGAGCAGTGAAAGAACACCCAATAATCTTTTACGCTGCCACAAACAAAAACTATGAGAAGTTAGGAGTTAGGAGAGAGGCTCAAATACATCCTCCCTTAGAGCCTTCAGAAGCAACATGGCTCTGCCTACACCCTGATCTTGAACTGCTAGCCCCCAGTAAGATGAGATATTAAATTTTTCTTGGTTAAGCTACCCAGTTTGTGGTATTTGTTACACAGCCCTAGGAAACTAATGCACTAACCTATGCCTATGCCAAATCCAAATTCACACTGACAATTCACTTAAAAGCTCTAACACACATACTTAAAATAAATAAATAAGTCAAATTCCAATCTAAATATTATTTAAAAGAAAGAAAAAATGGGGTTGGCTTTGGCTTCATATCTCATTGCTAGCAATGCACCTCTTTGTTCCTTGTGGAGTACAAAGGGCTGAGAGCCTTTCACGGAGTATTGCTCTGTAACCTGTAACACTGTACTTTAAGCAAACATTCATTTGTGACAAAGTCAATATCACAAATGAAATAAGTCTGAGAAGAAAGGAAAATCAATATCTACCTTTAGGGTCATTACATTTTGATAAGGATTTTCTGTAAACTCAATATACTACCAAACAGATATGCATTGCATTTTTTTTTATTTAATGAAATCTCTCTAGATCTCTCCCTCCCTCTCTCCTCTCTCTCTCTCTCTCTCTCTGTCTCTCTCTCTCACACACACACACACACACATACACAATTTTCTACAGAATCACCAGTAGCCTCCTTGCAGATTTTTATTGTTGTATGTTTCATTTTAAATAGATGTGTTTAAAACATATCAGCTCTGCATTAGAAGAAAAAAGTAGCAAGCCAACCGGATACCTACATGCACTCCAATGTCTGGACAAGGAGTCCTACAATTAGAATCATCAGCTAAAAAGGATGAAAAAGGTTACAAATGTTCACTTGCCATGTTTGACAAAGGTGTTGCTATAAAAAAGGAGGAAGTAAACTACTATAGCGTAGTATCTGAGAAGAACTGAGGATGAAAACGAGAGCAGCTGACACTTAAGTGTCCTAAAAACTGGACTGCTCACCTCCCACAGGGTTTGAGCCAGCAGCCAGTTTTCTCTGTAACTGGGCTCAAATAATCTAAGTCGTTTTTCAGGAATGCTTTTTTCATTTTATCAGAAAGTAAGCTTTAAAAATAACCCATTTTTAGAGAGAAAAATTGCTAATATGACATATTTATTTGCTTGGTTATTTTAAAGAAAGCCTTGAGCTCTCAAAATATTCTTACACATTTTAATACCATAAACCTAGCTATATATTACTACTGGCTAATTATCTTTTTCCCATTCCACTCAACATGTGATTCACATTCCTTGTAAAACAGACTAATGACCATTTGAATGCCCTAGGCCAGTAATTCTCAAACTTTTTGTACATGTATGGTTTGAAATATGTGCATGCTCATACAATAGTAGGGATACATTTTTGGACCTTGGAGTGACTGAACAAATGAAAGGAGAGCTGCTATGTTAAATATTAAAGCATAGCTTCCCTGGAAATGTGTGGCACACCAGACATAGTAGGTAAGCAAATACTCTTTCACTTCCTGCTAATCTCCTGAGGTCTCAGTAGGCCCAGACAACATTGCTTATAGATAATGTCCATAAAAATCTCTCCACTCTAATGTTGTGTTTATGAAGTCCTTTATGTGGTAATGGCAAAGGACTTTCATTGACTCCCAATGGCTTACAGATTTACCTACTCTTTTCTGAAACATATATTTCTAAGTATTTCCAAGTACCCTAAAACTTTTAATATCTAGTACGATACTCTCTCCCTTTATGACTTTAGTACAGCATCAGCACTGTGCACATTTGTTAATCATTGTGAGATGAAATGGATCAAGGAGATGAAATGGATCACCAAAATATAAATGAAGAGATACAGTTCAGCAAACAACAAACTATAGAAGACATTCAGTGCAGTGTGGTAAAACCTCTTGGTGTTCATACACACCTTCAAGTGAATGTATATCTACCCAAAGGGGATACAGTTTTAGAAATGGAAATGCAGTGAACTCAGATTAGGGCAGGGATGATCATTACCTAAGCCTAAAACCTTAGCCACGAAGGGTGCTAACATCTACAGATAGAGAGTGTTCAAGAGTCAGAAGCTTTTCATTTGCCAAAAGCATTTCAGAGCCCTTGGATCCAAGGAAAATATGAGATGCTAGTGTACTCTAAAGGGCTACTTAAAAGACAGAAAGCATTATAATATGCTAGTGATGCTTGGGCCCCATTAAAAAGTATATATATGACCAATATTTTTAATAGTACTCTTGATGAATTTAAAGTTTCAAAACATACTAAACAAAGACTTGCAATAAATACAATGCAATGCTATTACACCAAAATAACTTTTCATGGTACCTTCTATTCAAGCATCCACAATTTCTCTTAGTTGACCTTCAGCCAGGAACTATTCTTTTCTGTTCTCTAAAGCTTAAAGCCTTTCACGTTCCAGTAAACACAGTATTGCTCTCCCACATTCCTCCTACTCATTGTAAGTGGTGCCATGCTTTCACGACAGCATAGAACCCATCAGCAAAATGTTTCATGTAGGAAAGGTCAAGGTAAATGTATATAAATGTCCACTTGTAGCAAAAAATAAATTTAACAATTTACTTACAATTTAATAGCACAACAGTGCCAGGTTAAATATACCCAGCTAAGCTCAGTCCTTTATGTATTACACTCCTTTAGGGACCAAACAAAAAGGACATCATAGGAAAGATGCTTGAAGGGACGGAACTAACAAAGGAAAGTGAGACTAGAAAGGTTTACAAAGACTTAGGTTTCTACTGGATCTCTTCATAGTCCCTCCTTATATAATTTCCTAATTTTGCTTCATGAAAAGTCACTATACAGAAAAGTTTTCATGAAGGGTTGACATACATGTGAAATGTTGCCAAGAAAGTGGACTTCAGTGTTCTCACATACACAACAAGGCAACTAGGGAAATGGATGTGTTAACCTATTGCATTTCAAAATGTATGTGTATGTGAAATCATCACATTATACATTTAAAAAATCAGTTGTGCAACATATGTATATGCAATCTTATTTTTCAATCATACCTTAGTAAAGGTAGAATAAAATAAAATAAATTGATATATGTTGGATAAAACACTGTACTCTTTCATAAGTCATTTTGTTTCTAATATATTCATGTGAAAAATGATAGATTGTTGCTGTTCTCACGTAGGGGTGACATTTAAATAGAACATCATACCAAAAAAATATTTTTAGTCATAAATTACTTCAGCCAAGAATAACTGAAATTTCCCCTAATGACTTTTAAAATTGTTTTGAATATTCTCTAGGTAACAGTGACATCATAAACAATTTTTACTTTCAATAAAGCATGACATTTCCTTATATTACAACAGTAATAAAAAGAAAAATAAAAAAACAATTTAGCTAATTGAAAGTTCTGTAACTTTAAACAAACAAAATTAACAGTTGCAATATAGTATTAGGTATCTACTACTTGCAAAATGGCAGGAACAGTGGAACACTAAATTTTTTCTAAAACTTTGAATATATTGAAATACTGATAAATATTTTAGAAACTGACAAGCATTTTAGTTTAACTGTTTTTTTAAAAAAAATTTATACAGGTTTGAATGAACGCAGTTGTAGGGTTCCTTAAAAAATACACAGGTGATCTTTGAACAACTATGCAGGTCCTCTTATATGTGATTTTTTTCAATAAATACTGGACATATATTTTCTTTTCATTACGATTTTCTTAATCACATGTTTCTCTAGTTTATGGTAAGAAGACAGTATATAATTCATATAACATGTAAAATATGTGTTAATTGACTATATATCTTATCAGTAAACACTTCCAGTTAATAATAGGCAGCCTTGAACAACAATAAAAAATGTGGAAACAATTTTAAAAAAGAAAAATTCAAGTTGTAAAACAATGTAGTTATCAATTTTTCATCATTATGTTTCTTTAAACATTTTTCTATCCTACCCCCTAAAAAACTAAAACAAACCAGAAAATAATTCAAATGGTCCACTTTCAATTACTAATAAGCAGTAGACTAAAAATAAATAATCCGTTTGCAAAGTAGTTTACATGATGCCCCATACGCTGATAACATTGTTATAGTCATTTCTATGTAATATTGTTCTTAAATATTTTGTAGTTTAATGTTTTCCATTAAATTTCCAGTTGAGAATGTGAATATTTGCAATAATATACATAACTGGAGAAATTTCTGCATTTTATAATTGCAGATGGTGCCTTTTGAACTTTCCTATAAATAATGTTGCATCTCAAATGAATTCATTTTATGTTAGTTATAGAAATGTTTAAGAGCTTCAGTCAAAAGCCTTTTTTGCCTTTTATAAAAATGAATGGAATGCTAAAATGTGATAGCTTTGCTCTACATGTAGAAACAACTTTTGAATAAGTCTACAGTCTAATCAATTGAAAAGAAGGAAGACCACAGGGAACCAAGAAATTCAAAATGATAATTGGACACTGTTAAATGAATCAAAACTATCTTTCTCTTTATTTTTTGAAAGAAGATCTGAAATATTCCTCTGTGTGTGAGGTTTCAGATGTCACACATGATGACTCATTGAAACAAAGAAAAAAATAGGATAGCCTAAAAGGAAGGAAATGACAGAAATTTGCTTTCCACAACTTAGAAATAAGTCTTAAGAAACACATACATTTCAAAATGTAATTGTATTTTCTACTTTTGTCTTAGTGTTAGAAAACATTTTATTTAAATAACATTCTTTTTATATCCTCCTAATAACTTAGAAGGCAAATGAACTTTTATAAATGAAAACAATAAATAGTAAATAAATATGTTTCCAGTAACACTTTGGGCTTCTGTGTGATTTGTTCATAGTGTTAATGGTTGTGTCTGAAACAATATATGCTACTAATTAAAAGACTGTATATCCTGTGGTGTGAACTCTGTGATCTAATTAAATTCTGGCTGCCCTCCATTATGAAAAAAGGAAAGTATGTGATGTGTGAAAATGTGCAAATTGAACTAGATTATTAAATCCTTGAAACAATATTGGATTGCTAAGGTTAGATGTTTTTGATGATCTGGGATGCATGAAATGATGAATCAAGGGAAGTAGTTCTCAAAATGTAGGTATGGATGTTATGCCAGATGGTTGGAGTTAGCCTGGTAAAATTAAAGTTAGCCAGTGTATCAAAAAGTATGTATATTAGAAAGAAAAAATTTAAGGCAATGCCTTGCATTCATTTAACAAAATGTTAATCCTATTGAAACTTTTGTTCCTTTAAATGTCAGTAAACATAATGCTAAATTATAGACTATTTTTGTTGTCATTTTACTTTCAAACTAGTATTTTATCAACCAATACAAAATCAAATCAAAAGACAAGAAATTCTCATATTTCCCTTCAGGAAATATCTGCTATTTTAGAAAGTTCATGCACATAAATTGAAATGTAAAAGAATATACTCTTGTTTTGTTCTCACACAGTTTGTGTTTATATATTTTTATTTTATTACATTTTTCTTAACTGATACATTGGACAAATGTTGAAAAAAATTAAACTATTAAAAGTAATTGTAACGTAATACACTAGTGCTGAATTGCCTTGAACAAAAAGGGATTTTTATTCACTAGCTTTGCTATAGAGGTCTAACTTTCAATGAAAATTTGAATTTCATTTTAATTCACAATTTCTAGATTGTCATTGTGGTGATTAATTTTATATGTCAAGTTCCCTGGACCCTGTGGTGCCCAGATATTTGGTTAAACATTAGTCTGGGTATATCTGTGAGGGTGTTTCCAGATGAGATGAATGTTTAAATCTATACGCAGATAAAGCAGACTGTCCTCCCCGCTGTGAGGGGGCCTCACCTGAGCTGTTGAAGACCTGAATGGAACAAAATGGAACAAAAGGCTGAGTAAGTGAGCGTTCTGCCTGATGGTTTTCAGACTTGGATTCTACTGGAACTGCAGCAGTTCCCTATTATCTGTGGTTTCTCTTTCTGCAGTTTCCATCACTTGCAGTCAACCACACTCTGAAAATATTAAATGAAAAATTCTAGAAATAAATAACTCATAAATTTTAAATTTTGCACTGTTCTGAGTAATGTGATAAAAACTCAAGCCATCGTGTTTTCTGTGTTTTGTCTGGCATGTGAGTCATGCCTTTGTTCCAGCAGTTACTTCATAGACATCTCCATTTTCAGATCAGCTTTTAGGGTATAACAGTGCTTATGATCAAGTAACCCTTATTTTCGTTAGCACTGGCACCAAGCACAGAAATAGTTATGCTGACCTTTTGGATATGGCAAAAACAAGTAAGCCAGCTATTAAGTGCTTCTTTTAAGTAAAAAGGTGAGTATAGTACAATAAGATATTTTGAGAGAGAGAAACAATGGTCACATACTTTTAATACAGTTATTGTTATAACTGCTCAATTATTAATAGTTATCATTGTTAATCTCTTTCTGTACCTATCAATAATTGATAAATTAAACTTGATCATAGATGTGTGTATACATAAGAAAAAACTTAGTTTATATAGGGTTCTGTATTATTTTCAATTTCAGGCATTCACTGGAGGTCTTATAACATGTCCCTTACAGATAAGGGTGAACTAATACTGTATACCATCAACTCTCCTGGGTCTCTAGCGTGAAGAATTTAAATCATGGGAATTCTCAGCCTCCATAATCATATAAACCGATTCCTTAGAATAAATTGTGACAGATAAATAAAGATACATGAGGTTTGTCCTTAGAATAAATTGTGACAGATAAATAAAGATACATGAGGTTATCTAGCCATGTAATATGAAAAATAGAGACATTTATTGAAGCAGATACAAGATACAGGAAACACTGTACCTAGATCAATGACACCTCAGTCGCCTTCAAAGTAGGCACCTTGGGACCCCACAGTTCTAATTGCCATCAGTTGCCCCACCATATTTTCCCAGATCTCATCAACAGTCTGAAATCTCTTCCCTTTCAAAGGTGATTTTAGTTTTGGGAAAAGCCAGAAGTCGCAGGGCACCAAATCTAGACTGTAGAGGGGCTGAGTCACCTGGGCGATTTGATGTTTCACCACAACACTCTACCCAAGACATGGTGTGTGAGGGCGTGTTGCCATGATGAAGCTGCCAATCATCAGTTGCCCACTGCTGCAACCTTCTGAATCATCTGACTAGTTTCTGTGGATGAATGTTCAAGCTTCACGCAAAATTTGATGCAGATTAGTTGCTCCACTTGCTCAGTCATTTTAAATGCAGTGGCCACACATGCTCACACAATGGCATCTACTGTTCCCACTGACTAGTAAAGTGAAGTCATCCTTGATCACACATGTGCATCCCAGTCCAATTTCTTGGCTGCCAGGTTATATCAATGTCGTGCAAACGGTGGCTGGGCTTTTTCCAGGAAGACCTCATATATATGATAAATAAAAATCAAATATATGTATATTTATTTTCTACTGGTTTCTCTGAAAAACTCAGACTAATATAGCACGTGTTGGTAAAACAATTTGTTCTTTAGAACATTAAACAATTATTTTTTATCCTCACCCAAGGAAATATTTTTTTATTGCTTTCAGAGAGAGAGAGGAAGGGGAAGAAGGGGAGAGATAGACAGACAGACATCAGTGTGAGAGAAAAACATCATTTGGTTGCCTTCTCACATGCACCACACCAGGGACTAAAACTGCAACATTGAATCCATGATCTTTCAGGCTTCAAAGGATGCTCCTACCAACTGAGCCAAACCAGCCAGGGCAGAACATTAAGCAATTTGAAATACACTGTATTTGGCGAAATCATTAATAGAATTTTGCTTCTCTAAAATAGCAAAAGATGGCTTAATATACAAGGGAGTTGACTAAAGAATAGCACTACCACAGTATTTACAAAGGGGATTTTCTTCATTTTATTGCTATTCTCAGTGTGTGTGTGTGTGTGTGTGTGTGTGTGTGTGTGTGTGTGAGATTGAATATTTTTAGTCACTAAGGATAGTTTTTTGTTTACTTTTTAATTAAACTTTATTGTTTATGCTATTACAGTTGTCCCAAAATTTTCCCCCTTGTCCCCCTTCATCCCACTCCACTCCACTCCCTCAGGCAATCTCCACACCATTGTCCAGGTCCATGTATCATGCATTCCACTACTCTGTTCCCTAATCTGTACTTTACATCCCCATGACTATTCTGTAACTACCAATCTGTACTTCTTAAACCCTTCACTTTTTCACACATCCCCTCAACAACCCTCCCATCTGTCTACCATCAAAACACTCTCTGTATTTATAATTTTGCTCCTGTTGTGCTTGTTTATTCTGTTTTAAGATTCAAATGTTGATAGATATGTTTTTATTGACATTTTATTGTTCATACTTATCTTTTTCTTCTTCTTAAAAAAGACCCTTTAACATTTCATATAATGCTGATTTGGTGATGATAAACTCCTTTAGCTTTTTCTTGTCTGGAAAGCTCTTTATCTGTCCTTCAATTCTAAATGATACCTTTGTTGGATAGAGTAATCTTGGTTGTAGGTCCTTGCTTTTCCTTACTTTGATTATTCCTTGCCAATACCTTATAGCCTGCAAAGTTTATTTTGAGAAATCAGCTGACAGTTTTATGGGGCTTCCCTTGTAGGTAACTGACCAGTTTTCTCTTGCTACTTCTAACTTCTAAAAATTTAATTCATTTTTATATTTTTAAAAATATTTAATTTATTTATTTTTGGAGAGAGGGGAAGGGAGGGAGAAAGCGAGGTACAGAAACATCAATGGTTGCCTCTCATGTGCCTCCTAGCAGGAACCTGGCCTGCAACTAAGGCATATGCCCTGACTGGGAATTGAACCACCAGACATATTGTTTCGCAGGCTGGCATTCAATCCACTGAGCCATACCAGCCATTTGTATTCAACACTTGGCATTTTAATTATCATGTGTCTTGAATGGGCCTCTGTGGGTCCATCTTGTTTTGGACTCTCTGGGCTTCCTGTACTTGTATGTCTATTCCCTTCACCAAGTTAGGGAAGTTTCTTTCATTACTTTTTTCAAGTAGTATTCCAATTTCTTTCTCTCTTCTTTTCACACTTCTATGATATGAATGTTGGTATACTTGAAGTTGTCCCAGAGGCTCCTTACACTATCCTCATATTTTTAGAATATTTTTTTCTTTTTGCTATTTTGATAGGTGGTTTTTTGCTTCCTTATATTCCAAATCACCGATTTGACTCTCAGCTTCACCCACTCTTCTCTTGATTCCCTATAAATTGTTCTTTATTTCAATTAGTGTATCCTTCATTTCTGACTGCATCTTTTTTAATGCTCTTGAGGTTCTCACTAAATTCCTTGAGCATCTTTATAAGCAGTGTTTTGAACTATGCATATGATAGATTGCTTTTCTCCATTTTGTTTAGTTTTTTTTTCTGGATTTGTTTTCATTTAGGCCATGTTTCCTGTCTACTCATTTTGGCAGTCTCTCTGTGTTTATTTTTATATATTAGGTAGAATAGAACTACTATGTCTCTCAGGCTTGATACAGTGGCCTAATGTAGTAGGAGTCCTGTAGGGTCCAGTGACACACCCTCCCCTATTACCCAAGCTTACACTTAAGGTGCACCCACAGTGTGGGCTGTGTAGACCTTCCTACTGTAATTGAGTCTTGATTGCTGTTGGCACATACATACAAGTTCAGCCACCACTTGTGTTCTGTCCGTGGTCACACAACATTAGCTACAAAGTGATGTGCAGATGGCTTGGAGGTACCCAGACAAGGCGAAGGTGTGAAGGCTGGCTGATGCTAGTACTGGGCCTCAGCCAACCTAACCAGAAGTATGGGGCTCGCTGAAGACAGATGCTACTTATTTGAGAGAATTTTGGAAAATCTGAAGTACAGGCCCAAGATGAGACATTCATATGGAAATGCCACTGGAAACAGCTTGAGTGATCCTAAAAGTTGGGTAGGGTGGGGACTCAGGGAGTCACTAGTGTGAAGCAAACAGGGTAAGTCAGGTTGACTTCCAGTCAAGATGGTGATATAGGTAAATAAGACTTGCCTTCTTGCACAATCACATAAAAATTAAACAAAACTGTAAAACAAACATCATTCACAACCATTAGCAATTGAGCTGAATGGAAGTTCTACAACTATAGAATTAAGGAAGAAACCACATCGAGCCTGATAGGAGGGGTAGAGAAGCACAATAGACTAGCCCCCACACCCATGTGTGACAGATAAATATCAGGAGGGATATCTCAGGAGTGAAGGGTCTCAGCCCCACCATCAGGCCCTACAGCCCAGGGTTCCAGTCCAAGGAAAATAATTCTCCATAACTTCTGGCTATAAAAACCATCAGGGTTTAAGGCTGTGGAAGAGAGTAACTGCTGAAATCCCAGGCAGTTCCTCTTAAAGCACCCATGCAGAGACTTACTCAGACTCACTCCCTCTGAGCTCCAGCATAGGAGCAGCAGATTGAAAAGCATCAGACATATATAGGGAAGACCTGAATTGTCTGGCATCAAGGTGAGAGCTGGGGGGTGCTTTCTTCCTGACAGAAGTGCTGGCAGAGGCCATTGTTCCTTTTCCGAGCCCTGCCCCCACATAGGCCACACACAGACACCATATCTGAGATTCCATCAACCTGGCTGGAACTGTTTGCCTCACCCTGCTGATTTTTTTTATTAATAGACTTTAAGAAAATTCCAGCAGATAGTATGGAGTGTTCCCATACACCTCCAATCCCAGCCCTTCCCTCAGTTTCCCCTATTATTAACATTTTATAGTAAGGTACAATTATTACAAGTAATAAATATTGATGGAGTATTATTAACTAGATATTTACAGTTCATAATTTATTTTTCAACTAGTCTATAATTTACTTAGATATCCTTAGTTTTTACCTAATGCTCTTTTTCTGTCCTAGTATTTCATCCCAGATATCACACTATGTTTAATTGTCATGCTTCCTTAGGCTACCCTTACCTGTGATGTGGATTTTGTAAAATATTCTTTAACACAAGATTGGTACAACATTCATCACCATGAATCCCTAAATCAGTAGTAATGACTAAATTATCCATTTAACTTATATGAGTGCTTTGGACATCAATTTTGAAAGCCCCTAATAAATAAATTATAAATGTACCATGCATTCAAGTGACTAGGCATCATTCTTAAAAATAATTAGATCATTGGAATCATTATATGTCTTCTCACAATGTCCAGTGGTTGCTTTAAATTTTGTACACTGATAAATTGTGAGATTAGAACAGTTTATGGTTATTTATTAAGTGATAATTATTGAGGGATTACTATGTACTGTTGTAGAAGTGAATATATGATGATGAATAATTCAGAAAAAGTCTTTTTTTTATTGAGTTAAATAAACAGTTTGATCAATAAACAAAGAATTAAATAATTTGATAGCATAAGGTCAGATATTGATAAATAAGGTGAAAAATAATATAATTTGAGCTGATACTCAAATGATGAAAATGGTTTGGGGGGAAATCATCCTAGGCAGACAGGAGAGCCATTGCAGAATTGCAAGGCTTGAGCAAGTGTAGCAGTCAGGACAGGAAAGTGGGGGCAGAGAGGAATGAAGGTATTTGGAATTTGGAAAACAATGAAGGACAGACCAGAATGATAGGGCCCTTTAAGCCATGATAAAAAGTTTGGATTTATATCACAGTAAATATGCCAGTGGAGAATTTCAAATAGACAGTTTATGTAGAAGGCTTATCTGCCCTGATTTATGTTTTTTTAAATATCATTGCCCTTCCCTATGGAGATTACAATGCTGGAAAATAGATGATCAGTCAGAAAGCGACTGTAGAAATAAGAAATGGTGTTGACTTGGACTAAGGTGATTGCAGCAGAAACAAACATACACAGGAGGACTTAGAACGTCCTTTGAAGGGGGAGCTAACAGGATTTGTTACTTAAATGAATGCTGGGTTGAGGGGAAACGAAGAATCAAAGAGGTTTCCTATGTTTTTGGTTTAAAAACCGATTGCCATCTACTGATGGGAAGCATAGGGAGGAATACATTTAAAGGTGAATATTGAGTGTTTTATTTTGACCCCCCATGAATTTTAGATAATAACAACTATATCCAAATGAAGCTACCAGTTTAGCTGTTCAATAATATATGCTCAGAATTTGGTGACTCACACTTGGAGGTTACAAGGACATTGCTGTCTTTTGTGGGAAACCTGTTATTAAGTCTTATATTCTATGACAACATGAAGGGAAGGGAGAGGAAAGGAAAAAATGAGGAAGGAGAAGGGAATCAGAAAAATTGAGTAACTGAGTCCAGCTCCAAGAAACAAGCAAAAGAAAAACAAATCAATGGGAGGAAAGGGGTCCATTTTTGTCCCATTGATTTTCACTGCTCACAAAACCCTGCTTGCTTCATTATTATAGGTGGCTCCATTTTCTCCCAGTTCAGTTTTTATTGTGAGTGTGCTACAATCTAAGCTTTGGTTTTTTGCTTTCAACTGATTTCCAACCATCAGTGAATGAGATGTTGTCTCTGAATATACTGTATCAGTCTGAAAGAGGTCAGACAACTGCCCATAAAGGTCACAGACTTGCATAGAGTCAAACACATTTCATTTCTCATCCATAAATAGCACAAATTCCTTACTTAATATAGCCTTCAGTTCTGTTTTATAAAATGCTTCTTAATATATAAATATAAATAACAATTCCATCTGGACCCATACATTTAATGAGAGAAATTAGAAGTTATTTGTTCTTTTAAATTCAATGTCAAAATATTTATAGGGTGAATATATTTTTATCTGCTGGAATGTATGACAGTCACATTATAGTAGATAAGTCATGTACTATTTCTTTTTTAATATTTCAGTTTAAAAAATAAACTTGCATAATTATAAATTTAGGAGAAAATATTATTTATTATTAGAGTAGACATAATAGTAATAAAAATATATATGCTCCCTATATTGAGGAATGTGTTGACAGAGAACCATGCATCAGTTATATACTCAATTAGAACCTTTTCCATACTTTGCATAACCTTTAAATATCACTTCATTATTAAGTCATACAATATTTATCAATATTCATCTATAAATTTTGTACATTAGTTACAGATTACAAGGACCATGTTAAACCATCTTGTCCTACTATTGCTGAGAATATCCCATGAAAACATTTATTCTCTGTAAAGTCTAATCTATTTTACTTCAAAAGTGAAAAGAGTAGTCACTATGATTTTAAAAACCTAGTCCTTCAGGAAATTACCTGTATAAGCAAAGATAAAAGGAAAATTCTGGAATATATCCTAAATACTGGCTGGGGCATGGTTTGAATGAAAGAACCTTAATACTAATCTAGCTTGCCAAACTTACTATATATCATTCATGATATAAAACTTTGAAAGTTCTCTTAGTGATAAACATTCCTTACAATAAAAATTGTACTGGTTAACACAGAACATTTCTTTCTTTCCTTTTTCAGTTGTCATTTAGTTAAAATCTTTCAGAAAACATTTTGAAAATATTACCATATTCATTGATAAACAGAATTCAGTGTTGAGTTTTTTATTAGTGTTCGTCTAAACATGGGCTGTAGAAAATCATTATTAAAATATTTGAGCAATTTATTTTTGTTTGAATAATTAATTATATTTTAAGCAGCACCATTAAATTAGTATCTACTTGAGGCATAGACCTCTCTTCTCTGAAAGCAATTAATGCTTCTATATATTGTTTTCCTAACAAAACTGATAGCAGCTTCATTTTCACTGCCATCAACATACTTTACTCTATTTCCTTGGCACTAAAAAATGGTGCTTTCAAGTCTTATTCAGAGTTGTAATTTATCTAAAATAATGAGAAGGCACCAAAACTAGACATTTTAATAAACCGCTTTAAAAAAAATTCCCATTATCAGAACGCTGTTCACAACAGCAGTTAGCAGAAAATGGAAGTACTTACAGTTCAGAGGTGATCATATGTTGCTTGTAATACTTCTCTAATAGGCCCCACTGATATCACTGGAATTGGTTACACTGAAGACACATTCATTCTCTCTTTCAAAAGGATTATTGACTTCCTGAGTCTTAAAACTTTCTTCCTTAGTCAAAACAACAATATGAGCCATTACCTCAGGAAAAGATGAAATTTAGACTAAGGAAAAGTAGTTTATATTGAGATCCTAACTTGACAATGACTTGTTTTGTTTCTATTATGATTCTCTTTTACTTCTATCTATCACTGTATCTACAAATGAAAATTAGATCTCACAATAGCATATGGTTTATTTAAAGCAAATATCATTTAATGCAGTATGATTTTTAAAGCCAATTTTAACTTAGTAACACTATTCAGTAATATTATGAGGACTAAGATCCAAGTTTTAAAACTTTTATGGAGAAAAAGTTAAGTGAAAACTTGTATTATTACAGAAAGTTATGATTTTCTAATTTTGTACATGCACATAAAAGAAGAAAATCAATGTCTTTTTAAAAATGTGCCTAGAGTATGTAAATACCCTTGTAGTATTGCTTTCTTTCTAATACAGTATGGCTAGTGCAAATAGCAGACCCTGGAGTTAAACTAGTTAACTATGAAATCTCAGCTCTGTCACATACCTTCATTTTCTCATCTATAAAAAGGTGATACTAACGACAGCTATACTACAGGTGAGTATTAAGTTAGTTAGGGCAAGTATGTGCCCAAATCGATGCTTCACTGTATTAAGTGCTATTTAGTGTTAGCTACACTTATTTTTGCATACCAAAAGGTATATTGGGCCTTTATTACATAAAGTCAAGAAATAATTTCTCAAATGATAGTCTCTGTGTTTCTTAAAATTCAGTTTAATCAGAAAATTCACAGACAATACATTTGTACAACTTATAAAATATAGCATATTATGAAAAAATCATGCTTTGGTCCTATGTAATATCAACTAATTAGGTGCATGACTGTTTTTAAGGGTATAATGGAGTTTTAACATTTAAATAGAAGCCTATAGCCGGAGTTCTTTCATCTAACATGAAGGCTTTCAAACAAGCATGTATCAATTACCTCGAGGGTTTGCTAAAACACAGAATGCTGGGACTCACCCTTAAAATCTCTGATTCAGTAGGCCTGGGGTGGGTCCTGAGAAATCTTGTCTAATCAGGTCCCAGGTGCTGCTGTTGCTGGTGTAGGCACTCTGCTTGGAAAGCTACTGCTCTAAAAAACATGTGACTGATTTTTCCATGTGTTGAGGGCTTTGAGAACACTATAGTCAGTACTGCAACTACTGCACGGCACTCTTCCCCAGCACTTGCCAATGGTTTGGTTGAGGCAGGTGGTATTTGAGAGAAGTAATCAGGTCTGAGGTCTTGCGGTTTATTTCCCTCTATGTTTTGATACTACCACAGTCATCTGGCCCTGGACATGTGTATGGTCAACAAAGGACTTATTACAGTTTTTAAGAGTACAGTTTTGGTTTGCTCCAGGATTCTTACTTCTCATATTCATAAATTGCCTGGGCTAATCAGCCTCCATTCCCACCTGCTTCTTTGTTCTTTCCTTGATCTAAGATTCCTGCATCCTGGAAATTACATTCCTGAATTTGTTTTAGGCTCTTTCAATGAGATGCATGCAAACAAAATTTGGAAGGCACAAGAGAGACCAAGGATACCCTTCCTCCGTCAGGAATGGTGGCTGACACAGAGGCTCCAACACATGGCCTCACGTTCTCCTGTGTGGCCTCTGGAAATCTGTGATTATTGACAGCGGTTTTCCTGCCGCTTTCTGATCTCTGCATCTCAGCTGTGGTGGAGTGACTGGGCAATGATAGGCGACCCCATTTTCCAATTCAGTAGTCCTTCTATAACCCACCTCTCTGTCCTCTTCTGTTAAAAGTGATTTTATAAAACATGAATCGTTAACTAATATGTAACCCATGGATAATCACCATATTTGTATAAGAATTCCAGGAACTCGCTTCAGGGAAAGAGGCTGACTCCAGCAAACGGACATTCTGGCTCCCAGAGACTAGCTGACTCCCAACCATAAAAGCCGGAGGAACTCCACTGGACCAGTTTCGAGATCATAATCAGAATTGACTGTGCTGACTTACACGTAGAGAACTTTCAACACCCCCACTCCCTGACTTCTTTGTTCCTCTTTTCCTCTCCCTCCTAATAAAACCTCTGCCTGCACTGAGCTGTTAAGATGGGCTTTGGGATGAGAGTCCTCCACCTTCTCAGGTGGCTGAGACTTAAATAAACCACTTTCCTCCTCACCAGCACCTGTTTCACAGGTCTGGCTTTCATTGAGGCAGGCAGCTGAACCTGTGTTCTGTTCCACTTCCAACAATTTTATAATTTCTTGTTTTAAGTAGTTTCTGATACTGTACCAAGATCAGACTGATATCCCTCTCTAACAATTCTTTTTGCTCCCTATCCCTTTTCTCTGTATCTCATAATCACCGTTAGTAGTATAACTTTTTTATTAGCTGTCATTAAGCTGGTTTCATTCAATTTCATCAATTCCCTACTTCTCTATGTCAATTTTGTCCGTTCTTAACAACACCCATTAGGCCTTCTGAACTCCTTTAACTTCCTTAATATTCTCATAGTTTCTAATCCTACCTCTTCCATGACTATGCAACTCATATGCACATTTCTGAGTCATGTTCTGGATTAAACATCATTGTGCCAGAAATTGCTTACTCTAAAATATTTTAGCACCTTCTCTTAATTATCACATTCCCTTTTAAAGTGTACAATAGAGTTGTATTTTGTTTGGTTTGGTTTTCTACACACATTCATTGGCCTGGTGTCTGCTCACACATGTTTCTATTGAGAATTTTACCACATAATCAAGTTTTTAGTCTCTTGGCAACTGTTGCTTCCATCTCAGGGGATTATACCTTCTATTCACCATTCTGTTCTCCATTTTAACCTTGAACTGTTCCCTTCATGACTTTTGATCCTACTTCAGTCCATTCTCTAGTTCAACCTAGACCTTACCATTGTCTGAAATTATTTATTCTCTGAAATATTTAACTCAGGAATCCAAACCTCTTACTTCATACACAATTACTGCACCCACTCGCATAAATACACTGAAAGGTTTGCTTGTCCTACTCAACCACACCTGAAAATCCTCATTTCCCAAACACCACTCTCACACATCTCTCCCTGTCTCTATCTTTACACACACACACATGAACACACATACACACACAATCACTCATTTTCCCATTATGAGCAGAACACTTTTGCCTTTTTTACTTTTGACTTAGAGAAAGAAAAAGAGACAACTTTAATGCTAGCTATCCTGATCCTGCTGTCTCCTTCTCTCCAGTTTTTAAACATATTTAGTTTTTTATTACAAATGTAACACACACTTATTGAAGAAGATAAGAAAATATAAAAGAAAAATGTATTTCTCAGAGAATTACATATGCCCTTTAGCCAAGAACTTCACAGTCTAAATGACACCTTCTAAGCCTCATCATCTCTCCTGAATATTTCATTTACAGTCTTTGCTTAATTTTATTTTCTCCCTTGATATCCTCATCTTTAGAGCAAAGGCATGCCCTCTTTAATGTTTTCTGAAAATACCTTGTCCCATGGCCTTTTCTGCCCTTGAATCTTAACAATATATTGATGTGTTTTGTAAAAACACAGATATAATATATACTCACTGGAATAAGAAACCAGATAAAAATTCCTCTTCAAAAACTGTGCTAAATTACATCAAACCATAAAGCCCTGCACAGAAAAGAAAACCACTAACAAAATGAAAATTCATCCTACAATAGGTAATGGCAGAAAATATTTGTAACTCATATATATGACAGGTTATTAATATGCAGATTATATAAATAACATACAATAGCAAAAGGTACAAACTTCCAGTTATAAAATAAGTATGTCATAGGGATATAATGTAGAGCATAAATTACTACTACTACTGTAATACTACTATACTGCATATTTGAAAGTTGCTAATAGAGTAGGTCTTAAAAGTTTTCATCATAAGAAAAAAATCTGTACTATGTATAGTGATAGATGTTAACTAGATTTATTGTGGTGATCATTTTGCAATATATGCAAATATCAAATTATGTTGTATATCTGAAACTTACAGTGTTATGTTAATTATACCTCAATTAAATTTTTTAAAATTTCTTTTATATTCTATTTAAGTATATTTTATTGGTTATGTTATTATAGTTGTCCCATTTTTTTCTCCTTTTTATCCCCCTCCACCCTGCACTCCCCTCGTTCCAGGATTCCCCACCTGCTTAGTTCATGTCCATGGGTTGTACATATAAGTCCTTTGGCTTCTCCATTGCCTATACTATTCTTGACCCCCGTGTCTATTTTATACTTACCATTTATGTTTCTTATTCCCTCTACCTTTTCCCCCACTGTTCCTCTCCCTCTCCCCACTGATAACCTTCCATCTGATCTTAATTTCTATGGTTCTGTTCCTGTTCTAGTAGTTTGCTTAGCTTATTTTTGTTTGGTTTTGGTTTTTTTAGGTTCACTTTTTAATAGTTGTGAGTTTGTTGTCATTTTACTGTTTATATTTTTGATGATCTCCTTTTTCTTAGATGAGTCCCTTTAACATTTCATTTAATAAGGGCTCGGTATTGATAAACTCCTTGAACTTGACCTTATCTGAGAAGCATTTTTTTTTGCCCTTCCATTCTAAATGATAGCTTTGCTGGATAGAGCAATCTGGGATGTAGGTCCTTGACTTTCATGACTTGGAATACTTCTTTACAGCCCCTTCTTGCCTGCAAGGTTTCTTTTGAGAAATCAGCTGATAGTCTTATGTGTAATCCTTTGTAGGTAACTGTCTTCTTTTCTCTTGCTGCTTTTAAGATTCTCTCCTTATCTTTAATCTTGGGTAATATCATTATGATGTATCTTGGTGTGTTCCTCCTTTGACCTGAGTTCTTTGGGACTCTCTGACCTTCCTGTACTTGCATGTCTATTTCCGTTCCCAGATTGGGGAAGTTTTCTTTCATTATTTTTTCAAATAAGTTTTCAGTTTCTTGGTCTTCCTCTTCTCCTTCTAGCATCTCTATGATTCAGATGTTAGAATGTTTAAAGTTGTCCCAGAGGTTCCTAAGCCTCTCCTCATTTTTTTGAATTCTTCTTTCTTCATTCCATTCTGGTTGAATGTTTATTTTCCTTCTGTTCCAAATTGTTGATGAGTCCTGGTTTCCTTCCCTTCCCTGTGGGTTCCCTGAATATTTTGTTTTATTTCATTTTGGCTATTTTTCATTTGTTCTTTCATTTTTTGACCAAGCTCAATCAGTTCTGTAAACATTTTGATTACTAGGGCTTTAAATTCTCCATCAGATAGGTTGGTTATCTCCTCATCACTTAGCCCTCTTTCTGCAGTTTTGCTCTGTTATTTTATTTGAGCCATATTTCTTTGTCTTGCTGCACCTGTTAAATTATAAGGGGGCGGACCTTAGGTATTCACCTGAGCAGGGCAACCCTCCTTGCTGCATTGTGGTGCTACCTGTGGGGGAGGGGCCAGAGAGGGAATAATGCAGCTCACCTGCTTGTCTCTAGCCCACCTTCCAACAGACTCTCATGTGAGACTGTGAGTTTCTCCCACTGTGGCAATCACCATACTCCATAGTCAACTCTATGTCTCAGTTCCACCTTCAGCCAGCCCAGCCTACACGGTCCACCTCCTCCCTATGGTTTTCCTCAGCCAGCCCCACCCATGCAGTCCAAGGCCTTGCCAGGGGTTCTTACAGGTCTAGTTGTTCTGTTTGACCTTTTCTTTAATTCCTTGGTTTACGAAGTTCCATGCAGTTTGATTTTCTGGCATTTCTCATTGTTTACTGATTTTAGATTGGTTGTTATCTTCCTTTTGGTTGTACAAGGAAGTGAAGGGTTTCTACCTACACCACCATCTTGGCTGGGACTCCTTTTAGTGTCTTATCTTAAAGTGTCAATTATGTTGTGAGTTATACATTCAAAACTGCTGTATAATGTAAGCAGGGTATGATTTCCAGTAAAATTTTGTGTTCCCTTTTATAAGATGTATTGTGAAAAAAACCCTTAGAATTTGTACAAGATAAAAGAGTCACTTCTATCATTCTTCAAGAACCTCAATTATTGCTTCCCTTTAAAGAATACTGACATGCCTCAGACCTTTGGCCATCCATTGAGAATGGATAATGTCCATTTGACTGCAATCTCAATCTATTTATGTTTCTATTGAGTAGATGAATATGCATGACAATAATTACTAATTTACTTATTTTCCACCCCCGCTGGGCCAGGTTATTTCCCAGGTGCAGTGAAAAATATCTCATAAATCAACAAATGATATAACAACAGTAAATTTGGTCAATAGAGATTTCACTTGCTGAAAAAAAAAAAACAGAAAAAAATACCTATTTCTCTATAGTCATCAGATAAGGATTTTAATAAACAAATTAGTTACTGTTAATTTTTCACTCTTCTCTGTTAATTCTATGTATTATCTATTAGACAATTGACTATACTGATTTGTTTTTAATTGACCAAGGATAGAAAACCTAGAAAAAGCCTAAGAATTAATTACAAAATGTCTTTGAGTTAATGCATATTGTCTTCCACCTTAACCTAACAATCGCTATGCCACATGAAGAGAGAAGGTATAGGAGACAAGAGAAGGAGGTAAGTAAAGGGGCAGAAATACAAAGGAAAGGAGATGGATAGAAATAGAAATGGAAAATAAAAAGTATAATCATTTATCTTCAGACTGGTAAACATAAGGAAGACAATATAAACATAAGACAACTTGTTTTCTTCCTTATCTTTCAAGCCTCATTCCCCATTCAACTGCTGTTCTTTTTCTTCCAAAATCTGTATAGAATTTATTCCACAGAAACTTTCACCCTTCCATCTATAAAGTCTGTTGAAAATTTGTATAAATTCTAACCTGATTTCAAATGAAGGATTTGAGGAATTACTTCAATGTTTTATTTTTAAAAGAAATGCTGTCATATAAATACTTTGAGAGTGTGTTGTACTTACAGACACAAATCTTCATTTGTGTTACTATAAAGCCATTAAGTTAAAGTTTTTTTAACTTGAATTATTTTTTAATAAAATATCCATCCTAATATGAAACATACCCAAGTGGCTTTTAAAGCAAGCTATTGAACAACAGTACAGACCCACTTATATTCTGATTTTTCAATAAAAATTTGAAAAATTTTTGGAGCTTTCTTTCCTACTGTGAAACAATAGATTCCATTCAATTACCATAAAGCAATCATATTGCTGCTTCTTTGTTAGCAGTGCATACATTGTTATACCTGTTATAAGTACAACATTCTTTTCACATTATCTTCTTATTTTTGATGTCTAGTATTAGTAATACATATAACATCTGCAGTATTTTCTATAAGACAGTATTGATATAGGTACTGACTGATGATTTATCTTATAAGCAGATGATGTAAACTTACAGAATCAATAAATATAGTATAGTTCTGCAAATGTATTTTTCTCTTCCTCATGGTGTTCTTAATAACATTTTCTATTCTCTAGCTTACTTTATTATAAGAATACATTATGTAATGCATATAACATGCAAAATATCTGTTAATTGACTGTTTATGTTATAGGTAAAGTTTCCAGTCAATAGTAGTTAAGTTTTGGCTGAGTCAAAAGTTATGCACAAAATGTAGACTGCATGGGGTCAGTGCCCCTAAACCCTGTGTTGTTTGGGGTCATCTGTAATTACTGTGATGTAGGTAAAAATGCAGGCTGGCTAAGTCATGCTATAACACTTAAAAGAAGATAGAGGATAATTGTGACACAGTATCATTTATAAGCCACTCTTTCCTAAAATACTGAAAAAGCCAGCATCAACAAGAAAAAATGAACTAGAGAGTTCTCATTGTATGCAATATTTATTAATATAAATGCATTTTAATAACTATCAGAAAACTATTTTTCTCAATATCTGTTGATCTTCATAAAATATAGTTGGTATTCTAATATTTGGAAGTGTTTCATTTCCTAGAATCCAGTAATTGTCTCCTTCAGAAATAAACACCATAATGACAAAAAATTTGTTTCTCTCTAATAAGTTTTCACACTCAAAATATTTATAGTTTTCTTGGAGCTTATTTACTAAGAGTTAATATTTTATATTTGCCTTGAAAACAATATTTCCTTACAATTAATTTTATTTATAATTTATCTATTTAACTTTTTGATACAATAGATATATTAAATTGCTATTTATATCTTATAATAATTAAAAGCTGTTGTACCTCACTGAAATTTCTCACTTTGCTAGTCTTTAAAGTCTAAACAAGACAGAAAATAAACCTATGGGATAATATTGTATATAGTAATATATTTCTTTAGGCAGCTAAAATATATTTTATCTCTGTAAACACAGTGAGATGACATTTAGTTTTTAGAAATTAAAGAGCCAGCTAAATTTCACTAGTGTGGAAGCACTTCAAAAGCAGGGACTGTGTTTTAGTCATTTTGTTAAGAGTATATGTTGTTCCTAATATGAAACTTTGGCCATATTTATTGGGCTGGTACAGAACAATGAAAAGCACTTGTCCTCCAAGGTCAGAAAAACAGAATTTGAATTCTGACTGCCACTGCATTATTGGAACAGGCTGAATAGTCAACCTCAAAATATATTTCCGAGCAGTAACTCCCAGTTCATTATGTGACCTTACTTGGAAATAGGGTCTTTACAGGTATAATTAAGTTAATGATCTTGAAATGAGATAACATCATCTTGGATTTAAAGTGGGTTCTAAATCCAATGTCCTTATAAGAAACAGAAAAGGAAAAGACAGAGGGGCTAACAGATGGAAGGCAATGTGAAAATGAAGGCAGAGATTGGGGTAGAGTCCACAATGCCAAGAATTGCTAACAGCCAGGTGATAGGGATGGAACAGATTCTCCTTTGAGCCTCCAAAAGGTGCCAAACCGCACTGACATCTTATTTTCTGGGTTCTGACCTCCAGAACAATGAGAAAATAAATTTCTGTTGTTTTAAGCGCATTTTTGATAATTTGTTATGGCAGTCCTAGGAAACTAATACAGGCATTCATTCACTAAGAAATTTAGATTTCTCATTTAAAAATGAGGCTAATGACCATTTATCAGATGTGTTAAGGAAATGAAATGAGGCAACTTTAGCCACTTAACCTGATGAGTGATGCCCAGCGGCACTCACAGACCGGCTCCCCTCCTGACAACCACTTAGGACCAGCCTCCACTAGGACTTTTCAAAGGAACTTACCTAAAATATGCTCATCTTACCAAGAAGTATAAATGAAACTTGTATAAGTTTATCTAAAGTACAAGCCATTAAATAGCTCTTTTCATGTATATTTCCTATATTGCTGATGATTTACAAACCAATGTGATGAGAAAATTTTATTAAAGGTCATGAACATTAGTTATTAAGGAATAACACAGCACTTTTTTTTCTCTTGTAATATCAGTAAGTCAGATAAACACTTTTTATCTTTTTCCCTGAGCATTTGCCATCTTGACCCTCCCATAGGGGTACCCACAGGGACCTCGACATGAAGTGTAGAGGAAGAATGAAAAGACAAGGGAAAGGACTCTGTCTAAACTCTTAACTCCTGGAGGACCAGAGAAAGCCTTCTATGGATCATAATTTGAAGAATAAGCATACTGTTAATTTTTTAGAAATTAAAAATAATATAATTTTTAAAAGCTTATAATTTTGACAGCCTGACCCCCACATTATGTTTTGTAATTATTTTTAATGTTCTGCTTATTTTGGCCATTTCTTTACATGACGGCAGAGACACACACTCTCATTAATAATAATAGTAAATAAAAGCTTGGCCAAAAAAGGTGATTGTGTATCATGCTTTCTAACATATAATATATTGTACAAAACAACATTTTAAAGAGACAAGGCTACAAAAGTCAGGACTACCTCTAAACATGTAAAATAAATTCTGATCAGCAAGTTTCTACAAAAAATCTCAATGTCTAAAGCATATTTATTTATGAGAAATGATTTTTTTCTTTCTTGTGTACATTGAAACAAAAGCAGTTGTCAAAAATTTAATTAAAATAGTATCTTATTAATTTCAGATACTGATATTGATATTTCATAGACAAAAATGATATCTTACACAAATATTATTTTTAACATCTTTATTAGAACACAATCATATATTGGTTATATATTAGTTATATATTAGTTTCAGGTGTACAGTACAGTGATTTGCCATTTTTACACCTTAGAATGTGATCACGCCGCCAATTCTAGTATTCGTCTGTCACCATGTAACCTTAACTCAATAAAAACCATGGAATGCTTCATGAATTTGCATGTCATCCTCGCACAGGGGCCATTCTAACCTTCTCTATGTCATTCCAGATTTTGTAGTATGTGTTGTGAAGTGAGCACAGGCAAAGATTCTTGACCTAATATAAGGATTTACTTCAATCTGTTTACTAGAGATTAATAATGTTTCTCAATCTGTGGTGTCTGCCCTGCCTGGTTTCAGAAGCCGTAACCCCCCGTGGCTAAAGCTGAGTGAGAAATCTCCCAGAACTGGGAGGCCTAAGGAGACAAAACTTATTTCCCTGAACATGGGCACTGCCTGCTCTGCTATTCCCTTCAGCTTGGTTGGATAGTCAATGATGGGCAACCATTCTCTGGAAAGAATGGACCTAAGACAGACACAATCACGTGGGAATAAGCCATCAGGGAAGAGACTCAAGGGGCTGTGGTAGTGAGGGAGTGATCGATATCACCCCTGCCCCCTCGGTTTTGCAAATAGCCTGAGTCCTAGTTCTGGATGTGAGAAATCCAAGTCTCCTGGCTGCCTTTGTCTCCTCAGACTCAGGGCCTGCGGAAATAGCAGGGCCTGCGGAAATAGCAGGGGCGGTGAGGCTCAGACTAGAGTTGGCGGACACCTGGGGTAAATTGGACCTGAGGCATAAGACATGTAAAATCCTGTGAGACCTGCTTGCTAGGATGCTCTTGGATGTGTAGGCTCTGGCAGGAAACGAGACTAATCATGTACCTGTTAGGTGGTACCAGCCCCAAAACCCAGCGTGAGTCTTTTGAACCCTATGTAAATTATCTACCTGTTTTGATCTTTTCTGCTAGACAATGAATCCACATTCTGTATCTGCTCACCTACCCAATACTACCTAATAAAAGCGGCAGCTCGGGGCGCTCTCCTTTGAGAGAGTGGCCAGGCCACTGGGAGGCACCCTCCCCTTGAGAGGGTAGCCATGCCGTCACTATTCCTCTACAGGACTCGGTAGTTCGTGTGTATGTTTCTCTCGTCACTCGCGAGCCATCTACAATGTCTTTGGTCAACCGCGGGACGGTGGACTGTAACATCAATCAAGTGGGTTCTGTAAATTTCTTATGTCTACCAATTTTTCTAATGCTATAAAGCCCACAAAACCTTAGGAAAATAAAAGTTCCATTTATAGATGTTTCCAACATTTTCTAAATGAGACTTAGCAAAGGTTACAAGAAGTGAAGAGGTAAAAAGAAGGATCACTAAGGAACGTCCCGGTGGGGGTCTCCCAGCAAACTTGCTCAGTGCATTTTTAGTCTCTCAGAATAGCACCTTTCCTCTCTCAGATTTGAAAACAGACCAAGACTGAATTGATTACTTATGGAAGATTCATCTAAACAAGGTTCATGTGAAAGTTGTGTAAAAATCAGTTTCACTTTATTGATTTCCAGTTTCAATCATTACTGCTAAGGAAATCAGATGCTAAGGCCACCAGACCCTAGCTATAGGTATGTTATCTCTGTAGATGTCCTGTGGAAAAGCAGCTCACAGATCCAAAAAAAGAAGGGTGCATGAGGAGTATGGAATAAAACAGACAAAAAATGCTCGAGCATTAAATTAATGTGTCCATTTCCACAAAAAGTTATACCTACCACAAGGATCAATAATTCAAGTATTTACTGCATTGTGCATAAAGGGATACTTGAATGTTTGATCTCTTCACTTTTTAAAAAATTGTTTTAATGACTACCAAACCTTCCACTTAGGACTGATGATATCTGCTTTTCTTAGATTTAATACATTGAGGCCTAATACAGTTGCATTTTAAGAGTCTTGTCTGATTTTTCCAATTTAAAAGAATTTGCATATATACACCCATATCTTTTTAATTTTTAGAAGCCAATCATAATCTCAAATGTTTATTTCTCTTGGAGGATCTTTCATTATGTATCTTTATAGGGTGTATATTTTCATTTTTAAGGTCTTGGCAATGCACCAAATCAACATGCTGTGAACAGAAGGATTTACATGTTTCCAGCTGAACAGGTTAAGGGATATATTTTATATAATGAAGTGTTTTAGGCCAACATAGAGCCATTTGAGTACAAATGTTGGGTTTTTACAGTAGGATTCTTAGTGGACTGAACAATATCAAACACACACTGAGAGATTATATGTGTGACAAGAAATAAATCCATTTTATTTAACTGGTATTTTAAATGATCAAAACTATAATATTTACCAATATTTATATGTAGCATTGCAATCACAATTTTTGCCCTGAGGATCCAAGTAATATATTTAGTACTCTAAGGAAGATTCCAAGTAAGATATTTAATACTCAAAGGAAAATTTAAAATAGAATTTTCTGACTTGTGGTAAAGGAGTTGTATCTGATCTATTTGCTCCTTAAGAAACAAAACCAAAAATGATTTGATCCATATTCAGATCTAATCATTCTAATTTTCTGACATAAAGATTAGCTATTAAGTAATACCTACCCCATTGCATAAATGAATTGAGAAATGAGCTTAAAATAGTTTACAGGGCATCTGAGAATCTAAACCTGCTTATTTGAACAGAATCTTGTATAAATAAACAAACTCTAAATTTTAATAAAAATTAGTGTCTTTTGAAAAAAATACTAAACGTTAAAAAATAGCAATAATTGTGAATTTAATTTGACCTCTAATAGAAAAACTGACCCTTTCCAACATTTCAAGGAAATACCTCAGCTGCACGAGCACCCAACCCTTGAGCCCTGTGGGCCGTGTACATCTGTCCAAAGCAGCTCTGTTCTGCCCCTGCAATGCCTCTCCCCACGCTGCTTACTCCCCCTGGGCTTGTTCTGATCACATTCTTCAGCTGACTCACTTTCAAGAATTACTTGAACAGAGTTGTTCTGTTCACATTCTTTCAACTGACTGGACTTTCAGGAATTACTTGGGCATCAACTTCTAGCTTGAAAGAGGGAACTTTCCCATGGCATTTAGGGTGGGCGGGGGAGACACGATGCCTTGAGAGAAATATGAAAGAAAAGAATCTTGGAAGAAGAAACATGAAAAATGGGTCACTAAGCTTTGAACTTTGGATAAATCACTTAATCTCTCAAGGATTTATTTGTAATATGTATGGATTGTAATAGATAATCTCTAGGACCATTTATAATTTCATATGGCAACTTTTTATATTCTCCTTGGAAACTTTTAACCTATTTGTACCTTCAAGTAAAATCATAACAGATTATATTATATTCACCCTCCAAATCCACAATGATCGATGGGACCCAACTACAAAAGCTACATTATAACTACTAATGTATTTCTTTAATATATTAGTAATTACTAATACATTAGTAACTAAGATAACATATAATTACTAATAATTTCTTTAATACTCTAGGCTTTAATTTAGATAGCATTAGTGATCTTATCATCTATTAGTAAACTTTAAAAAGTCAGAATACAACACCTTGTGAGTACTAATAGATATTAATTAATATGTAGAAAGTAAAATATAAAACAATATATATAAGCAAGTACAGAAAAAATTTAATTACTTTGATGATGAAATGCTTTTTTAATGATCAAAAATTTTCAAAGTTCTAAGAGAATATTCTTATTATTCTTAATTCTTAAAGACAGTAACTTAGTTCATTTACTTAGCTCACTAATTATTTAAAAGGAAAATATGGAACCCAGATCACATTTCTTTAATTCTATACTATAATAGTAGCATACAATATTTCTTGTTTAGTTTAGTACTTCAATTTTCAAATTTCAAATATCATCATGTTTTGAATAATTTCAGGATAAGCAAAAGTTCCTTAATTAATGGAAAATTTTAGTTATTGCAGATCATAATATAAACTTAGTATTTAGGTTAAAATATTTTGAACATTTTAATAGTTTTAAATTACACTAATAATATGTTACTTTTGGTTAAGAAGGGACTATAACAATATAACAATACATATTATAGTTATTGAGATACAGAAATATTGAATAGCAAAGGAATTACTGGATCATTCAGAATTTAACAGAATTGGTTCCTGCCTCTCCACTGCACTATATTAAGTGCATAGTTTTTGATATATCATTAATTTTTTAAAAATATATTTTATTAATTATGCTATTACAGTTGTCTCATTTTCCCCCCTTCACTCCCCTCCACCCTGCACACCCCCTCCCACCCACATTCCCCCAATTTAGTTCATGTTCATGGGTCATACTTGTAAGTTCTTTAGCTTCTACATTTCCCATACTACCCTTACTCTCCCCCTGTCTATTTTCTACCTACCATCTATGCTACTTATTCTCTGTACCTTTTCCCTCTCTCCCCGTCTCACTCCCCTGTTGATAACCCTCCATGTGATCTCCATTTCTGTGGTTCTGTTCCTGTTCTAGTTGTTTGCTTAGTTTGTTTTTGTTTTAGGTGTGCTTGTTAATAATTGTGAGTTTGCTGTCATTTTACTGTACATGTTTTCTATCTTCTTTTTCTTAGATGAGTCCCTTTAACATTTCATATAATAAGTGCTTGGTGATGATGAACTCCTTTAACCTGACCTTATCTGAGAAGAACTTTATCTGCCCTTCCCTT
>CM052538.1:87562990-87592981 GCA_028533065.1 Trachops cirrhosus
GGAAGTTCTCCTCTATTATTTGTTCAAATATCTTTTCCACTTGTTGTTCTTCCTCTTCTCCTTCTGGTACCCCTATAATTCAGATGTTGGAACATTTAAAGATGTCCTGGAGGTTCCTAAGCCTCTCCTCATTTTGTTGAATTCCTGTTTCTTCATTCTTTTCTGATTGGATGTTTCTTTCTTCCTTCTGGTCCTTACCATTGATTTGAGTTCCAGTTTCCTTCTCATCACTATTGGTTTCCTGTACATTTTCCTTTATTTCACCTATTGTAGCCTTCATATTTTCATCTAATTTGCGACCAAATTCAACCAATTCTGTGAGCACCCTGATTACCAGTGTTTTGAACTGTGCATCTGAAAGGTTGGTTACCTCTTCATTGTTTAGTTGTATTTTTTCTGGAGCTTTGATCACTTCTTTCATTTGAGCTATTCTATTTTGTCTTGACTCACCTGTTATGTAGTGAGGGGTCAAGCCTTAGGTGTTCAACGGCTTGGGGGAACCTAGTCACTGGGTTGTGACACTGTATGTCGGGCAGGGGTCTGAGAGGGAACAATGGCACTTGCTCCATTCTCTGTTGGATTTCAGTCCCTTCCACTGCTTCCCCCAAGCAAACTAGGCCCTTCTGGTGCTGATTCTCCTGTGGGTGGGTTTGTGTATATTCTAGTACCCTGTGGGTCTCTCCACTGAACTCTCCTGTGAGGCTGGGAGTCTCTCCCGGCACCTCAACCCCCACAGATGTTTTCAATGAGTGTTTTGGGGCTTTATTTCCCTGTGCTGGGATCCTGGGTTGCGTGGTCTGTCTTGCTCCCCAGTTTCTCTTGGCTCATCTGCATGCAAATGTGAGACCACCTGGTCCATCAGCCACCCTGTGAGCCGCACCCCTACACAATCTATTGCTTCTCTGGGTCTGCCAGCCACCACCTTTTGCAGCTGGAGTCCACCGGCCGGGGTCCCGCAGTTGCCCAACTCTGTCCCTCCTACCGGTCTGCATGAATGTGTCTTCTTGAACTCCTTGGTTGTCGGACTTCAATACAGTTCAATTTTCTGTCCGTACTGGTTGTTTTTTGTTTCTAAATTGTTGTTGGTTGTCTGAAGAGGCCCAGTGTGTCTACCTATGCCTCCATCTTGGCTGGAAGTCTGATATATCATTAATTTTTAAAACCCATTATAAAATAGTATTGACATATAAGTATATACCTATACACAACCAAAAATTAATACATACAAAATAGTAAAGAGATAAGAGGCATAAACTACAAATAAGAGGTCTGTCCAGAAGTTATCCAGTGATTTGATATGAATAATAGAGATACTGAAGAAGATAAAAGGTACAAGAAACATTGTACATAGGACAATGATGCCTCAGTCCCCTTCAAAGTAGGCACTTTAGGTCCTCATGCAGTTCTTCCAATCACCATCAGCTGCCCCATCATATTTTCCCAAATCTCATCTAGGGTCTGAAATCTTTTCCCTTTCAAAGGTGATTTTAGTTTGGGGAAAAAGCCAAAAGTCACAGGGTGCCAAATCTGGGCTGTAGGAGGCCTGAGACACCTGGGTGATTTGATGTTTCACAAAAGAACTCTGCACAAGGTGAAATGTATGAGCAGGCGTGTTGCCATGATAAAGCCATATATCACCAGTTGCCCACAACTGCAAACTTCTGAATCCAAATAGTTCCTGTGGTAGAATGTTCAAGCTTCACACAAAATATGATGCAGATCTGTTGCTCTACTCAGTCATTTTGAATGTGACAGCTACACAGTACACATGCTCACTCAATAGCGTCTATGATCCCCACTAATTAGTACAGTGAAGTCATCATTGTTCATGCATGCACATTCCAGTTCACTCACCTTGGCTGTCAGATTACATTCACGTCATGGAACTGTTCTTGTTTTATTAACGATGGCTGGAATTTTTCTGGACAGACCTTGTATATTGTTATATGACTGCTACAGAGTGAGTGTTTATAGTTCCTCAAAATTTATATGTTAAAATCTAATCCTTAATGAGGTAACATCTGGAGACAGGGCCTTCAAAAGATAATTAGGTCATGAGGGCAAAGCTTTCATGAATCGCATTAGTACGCTTATAAAAGAAAATCTAGGCCCTGGCTGGCATAGCTCAGTGGATTGAGTGCAGGCTGCGAACCAAAGCATCGCAGGTTCGATTCCCAGTCAGGGCACATGCCTGGGTTGCTGGCCAGGTCCCCAGTGGGGGCCACATGAGAGGCAACCACACATTGATGTTTCTCTCTCCTTCTCCCTCCCTTCCCCTCTCTAAAAATAAATACATAAAATCTTAAAAAAATAAAACAGAAATCTAGAGAAATCCTTCACCCCTTCTCCTATGTGAGGACACAGGGAAGAGCCAGCTACCCATGAACCAGGAATGGGCTCTCACCAGACACCAAATCAAATGGCTCCTTATCTTGGACTTCCCAGTAGTCTCCAGAGCTGTCAGAAATAAATTTAAGCTACCCAGTCTAAAATATTCTTGTTATAGAAGCCAGAATAGAGTAACTAATGATCATTTTGATAACACCTTAGTAGTAGATATAATTTAATCTAATTTAAGTAAATATAATTTAATCCCTGTCCCAGGAATAAAGGGTCTTGTTTTTATTCCCTCCCTCCCCCAGCTACAATAGGTTTTCATCAGTGTGCTTTGCTTACCCCAGTATTTTAGGTTTCTGTTCTGTATGGATAATAGGAAGAAGAATCTGGATAGAGTTCTGTGTCTTTCCTATAGCAGCTATTGTTCTATTCCTTGGACTTTTCACTCAAGGGACACTTTCTGTGGAGTTTTGCCAATAACTTCATGTGAGTGAAGACTATAGAGAAGAGCAGAGAAGTGGGTACAAATTCTCCCTATATTGATATTTTCTTGCGAGCCTATATTGCTAGCTCTGTGACTTTATTTCTCAGCTGGTCCAAGAGAAGTTGGGAATTTGTATTTCCTCCATGTTTTTTGTTATTACTATAAGGGTGGGAAGAAGGCTCTTTGCAGTTTTCTACATCCCAAGCTAAGACCAGGCCATCTGCATTTGGTTAACACATTTTCATTATATAAAAATCTTCAATAGCCTAAAATGATAGTCACTATTATTTGTATATCAAAGGAAATGCCTTTTATATTTTATTTTTATAGAAAGGAAGCATAGCTTTTATTTTTGAGCTGCTCAAAATTGAAAGCTCCATTACATGTAAAACCACTACTTTGGTCTCAAAAAAAGACAATATTTAGAATTTTTCTTCCATAGGATTATAACATAGATTATTTTTCTTTTAGTACCTTTCTCACTCCTAGCATTCTATTGTATTAGCTTCTCTTTTATTAGTTGTATATTGATGATTTCATCATGCCATTTAAAACTTTTCCTTGTTATTCTCTTTCTGACTGAAATCTCTCTTCTGAAAAATAGAACTTCTTTAATCCCAGATACATATGTACATTAACTATAAATTTATAGATACCCTGTTCTTTCTTTGTTCCCTAAGCATGCAGAGTGCCATAAGCATTACTTTACTCATGTAAGGTTCAAGCAACCCTACCAGGTATGCCTTCTGAAAATGTCTTTCAAAGACAGTGATCAAATAGTTCTATTAGTTCTCACTAATGTTGGAAGTTTCTCGCTCACTACTGTTCAGTTGTTTGTTTTGCTTTCTTGCTTATAAGCACAGAAAAGAATGGAGCAAAGTAAAATCAAAGTTAGATCTAACAGGATAATAAGTACTGCAAAGATGTTATATGAAATAATAGACACACAAAAAGGAAGATGACAATAAATAAATTGATAAACCCAAAAGGAAAGGGAATAAATCAAAAGGAACAATGAAAAAGTAGTTTGAAAAATCTTAGGAAGATAGCTTAGCATCTTAAAGTTATTACTCAGTACTTTGAGATAAATATTATTGTAAATAAAAACTTCTCTACCTTGTCCTCCAGCTCGCTGACTTGATCCTTGGCTTCATCTAGCCTGCTTTTGATTCCTTCTACTGTGTTCTTAAGTTCAGAAATTGTATTCTTCATTTTCTCTTGGCCTTTGTTGATAGTTTCTATTTCCTTTTTCATATTGATATAGTCTGCAGCGAGCTCATCATAGTTTCCCTGTAGGTTTTCATAATTCTCAGTGAGCTCAATGAGCATCCTTATAATCATTACTTTGAACTCAAGACCTGATAATTGACTTGCCTCTACTTCATTTAGCATTCTTCCTGAGACTTCCTCCTTTCCTTTTGTTTGGGGTTTGTTTCTTTGTCTTCTCATTGTTTGTGAGACTCTTCTTGTTAGCATCTGCTTCTTAAATTGATCTGTTCTGACTCTCTGAGTTTGTGGTGTGAAATTATATGGTAGGAGATCTGTGAGATTCAGTGGTGAGGTCTCCTCGATCTCCTGAAATTTCTGCTCTTGGGATGCCATTTATATTGGCTCTCTGGATATATTTGGGTTTTGATTGTTATTGGGTCTTTCTTTGGTGGGTCCTTACTTCCAGCTGGTTGACTGAGGGTCAATCCACCCACCATGTCTTGTATGGTGTTGTGCAGGTGAGGACATGTTGTGCGGAAGCTGGTTCTTCTGTCTGTCTGAGATTATAAGGCTTCTCTCTCACTATTGTTCAGTTGTTTGTTTTGGGTAATTTCTCCATAGTTTAGTTGTAATGCCAGATTGGTCCCAGGAGGAGGTTAGTGAGGTTTCCAGTCACTCCTCTGCCATCTTCCTTTACTATCTGTTGGTGGTTCCTTTGTTGGTGGTTTCTCTCTTCCAGCAGGAACACTGGTGTTCATAGCTCCCACCTACTCTTGTATGTGATCAGTTGCAGGGGGAAAGGGAAAGAGGATTAAAACAGTGGGAGAGTATTCTATGGGATTTTAAGGACCATTTTCATGATACTTAAAAATTGGAAAAATTAATATCATCAAAATGAATATACTACCTAAAGCAATTTATAGATTCAACACAATCTCTATTAAAGTGCCAATGACATATATCACAGATATAGAACAAACATTTCAAAAATTTATATAGAACCATAAATGGTCCCAAATAGCTTCAACAATCTTGAGAAAGACGAACAAGGTAAGAGGGATCACAATGCCTGATACTAAATTATATTATAAGGCCACTGTAATAAAAACAGCTTGGTACTGGCATAAAAACAGGAACATCGACCAATGGAACAGAACAGAGAGCCTAGAAATAAACCCAAGTCTCTACAGTCAATTGATATTTGACAAAGGGGGCAGAAGCATAAAATGAAGTAAAAATAGTCTCTTCAACACATGGTGTTAGGAGATCTGGGCAGCTACATGCAAAAAAAAAAAAATGAAACTTGAGCACCAACTTACACCATGCACAAAAGTAAATTCAAGGTGGATAAAAGACTTAATATAAGTTGTGACACCATAAAAGTCATAGAAGGGAACATAGGTAGGGAAATCTCAGGTATTCCACACAGTAATATTTTCACTGATATATCCCCTAGAGCAAGAGACATAAAGGAAAGAATAAACAAATGGGATCTCATCAAAATAAAAAGCTTCCACACAGCTAAAGAAAACAGCATTAAATTGAAAAGAGAACCAACTGTGTGGGAAAATTGGCCAATGATATCTTGGACAAGGGTTTGAACTCCAAAATATAAAGAACTTACATGACTCCACTTTAGGAAGACAATCCAATTTAAAAAATGGCAAAGGACTTGAATAGATTTTTCACAAAGAAGGACATATGGGGGGCCCAGAGACATATGAAAAGATGCTCAGCATCACTGACCATCAGAGAGAGGCAAATTAAAAACACAACGAGATACCACTTCACACCAGTCAGAATGGCCATCCAAAACAAATCAACAGTCAGTAAATTAATGGATCCAAAAACTATGGTACATTTACACAATGGAATACTACACAGCAGAAAAAAGAAGGAGCTCCTACCTTTTGTGACAGCATGGATGGAACTGGAGAGCACTATGCTAAGTGAAATAAGCCAGGCAGTGAAACATAGATACCACATGATTTCACCTTTAAGTGGAACCTAATCAACAAGACAGACAAGTAAGCAAAATATAACCAGAGATATTGAAATTAAGAACAAATAGACGGTAACCAGAGGGGAGAGTGGAAGGGATAATGGGGGGAAAAGGGTGAAGGGTTTTCAGGAAAAACTATAAAGGACACATAGACAAAACCATGGCTGGGTGGGATCAGGGGAGGGAGATGGGGATGCTGGGGTTGGGGGAGGGCAAAATGGAGACAACTGTACTTGAATAAAAATTTAAAAAAATCCTTTTAAATAAAAAAAGAAATTAATAAAATCTTAATGACTATCAAAAAAGAAAACTCTATCATTCCTTTATTCTTGAATTTGTTTCCTATCACCACTTGCTAATTAAATCAATTTAGATTTTACAAAAATTGTTATTTAGCCTTGACTGGTGTGGCTCAGTTAGTTGGAGCATTATTGCAAACACCAGGTCATGGGTTTGAATACCAGTCAGGGTACATACCTAGGTTGCAGGTTGGATCATAGGTCAGTGGGCATATAAAAGAAAACGTATTGATGTTTCTCTGTCACATCAATGTTTGTCTCTTTCTCTCTTTCTCTTGCTCTCTCCCCCTCCCTTCTCCTCTCTCTGAAATCAATAAGTATGTCTTCTGGTGAGGATACAAAAATTGCTATTTAAATAGCTCTAAAAAGAAAAGAAAAAACTTGATTGAAAATAAGGAGAGGGGCCCTGACTGGTGTGGTTCAGTGAATTGAGCACTGGACTGTCAACCAAAAGGTCGCCCATTGGATTTCCAGTCAGGGCACATGCCTGATCCCCAGTAGGGGACACTCAAGAGGCAACTACACATTAATGTTTCTCTCCCTCTCTTCCCCACTCACTTCCTCTGTAAAAATAAATAAATAAAATGTTTTTAAAAAAGAAAATGAGGAGAGGTAATTTAAAGCTAAGCAGAGGGAAATACTTGAAAAATAGTATTAATTTTTTGACAAATGGAATAAAAATGGCTGCCATTTCATGGAATACTTTTATATTTTCAAAGATAGACTGAAGTACAATGTGCAAAATCCTACTGAAACATTTAATCTTTTAAACATATGTAGAAAAATAATTTCCCTTTATTTGTAGGATAATCCCTGAAACTATCAAACAAAACTGCGTGTTTTCAAGTCAATGTCCTGATTTAAATATACAATTTCAGTTTACTTGTGTTATAAAAGGAGCTGCTATCTGATTCTGAAAAGGAAGGCTGTGTTATTTTCATGTGTAGTCATTTCAGTTAGGTTGACATTCAACTACCTGAAGAAGGGCTCAGCTAAATTAGATATAGGCACACCATGTTTGATCATACTTGACTTTATTGCACTTCACAGATATTGCATTTTTTACAATTGAAGTTTTCTGGCAAGCTGGTATCAAGCAAGTCAATTGGCTTCATTTTTCTAACACCATTTGCATACTTTGTGTCTCTGTGCCACTTTTTGATAATTCTTGCAAAATAGTTCAAACTTTTTCTATATTTGTTATGGTGATTTGTGATCAGTGATGGTTGATATTATTATAGCAATTATTTGGGAATGCAACAATTGTGCCTATATAAGACAGTTGTCATTTTAAAAAATATAGTTTCTTTTCTGTTAGAAATGAGAAAGCTCTTTTTTCATTCTTTTCACCCATCCCATCCCCCTCTTCCCTTAGGCAATCATCACTTTGCTCTCAGTATCAATGGGTTTGCTTCTGTTTTTTGTTTATTCATTTGTTTTGTTTTGATTCCACATATAAGTAAAATCATACCATATTTGTCTTTGATTTTTTATATTAAAATTTACTGAGGTGACATTGATTAATAAAATTACATAGGTTTCAAGTGTACAATTCTATTTTACATCATCTGTATATTGCATTGAGTGTCCACCATTCAAAGTCGAATCTTCTTCCTCCACCATATATTTGACCCTCTTAACCCTTTACTACTCTCCCATCCCCCTTCCCTCTGGGAACCATGATACTGTTGTCTGTATCTATGAGTTTTTGTTTGTTTTTCTTGTTTGTTCATTTGTTGTCATTTCAAATATGAGTGAAATTATGTGGTTCTTGACATTCCCTGTCAATTATTTTGCTTAGCATGATATTTTCAATGTCCATCCATGTTGTCACAAATGGAAGAATTTCATCTTTTCTTATACACCCCTGTTTTCATTGCAGTATTATTTGTGGTGGCCAAGACATGGAAACCACTGAAGTGTCCTTTGATAAACGATTGGGTAAAGAAGATATGGTACATATATGCAAAGGAATAGTCCTCTGTCTGACTTATTTCACTTAGCATAATACCCTCTATGTCCATCCATGTTGTTGCAAATGGCAAATATTTTATATTTGTCACTGAGTAAACATTTGCTTGTGTACATACATATAGGTACATAAATCTATGTATATCTATGTAGCTATATGACATCTTTTTCAGTCATTTATGAATGGACACCTAGGTTGCTTTCATACCTTAGCTACTGTAAATAATGTTGCAATGAATATACGAGTGCATATATCTTTTCAAATTAGTGTTTTTATTTTTTCACATAAATACCCAAAGTCATATTGCTGGGTAGAATGGCAGCACTACTTTTAATTTTTTTGAATCTCCATACCGTTTTCCACAGTGGCTGCACCAGTTTACAATCCCAACTACAGTGCATGAGGGTTGCCTTTTCTCCACATCTTTCTCAACACTTGTTGTTTGTTGAACTGGCCATCTGTATGTTCTCTCTGGATAAATGTATAGTTAGGGGTTCAGTCCATTTTTTAGTTGGGTTGTTTGTTTATGGTGTTAACATATATATTTTGTATATTAGCCCCTTTTCGGATATATCACTTGTGAATATCTTCTCCCATTCAGTATGGTGTCTAAGATGGTGATCCCAATCAATAAATAATGGTGATCCCACTGTTTGCGTTCTGCATGTTTACCCGTTGGCCATTCCTCTAGCTCTCTACCTCACCTCAGACCTTCCTATTCCCTGAGACACAACAATATAGAAATAAGGTCAATCAATAGGCTTACAATGACTTCCAGGTTTCCAAGTGAAAAGAAGTGCCACATGAAAAGTGAAAAGCAATAAATAATTCAGCTCAGTGTGGAAGGCATGTGAAAAGCCAAGCCAGGCCTCTTGTGTCAAATAGTTAAGTTCTGAATGCAAAGGAAAAGTTCTTGAAGGAAATTAAAAGTGCTACTTCAATGAACACACGAAGAATAAGAAAGTCGAACAACCTAATTGCTGAAATAGAGATAGTTTTAATTGTCTGGATAGAAGATAAAAACAGCTACCAGCTCTCTGTTAAATCAAAACATAATCCAGAGCCAGTCCCACCTTTCTTCAATTCTCTGAAGGCTGAGACGTGAGAAAGCTGCTGAGCAAGGCTTAGTTACCAGAGGTTGGTTCATGAGGTTTATGAAAAGAAGTCATCTTTATAACATAGTAGTGCAAGATGAAGCAAGAAGTGTTGATGTAAAAGCTGCAGCAAGTTATCCAGAAGAGCTAGATAAGATAATTAATGAAGGTAACTACATTAAACAGGTTTTCAATGTAATGGAACACATTTACATCGGAATAAGAAGTGCTTTAGGACTTTCCCAGCTAGAGTGAAGTCAATGCCTGGATTCAAAGCTCCGAAGGACAGGCTGACTCTCTTTTTAGAGGCTAATGTGTCTGGTGATTTTAAGTTAAAGCCAATGCTTATTTACCATTCTGAAAATCCTGGGGACCCCTAACAATCCTGCTACATCTACTCTACCTGTGCTCTATAAACAGAACATCAAAGCCTGGATCAGCTCATCTATTTACAACACAATTTACTGAATGTCTTATGCCCCCTGTTGAGGCCTACTACTTAGGAATAAAAAAAAGATTCTTCCTAAAATATTACTCTTCATTGACAATGCCTCTGGTCACTTAACGGCTCTGATGAAGATGTACAATGAGATTATTGTTATATTCATGCTTTCTAACAAAACAGCCATTCTGCAGCCCATAAATCAGAAGTAATTTTGACTTTTAAGCCTTATTATTGAAGAAATACATTTTATTATTTATTATTTATTATTAGGGATTCCTCTGATGGATCTGGGAAAGTAAATGGAAAACCTCTGGAAAGGATTAACCATTCTAGATACCATTAAGAACATTTGCAATTCATGTTAAGAGATCAAGAGATCAACATTGATAGGAACTTTGAAGAACTTGATTCTCACCCATGTAGGTGACTTTGAGATGTTTAAGACAATGGAGACAACTATACTTGAACAACAATAAAGAAAAAAAGACATAAGTGGAAAAAGTAACTATAGATATGATAGAAATAGCAAGAGAACTAAAATTAGAGTGAATTCTGAAGATGTGACTGAATGACTGCAATCTCATGATAAAGTTTTAATGGATGATGAGATATGTCTTACGGATGAGGAAAGAGTGGTTTGTGGAGATAGAATCTACTCCTGGTGAAGATGCTGTGAAGATTGTTAAATGACAACAAAAGCTTTAGAATATGTAAATTTAGCTGATAAGGCAGCAGCAGAGTTTGAGAGTATTGACTCCAATTTTGAAAGAAGTTCAAACAGCATTGCCTGCTACAGAGAAATCATTTGAGTAAGAAAGGGTCAATTTACTGTAAAATGTAAATGTTATCTTATTGTAAGAAATTGGGATGGCCATCCCAGTCTTCAGCAACTAGCACCTGTATCAGTCAGCACCAAAACACACTGTGGCAAGACCACCCAACAACCACATGATTATGATTTGTTCAAGGCTCCAATGATGTTGAACACTTTTTAGCATTAAAGAATTTTCTATTGAAGTATTCACAGAGTTATTTAGACCTAATGCTATTGGAAACTTAATAGACTATAGTATAGTGTGCATATAAATTTTATATGTATTGAGAACCCCCAAAATTCATGTTACTTGCTTTATTGTGATAGTCACTCTTTTATGGTGGTCTGGTACTGGACCTGCACTGTCTTTGAGGTATGCCTGTGATTGTATGTGAGTAGAATATTTAAAATTTTGGGGAGCTCCTTTTTTCATAAGTTGGGAAATAATGGGAGCCATGTTATAAAATATAAAATGAAACCACCTGCATTTAACTATTTTAACAAGATTATATTAGAACTGTGGCACACATTTGGAAAGATTTCCATTTTTCTGGATAAAATATACTTATGGTTTATTAAATTTTGAATTTATTACATTTTAAAATATTTTAAAAAATAACAAGACACATATCCCTTAGAAATATATAATTCTGTAATTTGAAACTTAAAATGGTACTTCAATCACAAAATAGAAAACAATAATCAATGAAAAATTATTTCTTGCATTTTAAAGTGTTGGGATAGCACTTTAGGTGTCAAATCTTTGCAAAATTTTATTTAAATATTACACACCTTAATTCATACAAAATTCAAGTTTGTCTTACCAGCATGTGAGAGAACTTCACTCACTAAAATTTACTATAATTATTAAAATATAAAGTAGTAGGAAATTAAAAAGTCAATATCATTCCAATATATGATGTACCATTTTAGCATTTAAATAAAAGTGTCCTCTTAGCATTCAAATAACTTTTCAAGACTCCACCTTACCAAACCAAGTGAGTTAATTGTTATTCTGCAAGTATTTCTCTGAAACTAAAAAAAAATTAACCAAAACGATTTTTTTGCAATTTAACTTTGATAATTTATTAGCAACAAAAATATATTTGATCAGGCCTGTTAACTAAAATCCATATAGTGTTTCCTAAAATGGAGATGTGAATCCTTTCATTGTAGATTCATAACCTTTCAAATTGTTGTAGATTCATAGCCTTTCAAATTACCTCACCATCTAAGCAATCCCTTCGTGTCACTAGATTTTTGTTTTCGGTTCTCACCAAATGAAAATTGTTAAACTGGATATATTTTTGAAACTGTTAAAGTGATAGCCATGAAACAAGGAAGTCCTTAATACTGAGTATAAAAGAAAAACGAGTAAAACTTTGGTTAATTGTACCTCAAGGAAGTATTAGTCACTTCTTCCAACAGTCATAAATATAAATGCTAGGATCAGGAATCAACTGTAAGATGTCTACATAAGTGTTGGTTTGCAGAATAGGTAGGAATAAAGACATATAACATCAATCTTTTCATGTTTGTGTAAAGAATAGAACATTCACTACTCTACTCCAGGAAGACAAACAACCCAAATGAAAAATGGGCAAAGGACTTGAACAGCCACTTCTCCAAGGAGGACATACAGAGGGCCCAGAGACATACAAAAAGATGCTCAGCATTACTAGCCATCAGAGAGATGCAAATTAAAACCACAGTGAGATACCACTTCACACCAGTCAGAATGGCCATCATAAAAAAAGCAACAAACAAGTGTTGGAGAGATTGTGGAGAAAAGGGGATCCTAGAGCACTGCTGGTGGGAATGCAGACTGGTGCAGCCACTGTGGAAAACTATATGGAATTTCCTCAGAAAACTAAAAATGGAACTGCCTTTTGACCTGGCAATTCCACTGCTGGGATTATACCCTAAGAGCCCTGAAACACCAATCCAAAAGAATCTATGTACCCCAGTGTTCATGGCAGCACAATTTACAATAGCTAAGTGCTGGAAGCCACCTAAGTGCCCAGTAGTAAATGAGTGGATAAAAAAAAACTAGGGTACATTTACACAATGGAATACCATCTAGCAGGAAGAAAGAAGGAGTTCCTACTCTGTGGGACAGTATGAATGGAACTGGAGAGCATTATGCTAAGTGAAATAAGCCAGGTGTTGAGGGACAAACACCATATGATCTCACCTATAAGTGGAACCTTATCAACAAAACAAACAAGCAAGCAAAATATAACCAAATACATTGAAATTAAGAACAAACTGACAGTAACCAGAGGGGAGGTAGGAGGGCATAATGGGGGAAAAAGGGGGAAGGGTTTTCAGGAACATCTAAAAGGGACACATGGACAAAGCTAAGGGGGGGTAGGATCGAGGGTAAAAGGTGGGGATGGCTGGAGTTGGGGGGGAGTGGCTGGAAGAAAATGGAGACAACTGTACTTGAACAACAATAAAAATTTAAATAAAAAATGAAAAGAAGTTATACATGACAAGCAGATATAAAATAAAAATATGCCTCAGGCATTCAGAATATAACAAAAATAAAAGGTCTCTTGTTTAATATAACAAATTTATGATATATATTAAAACAAAATTCACTCTTCCAATATCATATCTTTGATAAGACCCACAATTATAAATACTTAAGAAGTCTCAACTAATATGTAATTCACAGATTCTAAGTCTTGTACTTGATCAAAAGGAAATTAGTATTCCAAATTCATGTCTTATAAACTTACTATTTTCAAGTCCACATGTTTAGGAGGGTAATATTCATTTTATGGTCTTATATATTGAGACACAGGATACATTTCAATTTTAGTTCCTCAAAGAGAAACCATCCATCATTTTATTTTTTTCCGTTTTTTTAGTAAGATTAACTCTCATTTAACCAGAACCAACAATCTGAAATCTCAAATATCTTCTGTTATTCTCATACTATGCACTTTGATTTTGATGAAAGTGAGAAATAAACTGAAATCAAATTGAAGATTATATGTCCATATCCTTTATATTTCTACTCATAATTTCAGGGCACATATAATGAATTCACATTTCCAAAATGTTCTAGAAATAGTATTTTTTATATTTCAATAATAATAGGTATTCTTTTATCTTCAGCAATATAACATATACACAATAACTTTTTACTTAAAAATAGGTAAATGAAAAAATAATTTTGTTATTGAAATTCTTGCTGTAGTTTCCAATTTTCTTAATTAATACAGTACCAATACCTACATAAAAGAAAGATGTCATACCTTCAGTACATGAAGAAAGTTAGGTAATTGAGAAAAAGATAAAAAGAAATAACAAGAGACAATTTGAGGCCTGTTCTTGATTTAATTTTAGGGGAATATTTAATATAACTAACCTCCACCTTCTATTCACATTAGTGGTTCTTTCTGCCACAAATTTATACATAAGAATCTAAACCTTCAACGTTCTTTCATGAAAGGAGATAGTACAGTGCAAAGTTTTGTTTATTATTTGGCCAGCTTTATCATTGTATAAAGTACTTTATTTTTTAAAAAAATCAATTCACAGCTCTTTCTCAGTGAATGCACCAAATCATGTATTTCTTCTGACAACAGTGAAGAAAAGCATTATGCAAACTGAACTGCACCTCTGAATCACCTTTAACTTCATATTAAGATGAATCTGTTGGCATTTATTGCGGGGCCCAGTGATTAGAATCATGTGGTGTGCGTCTGCAGCAGTCTTTAACGGAAGTAAACAACCATGGTTTTCCATGAATGCTGGTGTGGGAAAAAGAAGAGACATAGATGGGATGGGCAATGAAAATAGCTCATTCTCAAAGTCTGATGGCACTTTGGAGATCCCACATATTAAATTTACATATACGTCCCTCAATGACAAAAAGTTCATGTTAAAGCAGAAAAGCCGTCACAGAAATCTCCTAGCTAAAATGCGAGTCTCTGAATATCTGGCAAGGTGCATATATTTATAACACAGCTAAGCAAGGCTGTAAAATCTGGGATTTCTACATGAAAAATAGAGATTACATTCAAATTTTCTGAATATTATGACTTGGAAATAAACTAAGGTGGTTAGAAAGTCAAGTGTGCTTTAAAGTCACTGGAAAGAAGATTTATGTTAATGGATTTTTCCTTTTCAAGAAAAGAGGTCTCATTAACTGTGGCTAAAACAGAGCTTTGTATGATATGAGCTCTCTGAACAAGTGTGTAAAGGAAGTTAGGATTTAAGAAAGTTTACTGATTCGGCTAACAGAGAAAGTAGTATCATTGTTGCTAAATAAAAGTGAACTGAAGTAAGAGCCACTTTTATCTTTGCCCCAGACTTTGAGTCATTATTGAAGGAAGCCTCAGTGAGCTGGGCAACAGCGCAATGCAGTTTTCTTAAATGGGCTGGATAATGACAAACAGATAAGGAAGAGGCAAAGGGAACCGTCTGCTACAAACAGGTATAGGTAATATACAACACTGGGAATTGCATATTGACCTTGGGGCATTTGGTCTCAACCCACATGCCATGCTACAGCACAGGAACACATAGTCATGTTTACAACACAGAGCTGAATTTGAGAGACTCACTCACATAATTGCCTGCGAGAAGGTACAGGAGCACTTCCATAAGCTGTGCCCTGTAAATAAAACACATTTTTTTTGGAGCAACTGATCATTAGAAACAGTAAAAAATGGTAAAGGAATGAGCAAAGAAAATGAAAAAACAAAACCAAAAATAATAAATATGGTTCAAGATGCTGTTTTAATTAAGTAAAAACTTTTGAATTACTGTATATGACAAACATTATAATAATATTAAAATAATATTTGTAGAAAATTAAGAAAATATGTTTATGCCAAAATAAGATATGTAAATAAAAATTACAGCAAAATATGGGAACACTTAATTTGACTGAAAGAAAGTTAGTGAAAAGTAGAACACATGATATTTATGAAGTGGCCTCCTTGAAAAGTAGGTTCCCTTGCACCAGTTCCTGATCTGATGTGAACTTTTTCTCAAAGTCTTAAACAGAGCAGTGTACTAGTTGCTCTTTCTTTTTCAATGTAACAATGTGTAGAACAAAAATAATGACCTTGATAAAAATGGCTCTAATCTGTGCATCAATAAAAGTTAATCACTGAAAAACAGCATAATTAAATGGAAATAAAAAGTTATTAAATAGAGATATTAATTGTGTGTGATAGGCACCAAAGTTAGAACAACCACATTGTGATCACTTGCTATGTCCCTCCAGTTGACAAAGCTCTGCACAAACATATTGTAATTTAAATTGTATATTTTTATTCCTGGCACCAATGTCTGTCACAAAATCACATTACAATATGCTCAAGAAGTTTTAAAATATTAGATAAATACAGATCTCTGTGAAAATCAATAGTTCATTACAAATATAACTTACAAATAATAAGAATATTTGAAAAAGATTAATATTTATTGAACATTTACTCTTTAAAGCTGTTATGCTTAGCACATGAATAGCATTATCTCATTTAGTTCCCACAGCAGTCCCTGAAGTAGTTATAATGTTTGACTTTTATTTATTATGATTCTTATTTTCGCTGAGAAAACTCTTTAGAATTAAGTAACTTTAGATTCCATTTACAATCAGTTAAGGAACCATCCACTTTGTTTAAGGCTAGTTATGTAATTGAAATGAGGAATCCACAAAATAATCCCTGCTGCTGGCATTTAATGAGTTTTCCTTCTAATGAGAATAGAACATGTTGGTGTTATGGCCTTGGTTTCTTGTGCAAGTTTGATACCAAACTTGTAATTTAAGTTCCTTCTTAACATATGCATGCTTGCTTTGAAGGATGATAAATAAGAAATGCAAATCACCTGCTTAAATTTTCTTTGTCCAAGAATATGTTTGTATCTCTAACTCTACCTAGAAAGAAACATATCCTTTCGTCTTTGGTCTATTGGGATTTGCCTGGGTTTAAATACATTTTGCCTTGAATTGATATTTTTTAGTAAATTTGATCAAAAGTTGGCAACCTCCACTTAGAAGAAAGCACAATATTCCAGAAACTTGCTATAGAGGATCAAGTGTAGAATGTTAGCAACAACCAGTAAATAATTCACCCCTATATTGAATACACTGTTGTTGCTCACTTTGAGATCATAGGCAGAAATCAGGGCAGGTCACACCTAAGCACTGTTCCAGTTTTGCACTTGTGATGTAATAAAGTCTTATCTGGGTTATTCAGAAGGAAAGAAATCCATGCAAAATGTAGTTCAGAGAGATCTGCTTAAATCTTGAAGATCCTAAACTAGGATGTATACACAGAGGGTCTACTCTAAGCACAAAACCAATATTCAGTATCTTTTTAAAAAAGATTTTTATTTATTTATTTTTAGAGAGGGGAAGGGAGGGAGAAGGAGAGAGAGAGAAACATCAATGTGTGGTTCCCTCCCACGTGGTCCACCCTGGGGATCTGGCCCACAACCCAAGCATGTGCCCTGACTGGGAATCAAACCTGTGATGCTTTGGTTCGCAGCCCGCGCTCAATCCACTGAGCTACGCCAGCCAGGGCAAAAACCATTATTCACTGTGCAAGTTTGATTTTAAAAAGTCACCATTATTTGCAACAAGATAATCATTATTTGTAGCAAGAATTCATCATTTCTGAGAAAATTTATTGAGTTTTTTATACTTTTTAGAATTTTAAGAACTTACTACAAGTGTAAGTAACAAAAAAACTAAACAAAACTCAGTTTTTTTTATTTAAAGCTGTATTATTGAACCAGAATAGAAATTAAAACTCAAATTAATTTTCCTGTTTATTAAAGAATATTTCCAAGGCTTGGAATATGTTAGGACTCACCTTTATTAGATATATAATTAGAGGAAGATGTTTATTCAAATTTATTCCTATAATAAATCAGGAACAAACTCACCACTGGACCAAAATGTAAAATACGAGAAAGTCATATATCATGATAACATAACTTGATGGGAGAAGCTAGTGTCTGAATTTCTGAAACTTCCACCTGTGATAACTGGGTAGTGAGGGCACCATTGGGTAAACCCTCAGTAGCTCAGTAAAGTTCTCAGGGAGAATAGCTTGGCTTTAAGGTTTTGTGTTAGCTGGCTCCAAGCAGCTTATTGCATGATACTTCATGCCAGCAAGAGACCTGATGGGTAGTGTACATACATCATTTGGTTTGTCTCCCTGATCTCTTTTCTCTCCTCCAGTTACCTATTGTTTTTGCATCAATTTAGTTTCTTTTGATGGCACTTTACACAGGTGACTGCTGTGTATTTGTGTTTTTCATTGTACTTCTCAGAGTCATTTAATGTAGTTATATATTTATGCTCAATTAATTTTTTAAAATAGACTTTAGTATTTAGAACAGTTTTATGTTCACAGAAAAATTGAGTGGGAGGTACCAATTTCCCCTATATTCACTGCTCCCCACAAATGCACAGTCTTTCACTTTGTTAACATCCCCCACCAGAGCAGTACATTTGTTACAATTGATAAACTATCACCCAGTGGCATTCAGTGGGTTTGGACTGCCCAGTATCCATAAAATTATAGTATCATACAGGGTAGTTTCACTGTCCTAAAAATTCTCATGCTCTGCCCATTTATCTCTCCCTCACGCAAATCCCTAACAACAACTGATCTTTTTCACTGTCACATAGTTTTGACTGCTTCAGAATGTCCTTGAGTTGGAACCATATATGATTTTGCCTTTGCAGATTGACTTTTTTCACTTAGGAATATGCATTCAGGGATCCTCCATGTCTTTTTATGGCTTGGTACCTCTTTTATTTTTAACACTGAATAATATTCTATTGTATGAATGTGCTACAATTTATTTATCCATTCATCTACTGAAGGGCATCTTGGTTGCTTCCATGTTTGGGCAATTATAAGTAAAGCTTCTTCAAACATCTGTGTGCTGCTTTCTGTGTGGACATAAGTTTTCAACTCATCTGGGTAAATAGCAAAGAAGGAAATTGCTGGATTTTATAGTATGAGTCTGTTAGTTTTGTTAAAAAAACTGTTAAACTGCCTTTGAAAGAGGTTGTATCTCAGTAGAATCTTTTACAAATAAAAACGCCATCAAATGTCAGTATAAAAAATCAAATACAGATAAAGTAATTGTTTTCCATGAAAACAATTCCAAATCCAAATCCAAGATAGCACATTTCCAGAGTCTTTATAAACTTTATATGACTGTATAAACCCTGACTTTATAAACTACTATATGTTATTAGTTAAGAACAAGTAGAGAGTAAATACTACTAATTCTTATTCAGATATTTCCATAAGAAGACTGAGCGTTGTTAACAAAATATCACTGTGCTCAGGAGAGCTGCTTAACATAAATTAATTAGAAGCAGTAAAAATGGAGGGGGGCATGATGACTAAGTTTAGATTCTCCAGTTTACCCATATAATTTTCTTTCTAACCCATTTTCTCTCTAAAAAGTTGATTAAAAATTCCATCTATAATTTGGGACTATAAATTGAGCAACTATTAACAATAATTAGGTCCAAATCAAAGTATGGAACTTATTCATCCAATGTTCCATGAAAGAGAAAGCCTGCATTCAGTCTAATTTCAGAAGCTCAGTAAAACCAGTGGAGGACTACTTAACCCCTGACTTTCTTTCACACAGACCATATAGCTCATGGATATCACTGTGCTTATTTAACTAATATTTTTATAGTGATTTATAGAGCACTATGGGCTTATTTCATACATATTGCTATATAAGAAAGAACAAAATTCTCTGAAGCACATGATATCTCCATATAATATATTTGCCATTACCACAAATAGGGAAGAGGGAGCAGTAGAAAAATGAATGTGGTTACAAAGCCAGGAGGTGGCAATGGCAGGCCTAGGACTGAATTCTTTGACTCTCACAATCCAGCATCTCACTTACCCCATGCTAAGACTGGGGTCAAGGTGAATAGGAGATCAGACCTACATGCAGAGGCTGTTCTATGAAACATGAGAACATGGTGATTCTCCCTATAAACCATCTTAGTTATAAATAAGGTGAAATAAACAGAAGATACTGGAACAGTGAAAACATATGAAAACCAGAAATCCATAAAAGAAAGGCAATGAATGCTTTTATCTATGTATCATCTATCTATCTATTGGTAAGCAAAAAAGAATGTAATGTAGTGGATTAGGTGATTACACAACCAATATAACTGCTAGAGGAGCAACAGACAGAAGAGACCACTGCTGGCTTTTAGGTTTTCCACTATCACTGTGGTGTGGAGGGAAAAAAATGCTACTACTACACAAGTTAGCATTATGGAAAACTACCTCTGCTGTGACAGATTCCTTGCAGTCACCGAGCAAGAAGTTACCTTTAAAAAACACACACAAAAGTGTGACAAACCCCATTAATGCCTTTGTACTCTCTGGAAGCATTTAGTAAAAACAGATTGTAGGCATAGTTCAGAGCGTGGAGATAGAAAAGAAAAATATACAGTTTAGCTGGGGTGAGAAAATGTTAAAATAATATCTCAAGTATGATGAATAAGAATTCAGAACTTATTTACTGGCCCCAGGCACACACACCAAAAAACAAAACAGTGCCAGACATGGAATGAATATATATATATATGAATATATATATATATATATATATATGGAAATTCTTAAGTAACCTTTATGCAAAAGCCTTGGGCCAAGTATTTTTCAGGATCCAGAATTATTCAAAATTTATAAAAGAACATTCCCAGCTAAGTCTAGAGCTGGAGTAATCAAAGACATTGATCTTCTGCAGCAAAAATATAACCCCAGTGTGATTTAATAAAAATTATGAACACAAGGGGGAACACACAAAAAATGGAATTATCTTCTGGAGGGCAGGCCCCTTGTAGTACAGTTTTCCCTCTGCTGGGGAGTGTCCTAGGAAGCCGTCTGTATCTATGTACCAGCTGGCATTGTTGTGAAAGGCTGTGTGCGGCTTCAGTGAATTTTTTTTAAGACTCTTTCAGTGCATTCGCCCATTTCACGATGGGGGGTTTACTGGTGCACATGCCCACACAGCACGGAGTGTTCAGCAGCTTTTGACCAAAAACAACATGACCCCCATGGCCCACCCTCCCTATTCACCCCATCTTTCCCTGAGCAACTTTTATTTGTTTCCCCAGGTAGAAAAACGCCTCAAAGGGAAACAGTTTGCTGATGTGGGAGAAGTGAAATAAAAACTGGCAGAAGCACTAAAAGGTATCAATATTGATGAATTTAAAAACTGTTTTAAGTAGTAGAAAAATATCCTGATAGGTGTCTTTCATCAAATGGAGAGTACTTTGGAGGTGTCTGAAGTTTAAACATGTGAGAATAAATATACAATTTTAATAAATAAATTAATTTTTAGAGGACCCCCCCCTTATAGCTTCTTTTCAATTTAGATCAGGTCAGATTTGGTTACCAGCAAGTCATGGGAAAACTGAGTTTTTAGGTGATTTTGTTTGTTTGTTTGTAATCTTAGAATTGCAGGTAAGAGATTAAACAGTGATAAAATTAAGAATTGTGTAGTTAGAAAGTAAGGAGGTATGAAATTTATGAAAATCAGAATTTTAATTGTTTTCTCTTAGATCCTTAAAATGTTGAAGTTCTTTTGTAGAAGAAATACTTTAAGAAACAATTAGTTGTTCAAGAAAATTTAGGGTTTTAGCATTTATAAAAAAATGCTCAACTTTTAGAATAATCACAAACAAAGGGAAAGTTTGACCTTTTTCTCTCATGACCCATATATGTAGAAATAGTACATTAAGTTAATGTAGCCATTTTAAAATTTGTAGAAAATATTATTTTTAAATGATGATAAGGCATTTATTATAAATACATCAAAATTCTTACATTCCTTCATGCTATTTGGAGGAATTTCTATTTGAACTTGATAGAGTAATGTTTTAAGTCTATATATACCATTAGAACTATCTTTATACTCAAATATTATCTCTTTTTAAATCTCTCTTAGATCATAGACCTGCCCAAGTCACGTCCTTGATCTATTACTTTGGATGACATACCATGATAGACTTATTTACTCATTAATCAAACCAGGCTGTGTACAGAACTCGCAAGGCAAAAGTGCCTTCAAATAGACTGCATTTTTGTACCCAGCTTCTCTTTACATAATCAGAAATAGTAAGCATAAAGCTGAGTAACTACTGTTAGCATTTCAAAAAGTAGTGCAGTATATTTGAGACAATAAAATAATTAGGATTTGCTATTAGATCTCTTAACTGCCAGAAAGCAAAAAAAAAGGAATACTTTTTAATGAATAAAAGAAAAAATATCAGAGATTTGTGTGATGCTTTCTTTATTTTCTCAACAACTTGGAGGGAACTTAGAAATGAAAACCTATAAAGTAATGATGATTCAAATCCATACAGCTTCCAAATAATGTTACTGGGTCTAAACATTTGCATTTCTATTAAGGAAATAACCACAGTAAAATTGTACTGAGAACATTAAATTTATGTACCCCCTTTGTTACCTACTTCTAACACTGTATTTACCATAGTCACACACATAGTAATACTTTTATTATATATGCTTTAACAAAAACTTGCAGTATAAATTTTGATATCAGTTTTTAAAACATTACTAGTTTTATGAGAGACATTTAATTGAGGTGTATGAAAACATTTAAGTTGTATTACATGAATTTAGCTTAATATTCTTTTTTTCTTACATTGACTCTCTTGAAAGTATTCTTCTGCTAGTTTCAATAATACATCTCCTGCTAGTACTTCAGTGAGAAACACAGGAGATGGGTATGAACTCTGAACGCGTACTGAGATTATAAAAGGCAATATCACCCATAAGAAAAACAAATTCCTCTGCATGCTTTATATCATTTTAACTTATAATAGTAATCACAACTTACTGTATTTCCTGGGGATTTCCCAAGGCACAGCCAAAGGCAATCAGTTCCTCCCAGCAAGTCATAAATGTCTGTGTTTCTTTCATTGCTTAAATATTGCCCTAAGACTTTTCCTTGTATTATATGCTTTGAAATGGAGTGAACCATTTCCCAAAAGACACTTATCAAGAAGTTTGACATTCGCAACAATAAGAAGCAGCACTCACTGTGAGTAGTTAGTATGAGGGCCTGAAAAACTGGACACGTGCCTAACAATTGTAGAGTTGTCTTCTCTGGCAGTGTGTTCATTTATTATTAATAGAAATTAAAATATTTTAAAGTCAGCACTCTTCATGAAACAGAAGTAGGGACAGTAAGTTAATGCTGAGGATAGGGTAATAATTACTTTTTGCAGAGGTAGACATAAACATTCTCTTTTCACTTTTTTTCTCATTTGACACAGATGTACCAATTATGATAAGCTCTGCTTTGAACAGAACACAAGGACAAAAAAGTAATAAAAAATAAAGACCTAAGAGATTAATTTAATCATTCTAAAACATATACCTGGCATGTAAAAATATCTATTAAAAAACCTTAAGTGCGTCCAATGACAGTAGAATTAAACCTTTGCTTGACCCTCAAGTTTGCTACAAATTTACATTCACTTACTCCTTTTAATCTGCGTATCATTCTCCCAAATAACATGCAGGCTGGCTCTTCAATAAAATAGGAAAATATATAGATTGAGAGATACAGGAAGGATGGACATAATTCTGCAAAGTTTATGTCTTGATTGGCTAAAACTGAACTTTATCTGAGTAGGTTTGTATATTGAGGACACTGTAACATTCCAACTCCTGGAATCAGGCATGTAAAGTAAACAGATGCATGAGAGAAATGTGGGCCTCAAAGTAAAACTGTTCCTAAGTAGTAAAGAAGATATTTTATCATAGCACTATTTCACAGCTAAAATATATAGACTTCCTTGAGCTAAAACATATAATAAAACACATTCAATCAATGCCCTCTCATTTGTAAAATCAGTACCAGTTGCTCAGGCACTAAAAAAAAAAACTATAAAATCAATAATCTTTAAAAATGTATTTCTTTATGTCGAACATTTTATTTAACCTAAAACACATGGAGGTCCATTCATTCATCAGTATTTTAACACAGGCCCACAGCCTTTCCTTGAGTGAGGGTGTTCTACATGTCACTCTCCTTCCTTTTACTTGCAAAGTCACAATACTGTCTTCCTTAAATACCAGAGGAAGTTAATTTGAAGTGGCTTTATGGCTTAAAGTTCCTTGAAAAATAATCCAAGTGTTGATTTTCTGTGAATTTGCTCATTTCACCCAACTTTTTTTAGTGCTTTCATGAATTTCTAAAACATTCAGCTTGGTTTTGTTTATGGTTTTCACTCACATACTTTATGTTTACCTAATATTTTACTAGTTGACCTGATAATGATAATATTTAAACTAAACATGTTTAGGGGCAAATGACTCATGGGAAAGAAGTGAGACGACAAATGGGAGAGGGGCTCATTGACAATATCAGGGCTTTCCGGAGGGAATGGGGACTTTGAATTAATTCAGTGAGTTGCTTAAGTGGTATCCTCCTGTGATCTGGAATGTTCAATGAGTGTTGAATTAAGTTCAGTAATCATTTTTTAAGATAGGCAAAAAGTTTGACAGGAGCATGTGCTATCAAAAATTAATTTTATGATAAATACATGATAATCTTCAATTATCTGGAAAGTTCCCTGATTCACCATACCCCAGACCCTTGTGTTAGTTGATTAATTGTGATATGTGTGTGTATGTGTGTGTATATATATAAAAAAGGTTATCATTATCTATTATATATAAAATAATGAGGATTTATTATATACATAAAATAGATAATGACATACAATAGATAATGATCTACTTATATATACATAAAATAGATAACGATTATATAAATCACTGTTTAATCAATAACTTAATTTTCAGTTTGTATATTCAATAATATATTCACTAAATTATTATTTGTTTTCATTGAAAAAGTTCTAAATTAATCACAATTCCAAAGAATGGTTTTAATGACCTCTACTGGATTTTAGTATTTGATTAGTGAAATTAGTTATAGGCAAAAAGTGAAAGTCAGTGGCTATGAAAATTCTACCGAAATCTCTAAGGAAGCATCATTAACTTATATCAGTATTTCCTTCTTATGGTTCACATGCTATTAACAGCAACTTTGTCTAAAATCACCTTTAACCAAGTCTGGAAAGATAAATGTAGAAGAAGGATATTAGAAAAAACATAGATTAGCCATATATACATTCAGATATATATTATATTTTCTTTGTAATATTTCAGTAAAATTCTTTATCAACTGGGGGTTTGCTCTCCTATGCAAGAGATTTTTGTTCTCAGTTATCAGTGATAAAAAAGTTATTAAACCAGTTAAAAAATGTTTTCAGTATTTTCCAGTCTAAAAACAGTAGTAAAATAACATTAAAAGTCAATTATCCATGTGTCCTTTATAATTGTTCCTGCAAACCCTTCACCGTTTACCCCTATAATCCCCTCCCCTCTCCCCTCTGGTTACTGCCAGCCAGTTCTCAATTTCAGTGTCTTTAATTATATTTTGCTTGCTTGTTTTGTTGATTAGGTTCCTGTTAAAGGTGAGATCATATGATATTTGTCTTTCACTTCCTGGCTTATTTCACTTAGCATAATGCTCTCCAGTTCCATCCATGCTGTCTCAAAGGGTAGGACACGCCCTGGCTGGTATAGCTCAGTGGACTGAGCGTGGGCCTGCGAACCAAAGGATCGTGATTCGATTCCCAGTCAGGGCACATGCCTGGGTTGCAGGCCAGTTCCCAGCAGGGGACACACGAGACACGAGAGGTAACCATACATTGATATTTCTCTCCCTTTCTCCTTCCCTTCCCCTCCAAAGATAAATAAGTACAATCTTAAAAAATATTTAGAAAAAAAGGGTAGGACACATGGACAATAACAAAGCAAGGTGGAGACAGGGGAGGGCTGGAGTGGTAGAGAGGGATGGGGGGAAAAGGCAGAAAACTGTACTTGAACAATAATAAAAAAAATGTCTATTTAAAAAAAAGTCAATTATCCTTTATAACGTAGTGGGCTCACAATTACAGCACGAGAGTGTATCATATGGAAAATATCAAAGATTGTGCTTTTAGAATAAAAAATAAAGGGAACTTTAAAAGTGAGAGAACAGTGAATAATTCTTTTCACAAAATGTTCTATTTATAGAAGGATAAACTAGTTAAGAATAATTTTATATAAACAATAAGACAGGCTTTATTATTAAGAAATGCCCCATACCTTTCAAATATTAGAAACTAGAAAGATTACAAACACATACATAATGTTAACTACAACAACAAGTTATTTGTTGCACAAGCAACCTTTCTTTTCCCACCATGTATTAAAGTGATAAAACCGTGGGAAATATCTAAACTCTCAAAAAGCAAAAAATAAAACCCAACACAAAGAGAGCAGCACATTTTCCTTACAGTTCTTTGTTAATAAAAAATAATTTGTGCTCTCCTGAGGAAGACATTCTATAAATGCAATATAAATGGACTTTAGGAAAATTAGCAGCCATTCTATTGCTCACCATCATTAATTTTTCACACTGGTGGTTTGCTCAAGTCAGCAGGGAGCATATTTATGGTTTGGTACATGGTAGTATAATTATTTCCTTGTTTCCCTTATTTTCCCACATTTTAAAAAGTAAAAATGTCATCTATATTGAAAATAAGCAATATTCTTGGGAAATGGATTGAGTTGGAAGGAACTCCAGTTGTTTTATTATAAAAAACAGCACACATTTTTAAAGAATATATCCTCATGTTTATATTTCATACATATTGCAGTAAAGTTTAAAAAGTAGCTTTCATCTCTAGAAACTCCTAATATGGAACCAAATTATTTTTTCAGTATTTATTTATTTTTAAAAGGTTTTCTGATTTTTATGATCATTATTTTGCTATTGAATTTTGCTTTTCAGACTAAATTACCAGATTTTCTACTTTATTTTTAAAGATATTAATTTTAAACTCTTCTAATGCCTAATATATAGCAACATTTTGAAGTATATCGAATTACACCTCAACTTGTCAAGTAAAACAGTAGAAGAATTAGGGAGCTAGGGGATGCATCAGAGATGTGCACTAGGATAGCAGCTATGGGAATGTGGGTCAGTTATTTACAGAACTCAGCATCCTCTGAAAATGTATATAGTCTGTGTGCTCATTTGGTGATAAAAATTTTGTCGTATATATTTAGAAAATGCAATAATTTTAGATCTTACTATATATAGACAGATAAACCAAAATGAGCAAATTTAAACTTAAAATGTTGGCACTAGGCTATAAAAATTTAACTACAGAATATCATAATTAAAATTAACCTGTGTCAACCTGTTACAAGTATAAAATGCAAGCTCTTTATTATCATACTAGTTAAATGAGTATTTCAAGCAAAATAAGCATTATAAAGAAGTAACTTTCAGAATGCTCAGTCAAATTGTTGAGGTAAATTTCTGAACTTTAGGCATATCTACTTTGGTGCATTTGTCTAGGATATGCTTGCACAAGCAGCAAATCTCTTTCTATATAGAGGTCTGTCCAGAAAAAATCCAGCCATTGTTAATATAATGAGAATGGTTTGTATGACATTGATGCAGCCTGGCAGCCAAGGAAGGTGGACTGGCATACACATGCATGAACAATGATGACTTCACTATACTAGTCAGTGGGGGCAGCAGACACCCTTGAGTGAGCATGTGTACTGTGTGGCTGTCCCATTCAATATGACTGAGTTGAGCAACAAATCTGCATCAAATTTTGCATTAAGCTTGAATATTCCTCTGTGTAAACTATTCAGATGGTTCAGAAGACTTTTGGAAACAATGCAATGAGTGCATCACAAATAAAAGAATGGCACAAATGAGAGGGAAAAAAAAGATGTTTGAAAATCTGTTGAAAGTGATCCATGTTCTGGAAGGCCTGCAACAACCTGAACACCTGAGAATGTTGAATGTATACAGGCTGCAATCAACAAAGATTGATGACTGACAGTGTGAGAACTAGAAGATGATCTGGGGAATCCAATAACTACCATGTCTGAGATTTTGACACAGAATCTTGGCATGAAATGTGTTGTGACAAAATTCGTTCCCCAAGTTCTGTTACCGAAGCAGAAGGAACATCATGCTGCTGTTGCTAACGACTTGTTTCTAACTGCTACCAATGAACCAGCTTTCCTCAAGAAGATCATAACCAGAGATGAATTATGGGTCTATGGCTATGATTCAGAAACGAAGGCTCAGTTGTCCCAGTAGAAGTTACCTGGTTCTCCACACCCAAAGAAGTCGAGGCAAAGTCATGGCAAAGTCACAGCAAGATCAAGACAATGTTAACTATGTTTTTTCATTGGGAAAGTGTTGCCCATCACAAGTATGGCCCTCTAGGCCAAACAATTAATAAGGAATACTACCTCAATGTTCTTCATTGGTTGAGAGATGCAATATGATGAAAACAGCCACAGCTACAGGAAACTTGTGATTTGCAGCTTCATCAGAACAATGTGCTGGCTCGTGCATCATGCCTCATGCAGAGTTTTTGGCAAAACATCAAATCAGCCAGGTGACTAGTCCCCCTACAGCCCACATTTGGTGCGCTGCAACTTCTAGCTTTTCCCCAAACTAAAATTACCTTCGAAAGGGAAGAGATTTCAGACCTTAGATGAGATTCAGGAAAATATGATGAGGCAGCTGATGGTGATTAGGAGAACTGTGTGGGGTCCCAAGGCACCTAGTTTGAACAGAATGAGGTCTCATTGTTCTATGAACAATGTGTCTTTTATCTTGTATCTTCTTCAGTAAATGTCTCTATTTTTCATATTACATGACTGGATGCTTTCTGGACAGACCTCATATTATTTATATAAATAATATATATATATACACATGTGTAGTTCCCATATATGTGTGTATATTTATACCTGTACATGTCAAGATACTTTCATATTGCCACTTCATGTATTTCTTAAAAATATCTTTATGAGCTAGAAAATACTATTCTTTTTTTTTAAATTTTTTATTTTAGTTTACTCATTAGAAAATACTATTCTTATTTAACAGACAATGATACTGAGACCCAGAGTGCTTGAATGACTTGCATAAGCCTAGGTGTTAGTAATTACTAGAGCAAATGGCTTGGAAGATGAAGGTAGTCAGGATGTGCTAAGCTGAGCTAAACTGAGAAACAGTCTCAATGTTATATTATTTTTTCATGAAACAAGAACCTAAAGTTTGAACACAGGTATTAAAATTTAATGATCATACTATTTTATAATATTGAGTTAGATTAGAAATGTTAGAGTTTTCTCTTCCACTACTGTATTATTCAGGCATGGTTGTGAATAAAGGTGAGAAAAAAATGGGACAATTGGAATAGCATAATCAATAAAAATATTAAAAAAAGAATATCATAAGTGTGATTAGAAATTCATAAAAAATAAAAAGAGCTTTCAAATTAAAAATAAGTATTTTAAAATTTAGGTTATTTGAAGAGAATAAATACAAATATATGTTTTAGGTTATACTAACCAGAAATGTGAATCTATATCTACAATGAGGGAAGTTATAAAGATTTAATTCCTTTCTATATTTTGTGGTCAGACCACATCATTCATTCTTTCAATATGTACTCATTGAATACCCACGTTGTGCAGACCCTGATTTATATTTCAGTAATGTGTTCAACTATGGGCAACTAACTTAAAAAGAAAAAGCCGGGGTAGCAATACCCATATCAAACAAAATAGACTTCCAGAAAAGGGCCATAAAGAGAGACCCAGAAGGTCACTTTATAATACTGAAGGGAGGAATCCACCAAGAAGACATAAACATAGTAAATATATATGCACCCAACATAGGAGCACCCAAATACATGAAGAAAATCTTAGAGGACTTCAAGAAAGATATTGACAGCAACACAATTATAGTGGGGGATTTTAACACCCCATTGTCAAAAATGGACCGATCTTCCAAACAAAATATCAACAAAGATATTGTGGCATTGAACAAGGCCCAGGATGAAATGGACTGAACTGATATATATAGAGCCCTCCAACCCAAAGAAGTGAGGTACACATTTTTCTCAAATGTGCATGGAACATTTTCAAAGATAGACCACATGACAGGACACAAAACAAGCCTCAACAAATTCAAGAAAATTGAAATCATACTGAGCATATTCTCGGATCAGAAGGGTCTGAAGCTAGAAACCAACCCCAATGAAAAAAACCCAAAATACTCAAGATCATGGAGATTAAATAGCATGCTATTAAACAAGGAATGGGTCAAGAATGAAATCAGGGAAGAAATCAAAAAGTTCCTGGACACAAACGAAAACGAATTCAC
>CM052538.1:87593481-87617415 GCA_028533065.1 Trachops cirrhosus
TAAGCCAGGCAGTGAAAGACAAATACCATATGATCTCGCCTTTAACAGGAACCTAAACAACAAAACAAAGAAACAAGTAAAATATAACAAAAGACACTGAAATGGAGGACAGGTAGCCAGTGACCAGAGGGGAGAGGGGAGGGAATTTCAGGGGAGAAGGGAAGGGTTTACAGGAACAAATATAGAGGACACATGGACAAAACTAGGGGTGTTGGAAAGGGGAGGGAGGAGGGGAGGAATGGGTGGGTGGGCTGGAATGGGAATAAAGGATAGAAACTGTACGGAATAAACTAAAATAAAAAAAATTTTAAAAAAAAGAAAAAATTATACCAGCATAGTTTGTGTGCCTATCAAGTGCTACTTTTATGTCTAACACAAATTATTATTTGTTATAGTTAACATGAACTGAGATTTTATTTTGTGCTAAATGCATTAACAGCATTAATTATTTAAAAACTCAAAACAACCTTACTAGGTAGATGTATTTTTATCCTCATTTTCCAAGAACAAAATATCTAAGATACAGACATTACAAAATGTGCCCAAGGTTTCAGAGCCATCAAATGATAGATTTGAATCCAAATAGTTCAGCATCAGAGGCTAAGTTCTTACCAGCTACATTATTTCCACCATTTTTGATGATTATAAACACTTTTTATACATCATTAATTTTAATCCTCTGAGATTTTCACAATCTTCAAAATAATCCTCTAAGGCAAACATTATCATCATTTTACAATTCAGGAAAATGAAGTTTGTGAAAGAGGTTAAATGACGGCCTAAAGTTACACTTGTGTGCCTCCCCTCCACCAAGCAGAGGTGCACTCAGGCACATCAGCACTGCGTTACTCAGGAGTGGGTTCAGGGTATCCTTGGAGCACCAGCAAAATAAAGGTACAAAGAAATATGCTATTTATTTAACAAAATGTATACTTGCTGTTTAATAATTTTGAAAAATCTATATAATTATCAATGGAGGAAAATATTAGAATATAATTGGATTTTTTTCCAATTTTGTGGCTTGGTGTTGTTTTCATTCAAATATATATAGGCAGATGGGGAAGTGAGCCCATGATAAGAGACTAATTTTCATTGCTCAGCACTTCTAAGAGACTTACTCTGACTCTGTACATTTCATTTTATATTCACAAAAGTTACATGAAATATCATTATTCGTGGCCAAAGGAAAGCTGAGGAAATTCAGGTACTTATGCACGTTCACAAGACTAGTAACTAGCAGATATGTAATGTAAACTAAAAGCATTCTGACTCCAACATCCAAGTGCTTTTTAGGATATCACACTGAAAAGTACTCTATTCAAAAGAAAGCTGTAGAGAAGCAGTTACAAGAAATAAATGAGTTATCCTGGAGATGAGGAAAGTCAAAAGATTACAAAACTGACTTCTGATGTATTGCCATGTGTAAAACGGATATAAAATTGTATTATCACCATGAGGCAGGACTAGCATCAAATGCTGGAAGGAAGAGTGGCAGAGTTGAATTAACCTAAGAACTATGCGGACAGTCAAAGCTATTACCAAGGAAGTTTGGGTAGAGCCTGAATAGCTATGCTGATGTGATGAAAAGACTGTACAAGCACTAATGTTAGTGTCTACAACACTGGCTCTCAAGCATGGCTATATTTTGGAATCATTTGGAAAATTACAAAATGTACTATGTCTGGGTATTATTTCCAAAAATTGTGATTCAACTGGAATGGGGTGTTACCTAATCATGGGGAGTTTAACAACTTCCCAGGTAATTGATTTTAATGGTTAGTAAAATTTGCCCAAGTGTCTATCACTTCAGAATCTCTAAGGACAATGCCATAAGATGACTTAAACCAGGAACCATGAAGTAGGACCATGAACAACAGCAGTTTTAAAAATGGGTTTTTAGCAAGGAACCCTCTCCTATAGCATAAAAATTTGAGAACACATTTAGAAATAGAGTAGAGTCTTGCCTTGGCCAACTAATCACTGTAAAACTTAGATGCCTCATCTGTACAGTGAGATGCTATATAGTTCCTCCCTTATGGGAAGGTTGAGAGAATTAATGTAAGATCTAGTACAAAATCTATACAAATTGTAGTTATTACTTGTATGATTAATTTTAGTGAGGTAGAAAGTACTATAGAGAACTTTATTTTTTCTGTCCCAAGCTCATGTGTGGGAACACACACACACACACACACACACACACACACACACTCTCACTGGACAAGTGATCGGCAGGGAAAACAGAATGTTAGGTTGTTAAATAATCATTGACCGTTTTTTGTCTTTGGTTTTCTATTGCATATTTTCCATATGCTTCAAGCTTATTCAATGTGCTATTGCTTTTTAAAGTGAGAATGTAAGCTCACCAAGGTAATGAAAATAGTAGCTTATAGTATCTGAGGTCCTAGCATTCGGATCTATATACACAGTGGTTCTAGAAGTTAATCCTGCTGTAAAGTGATTGAATTTTGAAGTTTGTACCCAGGTGAACCTGAAAAATAGTATACATGAAAGCATAAATATATATATGAACACTCAACTACCCATGCTATTTATTTACATTCTTTTTGTAACTGCTTTCTCTCCCAAATGCTTCTAAGTTGAACAAATTCTCCTTTTAAGATTACCAAAGTCTTGTGTGTTTGTATGAGCTCATATTCTTTCATGAATATCACAGCCTCTTTGAGGACTATAAGAAAAATAAATGGCAGAAAATGGATCATATCAATGACTTGAGAACAAATATGTATCCTATTTTATTCCAATACTAAATATTCAATTAAAACCAAACTATGAAACTAATGTTTTTGTTTTTAAAGAAAGGAATTTGTCAATTATTTTGTCAAGTCCTCAAATATGTATGTTTAACATAACATTCATCCAGAATTTTCCAATTGCATCGTAATACTTTTGAACCTTGTTCTCATCCAGAATAGTATTAATAATGCTGTTTTATTTATCAGTTGCCCTCATATTTTTATTTTTTAATTTCTTTTAAAAAGTGTTTAATTTTCTCAAACCTTTTTACTGACTTATAATGTACAATTATTTTTATAGTAAGTTTAATTTAGATTTTGTTTGCATCCTATTTTCAGAATTTAAAACCATTTTGAGAAATAGCTCTCAAGTCATTTTCATAGACATATAAAAAGAAAGAAACATAATATTATAATTAGGGACACATGGATTCTTATCCTGGCTCTGTATATCAATACATGGGTGACGCAAGACAACTTACCTTCTTTGCTTTATTTTCTCCCCTAAAATTAATTAAATGAATTATATTTATAAAGCATTTAGAATATTTTCTGGTATTTAGTAAGGGCTATGTAAATAAGCACCATGAATTGATGTTTGCATCTTTGCATAGGGTCTGACATAATAAGTAACCAAAGAATAAATTTGAGGTTGGTCACTTATATCCACAGTTAATTGCTTGTGTGATATTAAATAATCATAATTTCCTTAAGCTTCAATAGTCTCCCCTTAAACTAAGGATGATAATACTTATATTGTGTCACAGGATTGCCATGACAATCAATCAATTGTAATATAAGAGATTAGTTAAAAGAAAACTAAAGTGCTTTAGAAACACCCAGTATACTGTCCTCCTGTGTACAATGCACATCCACATTTTTAGTCCAAACTTTCAGGGAAAAAATCTTTTGTTTTAATTTTTAATTGAATTATTTATTTATTTATATTTAGAAACAAAACTGTGTTGCAGGGTATTATTTTGCATATGGATATCATTATTGCTTTCTAGAGTTACACTTTTAACACATAAGCATAAATAAAAAGAATTAAAAAACATTTATATAGATACAGAATTAGTACCACCCATGTATAATGTATACCCTTATTTTTCCCTCAAAAATTTGGGCAAAAAAATGCACATTATACATGGCAAAATAAAGTATTACTAAATACTGATATTAATTCAACTTTCTGTAATGTATTTTCATGTGTCAGGCAGAGGGGAGTTTACTTAATCCAGGAAGCACAACATTGGGAGAGTTAAGGGCCTCCCAGGGAGAGAACATACCATCCCAAGGATACTGCCTGGAAATATTGCTGACAAAAAGAATTGCTTTAAATAACATTCTGTGTCATCTTATTGCACACAAAATATTAGCTATCCAAAGTTTTTTTTTAAAGGTTAACTTAAGTAGTTTTCAGGGCATTATGATTGTGTGTATGTTATCCCTTGGCCCCCTACGTTGTGAGAAATTGTATTTCTATTTAACTGACTCCAATCACAAACTCTAAATTACTGACATCTACAGTAGTAAAATTAATTGAGCAATCATAGCATTTGTCCAGTATAAAATAGAGTTATAATTGATATTTATATACTTTTAAATAGTAGCTATCATATCTCACCTCCTACTGATAATCTCATGTATTTCTTTCCTTTTTATCTTTTAGAAAGTATCTTACTAAAGCAAAATCATTTGTAAGCAACCTTCAGTTAAATGCAGGAATATTAAATCTTGCCTTTGCAGAAAGATATCTCAGAGTAGAATTATAGCTCAATAAGGAAGACATATTTCAACCTTAAAGTTAGTACTAAATATTTTATTTGTGGTCTCCTGGCACATTTGTTGCTCACATAGAAGAAACATTTGCATTTTCTGCAGAGGGCATTGAATACTAAGGTGAATCATACTAGTCAGAACAAGCTGAGGGTTTTCTTCACAAAGATACCAACCTATATTTAAGCATACTGTGAGATTACAACACAAAAATTTGTTTATTATGTGCCATTAGTCTTTTTTAATATTTTGTAATAAAAACACTTAATATGAGATTTACTTCTTAAAAAAAATATAAGTGTACAATACACTATTGTTGACCACAGGTATAATTTTTACAGCAGATCTCTAGAGGAAGAATCTTATTTTTTATAAGATACTTTTTGACAAAACATTTGTTTTGTGTGTTTTATTTTAAGAGGACATTTAACCACCTGGAATAAATATATTCTCTGCCTGCTTTACATTAGAATATGGTTCTAGATTTGCAGAAATGTGTGTGTGTGTGAGTGCATGCATTTTTGTATTCACACCTAATTGAACCCACAATTCAAATGGAGTAGGCAAGTTGAATCATGAATATTAAAATGTATCTTTATATTGAGTTTAGCTTCTGTTAAAAAAGTTTAAGATTAATTAGTGAAAGAGATTTTGTCTTGAAAAATGAAATATTCAGTTGTGTCTTCTAATTCCAGTGTATCAGTAGCTACTTTGGAACATGTCAAACTTTATTAGGATAAAGCATAATCTAACAAGAAGTTGTATTTTCAAACCTAATAACTCTAAGTATATACCAATGCCTTATTTTATTTTATTTTTTAGTAATTATGGTATTCATCACTTTATCTATAGTATCTGGTATTACAATTTGGAGGCTACAGTGATGCTTTTATAAGCATAAATAAAATCTCAGAGTGAAACATTTCTTTCTTAAAACGTATAGATAGACTGAAATATTTAAAAGTCTCTATAAAGTGACAAGATATCTCTAAGTATTTAAGAGTATATTTTGATTGACTTATTAACATACCTAATGGAAAAAAATGTGTCACCCAAAAAGAGGTTTGTCTCACCCAGGGACAGGACATTGAGTTGCAAGAATACTGCCTTGCAGGCTTATTTTTTATCATAACGTGACTTAACATAGAAATCAAACAACTTAGATTCCTTTTTAATTAACATGCTCAGTAAGCCATTTTGATTATATTTTGGCTGTTCTGTGCTTCCCACATGGAGACAAGGGTGAATAATTTATCTGCTTCCCTGGTGTAGTCAGTGCTCTTACTGTACAAGGATAAATTAGAATCCTGAGTTTGTACATCAGTCTCTAAACTCATTTTTTTTTGTGAGTCTGTCTATGAGTGATGGAGGCTTTGGGAGTCCTAAAAGGAGTTTGTCATTCTGCAGGCTGACAATTAGATGCTAGAACTTTGAAAAATCACTATCAATTGTGACATTTCCTCAATAATGATAATAAAGTTAGCAGACACTTGTACAGGTCTATGACGTGAGACACTATTGTAATTTCTTCACTATACTAACACATTCTATGGTCATAAAAGGCCTTTGAATTAAGTATTTTTACTATACACCCTTTTTCTTATGAAGAATCTGAGTCAGAAAAGTAAACTATAGAGGAATTTGTCAAACCCAGACCTCTGGTTCCAGAAACTGTGTCCTGACTTCTATGTGCCAGAGTACTTCTAGAGGATGTATTAATACGAACATTAATATTCTAGATGGTTCACTAATGTTGACACTAATATCACTGCACTGCCTTCTATATTTCTTCCATGAGGTTTAAAAATTTCCATAAAATGAAATAAAGTTTTATAACAAGGTAAATAATCAAAATATTATTGTTGTGTTACTTCCCAATCTATCCAGGTTCTAAATCCTGTAATATGCTACTTCCGGTTAAATGTTAAAGTTATTAGAAATTAGAAATACATTTTTAAGTATTTTTTAGAGTAAATGACCAAAACATTTTTAAACCAATGCAGAAAATTAAGAAACTAAACTATGATGTTTTTAAAAGAAGGAAATAATGTGGGAATGAAGGGGAAGAGAAGTAAATGAACATGAATGAGGAACCCATGGATGGAGCCTAGGGAGGGTGGAGTTGAGTGTGGGAGGTGGGTGTGGGTAGGGTGGGGGAAAGTGGAGGTGGGAAAATGGAGACAACTCTATTCAAACACCAGTTAAAAATAAAATAAAATAAAAAATAAAAAGTACTATTAACATAAAAAAAAACAGTTTTTAGTCCTGGCTGGTGTGTCTCATTGGATTGAGCACCAGACTTTGAACCAGTTGATTCCTAGTCAGGACACATGCCTGGATTGTGGGCCAAGTCCCCAAGAAGGGGCACGAGAGAAACAACCACACACTGATGTTTCTCTCCCTCTTTCTTTCTGCCTTCCTCTCTCTAAAAATAAATAAATAAATAGAATCTTTTTTAAAAATAAGAGTTTTTAAAATACCTACTCTTTCTTTCTTATATAGGATTATATAGGAAACTTGGACTTTATGAAACTGAAATCATACATCTATTTATTAATCACTGCCATTGCATGATAGTAGCTCTATCTTAATGGGTCTTTTCCTTTGTAATTAAAATTAATGACTAAAATGAATGTCTGAAAGGACATATCAGTCAATCTCTAATACTGCATAATCTTAAAATAATTCTTTATCTCATTTAGGGAACACACATTAAAATTCTTACTGTGGGTGTGCTACATATAATGCACTATGAGAGATATAGAATAAATTATAAAAATATCTCCTTTTAAACTAGTATAAAAATACTAACAAAAATAACAAAATAGCCCAAAAAACCCCCAATAATATAGGTAGGATATGCTGAATAGTACAAACAACTTTAACTGAACAACAATAAAATAATTTTTAAAAAGTATATGAGAAGAGATCATTTCTAATTGGACTTTTATTTGCTGAACACACACTTACTGTGCTACTGCTTCATGCCAGGCTCCGTGAGGGAGGACTGGAGATACAACAGTGAACGGATAAAAGCCTCGTGGATCTCATTGTAGATTCCAGTGACAGAACAAAGACTAAAAGTTATCAAATATGTAATGAAGAAAGAAGTGATGTGTTCTCTTATTAAGTAGGATAGTTAAGAGAGACGTGGACTCAGTGACATGACAAAATGATTCCTGCAGGTATTGGTTGAAGATAAGCTTATTTGACTGAAGGATGGAGAGCAGATTAAGAAAGTAAAGTTCTATTTTTGTGTTTTTACAAAATGTAACAGGCAAAATTGTAAAGGGCACGTAGAATTTGTGTAATTAATGGTAAGAAAATAAAATTACAAGGAGAAGGTTTGGCATGAAAAATGGCAAGCTATTAAGAAACAAGGTGGGTATTTGAGGAATGAGGTATTCAGCTGAAGTGTGTGGAAGGAAAGGGGGAATGAGGCTGAGAAGGAAAGTTGAAAGGAGTTGTAATATGTATAAGGATCTGAAATTTAGAAGTGGCAGTAGAAAAATGAATACAATTATATATATAAAATTATATATATGCATATATATATATATATAATTCAGAAGGTAGAATTGGCAACATTCTGTGACTCCCTTGATCTGGTGGTAAAGAAACATAAGGTCAAAGATAATTTTGAACTATGAAAATTGGACCTTTTAGAAATTATATTGCACAGTAGGAAAAAAATCAGAAGGGAAGACTTGAATCGATAATACCTGCTGAGTGACAATACCCATTATATTAAAAATTATCATAAATTATAATTTAAAATATTATACTGTGTGTTTGACCATATTATATATGAATATATGATATTTTATAATTTTAATAAAGTTAAATGAGTATAATTGAGAAACTTTTATGTATGAACATGCTTGAATTAAATAATAGAACTCAATCTCTAATTTCAAATATTACTAACCATTTATGTGAGACCCCACAAGTTTACAGGGCCAAGGCATACTGAGTACATTACTTAATACTATACCAAATACTGGGTCACATTTATCTTAAAAATACACGATTTAACAGGATTACCTTTATCCCTTGAAGATGTATGTATATAGCATAGTCCCCATGACCACGTGCTTGGGGTCCAGCCTCCAGGGCTGAATTTTGTCTTTATTGTTTTAGCTTTGTGACTTTCTACAAATTCTCTTTGCTTCAGTATTCTCTCTGATACTATGAAAATGATGATGTATTTACTTCATAGATTTGTTTGGAAAATGTAAGGAGCAAATCCATCAAGTACTTAGCATTAAGCCCAGAGCACAGCTAGTTCTCTGTACATGTCACCACGGTTATTGCTAATGAGATATTACATATTTTCTGGATTTTTTCCAATTATAAATGCAATTTTGTTATATTTTGCTGATATTACACATGATATTTCTATTTTTCTTTACCCAGAATGGTCTAAAATTGCTAGGAATTTGAAAGGAAAAGAAACAATAACAATTTCCAATTCCATTCATCCAATATAGGTTTGCATTATTTTTTTAATTCTTAAAGCTCAACTTTATCACTTTGGAGAATACACTGAGAATTTAACAAGAAAAAATATGTGACTCATGTATCTAGGATTAGAACAATGTGTGGACTGCCACATACTAGAGGTAACCTTTTAAAAAACTAGGCTACACAATATCAATAATTGGTTATAAATTTGCATTCATGCCAAAAGACACATCTGAATTTTGGAGAATTCAAGTGAAAAATATTCTCACTTGCCTAATCACTTATCAGCCTCACAAAGATACATTTTTAATATTTATAAAACTAAACAGAAGATATTAGGAAAATAATATTTCAACACTTTTATTTCATACTTCTTTGTAAACTCTGCTGACTATATAGCAATAAGTTCACACACACACATGAAACAGAAGTGTTCCATATAATCACACAGAGTGGCATGTCTTGTAAACTACCCCTAGGAAATAAAAATCCAATCTATCTAATAAAGGGAGGGAAGAATTGACACTTTTTTCTTAAGCCATCTTATTTTCAGGGGAATCTGAATTTCAGATCAATTCTCAGACATATGTAAAAGATTTGGGCAACCATTTCATTATTCTACCATATGAGGTAAATTCATCTCCTGGCCTTCAGGGCATTATTAAGGACAAGGAGTTTAAGGGAAATCATAGCCTGAGAGAAAATTATGGTGTCAGGGAGTCATGAAAATGAGTATACTTTTAAAAAAATGTTTCAGTTTTGAAAATCCTGCATTCTCAGAGAGCTAGTCTTCATTTGGACTCACAAACTTTTTTTCCCCAAAACACATATTATATGCCAACAACTCTGCCAAATCCTCAAGGTTAAGATGAATAGGACACTCTCTCTGTCCTCAATGAGCCGACAGGTCCTGCTGAGAAGCCATGAACAAATGCCCAGCATGTTGAATATAAGACACCCAGAAGAAACCACCGAGACAGAAGAAAAAGTTAGAGTCCAATGTCTGGACTCTGGACAGACTTTATGGAAAAATGAAAATTTTAAAGGGAAAGAACAGACTGCCATGTTGAAGGAACAACTTAAGTAAAAGCCTGGAACATGAAATCTAGAATATTCTGACTGATACGCTGAGCACTACAACAGTGTTAAGTGTGAGGTAAAATAAAGCCATTTACCTTTAAAGGCAGAAAGTGAGGCAAGACAGAAGAGCAAGAGGTCTAAAAAAGCCAACCTTCTAGAAATGGTCATGGAAAGTTGTTCTTATTTAAACTCTGGGTTTCCACAAGCCTTTGTACTTTGAAACTTTTTAAGATCAAAGTGAGAACATATTTTCTTTTGCAGCTTCATCTCCCACAATCCACTTTATTGAGGAGAACTTAAATTATCGAGAAAAGGAAAAGACATTTTCTTTTCCTTGATTACAATAAGAGTACTGTCATAGTCTTCCAAAATGTAATACATAAAATCATGTAAATGGCTTAAAAGCCAACTCAAACCTTCAAATTTTGGAAAAACATATAAAACTACATTCATGAATTTTTAAATATTTTATTTTAGAATAGTTTTGGATTAACAGAAAATTTTCAGATTGTTTCTATTTAATTTATGTGATTTAAACTATAATTAAATTTAATCCAACTTTTAAAATTCTACAGAATAATCAAAAACAAAGCAAAGTAGCAAACTGTTATCATAAATGGATCTACTACAAAAAGAAGCATCCTAACCTAGAGTATGTCAGGGAGTATCCACAGAAATCTTTTCATTTTCATTAAGCACTGTGATTTTATTTTTACTAATTTATATTTTAGGATAGTTATAGATTTACAAAAATAGTGGAGATCCATTTCTCATGTAATTTATGCATAGTTTGCCCTTGTATTAACATCTTATTTTAGTATATTTGTAATCATTAATATATTTGGATATTATGATATCGATACATTATTGTTAATTAAGTACTTTCAAAGATTTCTTTAGTTTGTACCTCGTGTCCCTTTGCTATTCCCAGAGCCCACCCAGAATTCCACATTACATTTACTTGTCCTATCCCTGTAGGCTCCTCTTTGGCGGTGACAGTTCTTCAGTTATTGCTTGTTTTTGAAGGACTTTGATAGTTTTGAGGAGGACTGTTCATATGTTTTGTAGAGTGTACTTTAATTGGAATTTTTGTGATGCTTTTCTCATGATTAGACTGAAGGGTTTTTTTGAGGGGAAAAACTGCAGAGGTTAAGTGCCAATCTCATTATATCATACCCAAAGGTACATAATATAAAATATGACTTGCACTGTTGATGGTGACCTTAATTACCTGGCTGAGGTAGTCCTTTCTTGTTTCGCCATTATAAAATTAGTCTTTCCCCATCCTTTCCAGACTGCACCCTTTAGAAGGGAATCTCTATCACAGCCCGCACTTAAACTTATGGTGTGGGGACTATGTTCTATTTGCTTATGGGAGAAATGCTCATGTAAATTATTTGGAATTCTTCTGCTTGCAAATTTCTCCATATTTCTTTGTTTAGGTATGCACTCATTGGTATTTATTTTATACTTTGGGTTACAATCCAGGAACACTTTACTTATTTTGTTGTTTGAATTGTCCCAGCATTGGGCATTGGGAGCTCTTTCAGTTGGCTCCTGTGGCCTTTTGACACAGTCCCATAAATGTGGGTTTTTGTTTTGGTTTTCTAGCAAGTCCTTATTTCTATAACTATTTAATACGAGATGCTCCAGGCTCCTCGAGAATAGTTCATGTCTCAGTCCCAGAATCAGCTATTTCTCCCAAAGGTCTTGGTTCCTTTTATTGGAGAATATCAGACATTAAGATCTGGCCTCCAGGGATGCTTGTTGGGGTATTGTTGTTAGCCCCTCTCAGCTGACAAAGCAAGCAAATGTGTGTGTGTGTGTGTGTGTGTGTGTGTGTGTGTGTAGTAACCCATGTAGCTAAACATTAATTTATACTGTGTTTCCAATTCTAATCTATGACTACACAGACCATTCTAGAATCCTCCCTTGTTTATCTATAACCTCCTACTTTAGTACTGAGAATTCTGGCTTCGAACTTTAACCATCCATTTACTTAGCTGTTTAATTCCAGTATACATATATAGTAGTTTCCAGAATTGTGAACCTCCACATCCTCGTCAGAAATTTGTATTAACAAGTATTTTTACTTTATCCATTCTAATAGGTGCATAGAATTATGTCATTGTTGTTAAATTTTCATTCCCCTAATGTCAAATGATGTTGAGTATCTTTTCATGTGCTTACTTGGCATCTTGCATTGTATTGGCATCTCGAGGTATTTTCAGATCCTATGCCCATTTTTCATCTGGGTTGTTTATTTTTTTATTATTGAGTTTAAAGACTGTTTTTGTGTATGTAGCAGATAAATGCTTTATAAGTATTTTTAAATATTTGCTCCCAGTCTGAGGCTTGTATTTTATAACCTAAGGTCACATATACTTTTTATGTTTTCTTTTAAACATTTTAAAGTTCTGCATGTTACCTGTAGATGTATGACTCATTTCAAGTGAATTTTTGTGAAACGTGAAAGGTCTGCATAGAAAAGTATATATTTCACTGACAGAACAAACACTTCAAAAATATATATGGAACCATAAACAGCCCTGAATAGCTGCAGCAATTTTGAGAAAGAAGAGCAAAGCAGGAGGGATCACAATACCTGATATCAAACTGTATTACAATGCCACTGTAACCAAAACAGCCTGGTACTGGCATAAAAACAGACACATAGATCAATGGAACAGCAGAGAGCCCAGAAATAAACCCAAGTCTCTATGGTCAATTAATATTTGACAAATGGGGAAGAGGCATAAAATGCAGTAAAAATAGCCTCTTCAGCAAATTGTGTTGGCAGATCTGGAATGACACATGCAAAAAAATGAAACTCGAGCACCAACTTATACCACACACAAAATAAATTCAAGGTGGATAAAAGATTGAAATATAAGTTGTGACACCATTAAAGTCCTAGAGGAAAACATAGGCAGGAAAATCTCAGATATTCCATATATTCACCGATACATCCGCTAGAGCAAGGGACATAAAGGAAAGAATAAATAAATGGGATCTCATCAAAATAAAAAGCTTCTGCATGACTAAAGAAAACAGCATTAACATGAAAAGAGAACCAACTGTATGGAAAAACATATTTGGCAATGACACCTCAGACAAGGGTTTGATCTCCAAAATATATAAAGAACTCACACGATTCTACTCTAAGAAGACAAGCAACTCCATTAAAAAATGGGCAAAGGACTTGAACAGGCACTTCTCCAAAGAGGACATACAAAGGGTCCAGAGACATATGAAAAGATGCTCAATATCACTAGCTATCAGAGAGATGCAAATTAAAACCACAATGAGATAACACTTAACACCAGTGAGAATGACCATTAGAAACAAAGCAACAAACAAGTGTTGGAGAGATTGTGGAGAAAAAGGAACCCTAGTGCACTGTTGGTAGGAATGCAAACTGGTGCAGCCACTGTGGAAAACAGTATGGAATTTTCTCAGAAAACTAAAAATGGAACTGCCTTTTGACCCAGCAATTCCACTGCTGGGATTACATCCTAAGAACACTGAAAAAGCAATCCAAAAGAACCTATGCACCCCAATGTCCATACCAGCACAATTTACAATAGCCAAGTGCTGGAAGCAATCTAGGTGCCCATCAGTAAATGAGTGGATCAAAAAACTATGCTACATTTATACAATGGAATTCTATGCAGCAGAAAGAAAGAAGGAGTTTCTACCTTTTGTGACAGCATGGATGGAACTGGAGAGCATTATGCTAAGTGAAATAAGCCAGACGGTGAAAGACAAATACCATATGATCTCACCTTTAACAGGAACCAAGTCAACAAAACAAACAAGCAAGGAAAATATAACCAAAGACACTGAAATTGAGAACTGGCTGACAGGAACCAGAGGAGACAGGGAAGGGGATTATAGGGAAAAAGGGTGAAGGGTTTGCAGGAACTATTATAAAGGACACATGGACAATAACAAGGGGGGTGGAACCAGGGGAGGGAGGCGGGAAGGGCTAGGGTGGGGAGGGGTGGGGGAAAAGGCAAAAAACTGTACTTGAACAAAAATTTTAAAATCTTAAAAAAAGTTTTGGAAAACAAAGGCTGCATTCCTCTTGTCCACCAAAATGCAATCATAGCATCAATGGATTTATTTAGAAATAAATGTTTAAACTGAAAAAAAAAGAAAACTATAATACTGCATATAAAAGTAAACCCATGATGAACGTAATCACTGGATAAAAGAGGACCGTCTTAATTTACTTTAGTAGTGTACATCTGCAACTATAAAGGAATTAAAGTTTAAATTCCATAACAGGTACAATGAGCTCTTTGTACCTACCTCTCCATATCAATTATCTGGTAGTTTCTGACTTGCACACTACTACCCTTTGGTAACACTGACCACCATTCTAAATGCCTAGGGTTCCTAACCTCAGAGTCTTGATACACTCCGTTTCTTCTGTTGCAAACACATTTCCCTGCTTTTCAAATGCCTGGTTCCATCTTAAAGTTTTACCTCTACTTAGAGAGCCACCCTAATGTCCCACCATTTTGTGTAAGTTAGTTTTTTTCTATTAATATTTCTTATCAAATTGGCTCATATATACTTACTAAAATATGTAATTGCATGTGTGCATACACACACAGGAACTTTATAAAATATACACAGAAACATGCACATATACAGAGAACTTTCTTTTAAGCTAAAATCTCCATGATACTATGAATAATGCATTTTATTATCACTTATTCACTGTCTAGCACAAGACCTGACATATTCTAGAGCAATACATTGTTGTATAAACTTGAGTTAATTCCCATCCCATTTTAAAATGTAAAAGGGGCATTATTGAGTGAAATAAAATTTTAAAAGCAAACTATGGAGACTTATAATGGAGAATATATTTAAGCTAGTGAGAAAACATGTAAGTTAAGATAGTAACTAAACCTACAACATATAAAAATAATTTTATTAGTAACATTGCATTAACTATAAATCTTAAGGGAAAAATAAATAGTCTCCAAATATTTTCTAATTCATTGACAAAACCAGTCTATTATAGGCCTGGCTGGTGTAGCTCAGTGGATTGAGTGAGGGTTGCAAACCAAAGGGTCACCGGTTCGATTCCCAGTAAGGGCACATGCCCGGTTTGTGGGTCAGGTCCCCAGTGAGGGTCACGTGAGAGGCAACCATACATTGAAGTTTCTCTTCCTCTCTTTCTCCCTCCCTCCCCCTCTTTCTAAAAATAAATAAAATAAAACAAAACTAAAAAAACACTCTACTATAATTTAATTGATATAGCATGAAGATTCTATTAACAAAAATTATTCTCTGTGTGTCCTCACTTTACAAATTGATTTTTCCATATGCTCATTAATTTATAGCAGTGAAATACTTTAGTGCAGAAAACAACAGGAACAAGACAGATAATGATATCTCATGACAGATTAGAAAGTTCTAATAGGAACTACAATGCATTTATATTAATATTAGATTTTACTTATGACAAAATTTCCTGATATTGAAAATCTTATGAACTGCCATTGCATTTCATTTTTTCATATTTCTCAACTTTTTTGAAGAAAGAATTTCTTTCTATGTGGAATTTTAGATATGGCCACCTAAGTTAACGTCTTATTATTTTTATTAATATTCATTTATAAACATAAATATTCAGAAGCACTCATTTTTCACCTGCTTCTCTGCACATTTCCTAAGACCTTTTATTTTGGTATAGGTACAGCTTTTCAGAATTATTAATTAATGTGAGACTTATGAAATATTTCTGTAGTAGGGAGAAAATTCCTTACAGGGCAACCCCTCCATCTTACCAGATATATTAGGAACCTTGTGACTATACAATATGATACATCAAAATGTGGCTAGGACTTGTTCAGATAATGTTCCCTAAAGGTGTCAGGAGAGGCAGTAGGTAAATGGTTAAGTTCACCACTCTAATACCAGACTGCCTGGATTTTCAAACCCCAGTTTTGCCACTTACTAGCCCTGTGACATTGGGAATATTACTTAACCTCTCTGTGCCTCAGATATCTCAGTCAGAGAGTGAAGGTTAATTATAATGGCTGCAATGATTACATTACATGAAAAATGCTTACAAGAGTATCAAACACACAGTAAACACTGTTATCATTAATCATATGGTCTGCAGACCCAAGGCACCAAACTCTGCAAGGGTGTGGCCAGAGGGGTCAATTAACAGGTATTCGGTATTGGACTATTACTACCAACCAACTGGATTTTCTCATTTAAAGATGTTAAAGTAATAATAATAATAACACAGAAAAATATAAATAGCCACAGAGAAGGCTGCAAGAGAAATGTATTATATTTCATTTTCTATATAATGAATTACCAGAATTTTAGCAGCTTAAAAAAACTTATTATCCCCACAGTGTCCATTGGTCAGGAGTCTGAGATCTTTGCTCAGAGCCTAAAAAGGCTGAAATTAAGGTTTCAGCTGGATGGTATCTGAAGACTTTCAAACTACCTCAAATTTTTGGAAAAATTCATTCCCTATAAGCCATATGACTGAGGTCCCCATTTGTCTACTATCTGTGTTTTGGGGGCACTGTCATCTTCAAGACGCCACTCTCAGGTTCTTGCTATGTGTCTCCCTCCACAGGCCTCATGTTTTGAAACTCTTCTTTTAAAACAGCTCTGTTCTTTCTAAGGGTTCTTCTGATTGGGTCAGTCTCATCCAGAATAATCTTCCTTTTGATTACCACAAAGTCAACTGATCGGTGACCTAAATATGGGAGGAATATGCCATCATATTCGCAGGCCCCACCCGCACTCAAGAGACAGGGATGATGGCACAAGGGATAGGGTGACTGAGGAGCATCTTTTATCCTAGCTACCGTACTGTGCAAGAGAAGCACTTTGTCCATTTTAATTGCTTCTCTATCCTCAGAACTGCTTGGTACATGTACACATTCAAGAAATATTTTTGTTTGTATGAAAATGAACTCAAATGCTAGTTGGTCCCTTTTTTAATGCTTTTAGTGCTCCTAAATAAATTTACTTATGAACAAGCACTGATCGGTACAGTAGAGTTTCCTGAAGATTCTATAGGAAAGAAGGAAGAGATCATTTACATTGCATACTTTAGAATGAACTACTTAAAATATCTTTCTACCTTTTCCTAATCTCTAATTCTCCTTGTCTTTCTCTGCCACTCCTCCTCCTCTCTTTTTTCCATTCTATCAATTTCTTTCATTAATATTGGTTTCTTTCCTGACCATCCACACAGGCCTTGGCATCTCCTTATACAGATCTCCCTAAATGTCCAAATATCTTTATTAAAAAATCAATTTGTTCCACCTTAGTCTCTACCTTTAAAAGCCCATATAAAGATAACAAGGAAATGGCAGGGGAGAATAGGGGGAAAAGGGTGAAGGGTTTTCAGGAACAACTATAAAGGACACATAGACAAAACCAAGGAGGGTGGAATCAGGGGAGGGAGGTGGGGATGGCTGGGGTCAGGGGAGAGATGGGGGTAAAAGGCAGAAAACTGTACTTGAACAACAATAAAATTAGAGGGCCCATGGACAAAGCCAAAGGGGTGTAGGATTGAGGGTGGGCGGGGTGAGGGAGAGTGGGGGGGATGGAGACAACTGTACTTGAACAACAATTTAAAAAAGAGGAAATAAAAAAAGAAAAAAGATAACAAGGAATGAGTTCAGTGAAATAAGAAAGAAAGTAGATAACATGTGGTGATTGCTGGCAGGAGCGGGCCATAAGGGGACTAAATGATAATGGAAAAATATATAATAAAGATTAAAAAAATAAAAAAATAAGTCAAAATAAAAAAGGAAGTAGATATCAATGAGACAAACTACATATCACATTTTCTTGAAGACTTAGAATAATTGCAATATGGAAAGAAGTTAATAGCAAATGAGACTCTTTTTTGTTCTAGTATAGAAACAGGTATTGAAGAAATTGCTTGGTGGATGGCAGGCCTTTCCTTTGAACATTAACACATTGCTTCCTTATAAGCTGTCTGTTTTCTGCAGTGGGGTAAGTAGGAGAATGGGTACTAAATCAAGCTTATTTGTAAGACAAGATACATAAAGGCAAATTTTATCTTTGTCAATGCCTTCTCAAGTTTGTTAGTTTTCAGAAATCAGTTAGGAATAAATCAGTAATATTTTTTCACAAATTATAATAATTGTCTAAATATCTTTACTTAAATCCTGGAAATATAATTTGAAGGTATATCACAATACTAATAAATTTTTATATAAGAATTGACATATAAAAATAAACAGGAAAGGACACATTGTATTCACTAATTTTCCTATAATCAAAACAAATTAGTTTTATGCTATATATGATAAATTTGCAACCACAAAGAAAATAAAAAGCTTGAATTTAAAATAGATTCAGTTATAATATGATTCAATAGTCTATTTAGGTGCCTATAAAAATATTCAAGGATAAAGTTAGAAATCCTTAACCCAGAATTTAAAGTCCTACAGAATCGGCCCTAATGGGTCCGGTCTTGTTCAAGTCAGTGACATTGCACAGGAATGACCAGTTACCAGGAGTACTCATTGCTCTGTTTAAATAAAACTTAGATTTCAATCTAGCTTATACCCACTGCTTTCACAAAACTTCCCTAAATGCTAGTGAGTTAGTAGCTTTTTATTACTCTTTAAACTTTGATATGATCTATTATCTATCCTTTTCAATTAGTAAGCACCACATATTTACTTTTAAAATTTAAATATTTATATACATTTTCTCATCTTGCATATTTCCTTATAACTTACAGAATAAACTCTTAAAAACTAGGTAGTATGTCCTACACGTTTGTGTAGGCATTCACTAAAAATACACATTTAAGGAGCCATTATTTGTTGGGTAGTAAATAAAATATAAAAGACATTTTTTTTCATTTTATTGGGCTCCAAGTTCAGCTCACCTACTCCCAAGGCATATAGTATAATATTTTTCAAACACTCAATATTTTAGATAATGATTTATTAAACATCATAGATAAAGAAGCAACAGATCAATTATGTCAGATTAAATCCCTCAATATTTTTAAATTGAATTGCAGTAAATATGCTTATTTCCATAAAACTCAAGTATCTTAACCTAATATATAATGACTTTCAGTCCTCTAAGTCATTTTTAACAATTACTAATCTTTTTGAATTTTTTATTTCTATGGGCAAATTAACTAAAATTTAGACCTAAAAACACTTTTACTCTTGCCCATTCTGAAGTTTTCTTAGAAAATGGGTCAATGTCAAAGCTGTGATGTTGCATCAGTTTAAAACTACATTTATCTTTGACAATGGCTTGGCATTTTACATATTTTCCCCTCAGGCTCATTAATGTGCCATATTTGAAAAATGATCAAATTAAAAATCATGAAATTTGGATTTCAACCCAGGTCTGATGACTCTGTCATTATAGGCAAATCACCTAGTTTCATCTCCTCTAAGAAACACATTTTGAACTCAATGATTTATCAGAGTAATCCCCAAATTGTAAAACTGATTTAGTGATACTAACACAGCTCCAGTATGAGGACTCAACACTACCCTATGTTCAGAGAAGGGGATGAGCTATGTGATTGACTTGAGTTTTTCACTTGCCTAGAGAAAAAAAGTACTCACATAACTTGTTTAAACATTGAAGTTCTTGTTTCCTTTAAGCCATTCTTATTTGTGAGTCAATGGCATTTTTTAAATAATTAGATAGCAAGACATCCATCAGAGGGATGTTGACAAATGGAGATAACTGTACTTGAACAACAATAAAAAAATAAATAAATAAAAATTTTAAAAAATTAAATAAAATCTTTTTTAAAAAGACTGCAGGCTGTAAAACTACATACTGTATTATGAATGAAATTAATTATCTACAAAATTCCTCAGGGCAGCATTTCTCTGATTATTGTCTCTAGTTTCCTCACCAGAACCATCAACTTTAAAACAAGTTTCCTAGTAAATCCAACATGAAGTTTGAGAATCACAGTTCATGGAGAAAGGGTTGCTTCATAAATAATGACAGAAAGAATTATATACATTATTAATCTCATAAAAACCTAATCCAGGCAAAAGAACATAATTTAATCAATTACATGACCATATTAGAAAAATATTTCAAAAATTTTCTGGCTGGAGCCCTGGCTGGTGTGGTTCAGTAGACTGAGCACTAGCCTGTGATTTAAAGTGTCACCAGTTTGATTCCCAGTCAGGGCACATGCCTAGGTTGTGGGTCAGGTTCACAGTAGGGGGTGTGCAAGAGCCAACCACACATTGATGTTTCTCTACCTCTCTTTCTCCCTCCTTTCCCCTCTCTAAAATAAATAAATAAAACCTTTGAAAATTATTTTTCTGACAGGGGAAGACTATTGGGGTAGTTGACAAGGTGATTCTTGTTTACTTTATAATCATATTCTTACTTTGGAGATTAACTCATGAGATTTTCATAGCATAATATACCAAACTTTAAGATCACCTAATTTTACCCACTTCTTTTTTAATTCATTTTTTTACTTGAGTATAGTTGGTATACAATCATATACTGGTTATATTAGTTTCAGCTGTACAATATAGTGATTCAACACTGTTATATCTTACATTTTTATCACCCCACTCAATCCAGTAACTATCTGTCACCATTACACATCACAATATTATTGACTATATTCCCCTTACCCCCAACCCTCCCTTCTGTTAATCACCATTTTTTCTGTTTCTATGAGTCTGTTTTGTTTTTGTTTTTAGATTCCACACTAACCATATAGTGTTGGTCTTTCTCAGCCTGACTTAATTTTCTTTAGCATAATACTTACTAGATACATGTATGTTGTCATAAATGGCAAGAATTCATTTTTTATTGCTGCATAATATTCCACTGTGTATACAAATCACACGCTCTTTATCCAATCATCTAGTGATGGGCACCTAGGTTGCCTCTGTATCTTAGCTAAAGTAAATAATGCTGAAATGAACATAGAGCTGTATATAATTTTTTGAATTATTGTTCTCATTTTCTTTAGACAAATACCCAGAAGTGAACTTGCTGGGTCATATGTTGTATCTATTTTTAGTTTTTTGAGGAATCTATATACCATTTTCCATAGGGGCTGTACCAGTTTGCAATTCCATCAACAGTGCACAAGGATTTCGTTTTCTCCACATCTTTACCAACATATGTTATTTGTTGAATTTTTGGTAATTGCCATTCTGACTGGTTTGGGGTAATATCTCATGGTAGTTTTGATTTGAATTTCCCTGATGATTAGTGATGTTGAACATCTTTTCATACGTCTGAGAAGGTGACATTATACTATATATAGAAAATCTGAAAGCACCTACCAAAACATGAATAGAATAAAAGAATTCAAAAACATAGCAGGATATAAAATTAGTATACAGAAATCTGTCATGTTCTTATACACTAATCATAAACAATCAGAAGGAGAAATGAAAACAATTCCATTCACAATTGCATGAAAATACCTAGAAATAAAATTTACCAAGGGGGGAGAAAACCTGTAGTCTGAAAACTATAAGCTATTGAAGAAATAAACTGAAGAGGGAACAAATAAATTGAAGGATATACCATCCTCATGGATTAGAAAGATTAATAATGTAAAATGACCAAGTATGGTCATTTGTGACCATTGTTATGATCACAAAACAATTTACAGATTCAATGCAATTCCTATTAAAATACCAATATCTTCCATCTCAAAACTAGAACAAATAACCCTAAAATTTATATGGAATCACAAAAGATCCCAAATAGTCAAAGCAATATTGAGGAAGAAGAACAAAGTGGGAGGTACCACCTTTACCTTCCCCCTCTCGAATTCTACTACAAAGCTATAATAATCAAAACAGTATGGTACTGACACAAAAATAGACACACAAATGAATGGAAAAGAATAGAGAGCATGGATATAAACCCTCACTTACATGGCCAACTAACTATCACAAAGGAGACAAAAGTATACATTAAATTAAAGACAGTCTCTTCAACAAGTGGTGCTAAAAAACTGGACAGACCCATGCAATCAATCAATAAAACTGAATCATGTTCTTATACCATATACAAAAATAAACTCAAAATGGGTTAAAGACTTACATGTAAGGCCTGAAACTATTAAACTCTTACAAGATGGCATATAAAATAAACTATATTACATTAGTCTGAGTAATGCCTTTTTTGGCTATGTCCCATTAAGCAAGGAAAACAAAAGCCAAAATAAACAAATGGGACTACATCAAACCACAAAGCTTCTGCACAGTGAAGGAAACCTTCAACAAAACAAAAATGAAACCTACTGAATGAGAGAAAACATTTTCAATGATACATCTGATAAGGGATTGCTATCTAAATATATATAAGAAATTGATACAACTCAATAACAATTAAATAAACAATCTTCTTAGAAAATGGGCAGGGAACATGAAAAGGTGTATCTCTAAAGAAGAGTCAATTACTTCTTCTTGTGACTGAATTATCAACAAATACACTTTTAGATTTTTCTACAGAGAACACTACGCTAACAGGGCCTGTAAATGCTGTTTTTTGTAGCAATAATATTTCTCTAAGTCAGTAAGTTACTACTCTTTTTTAAAGTAGCGGTCAAGTAGTATTCCAGTGTGTAAATGTCCCATAGCTGTTTTCCACTCATCTACTAATGGACACTTGGGCTGCTTCCATATCTTGGAGATTGTAAATGATGCTGAAATGAACGTAGGGTTGTGTATGCTCTTTAAAATCAGTGTTTTGGGTTTCTTCAGATATATTCCTGGAAGTGGAATCACTGGATCAAAAGGCAGATCCCCTTTTAATATTTTTGTGTTAACTCCACACTGCTTTCCATAGTGACTTTGCCAATCTGCATTCCCACCAACAGTGCACTAGGGTTCCCTTTTCTCAACATCCTCTCCAGCACTTGTTGTTTGCTGATTGGTTGATGGTAGCCATTCTGAAATATGTGAAGTGATACCTCATTGTTGTTTTAATTTGCATTTCCCTGATGATTAGTGACATTGAACATCTTTTCATATGTCTGTTGGTCATCTGTATGTCCTCTTTGGAGAAGTGTCAGGTCCTTTGCCTACTTTTTAATTGGGCTGTTGTTTTTTTTTAGTGTTGAGTTTTATAAGTTCTTTTAAATTTGGATATTAAGCACTTATTAGATATATCAGTGGTGAATATGCTCTCCCATTCCATGCATTGTCTTTTGATTTTGTTGATGGTTTCCTTTGATGTGCTAAAACTTTTAAGTTTGGTGTAGTCTCATTCATTTATTTTTTCTGTTCAGCCATAAAACAAAGAAGAAAATTTTATCCTGTGGGACAGCATGGATGGATCTGGAGAATGTTATGCTAAGTGAAATAAGCCAGCCAGATAAAGACAAATACCATTAGACCTCACTCATATGTGGATTCTAACGAACAATTTGAACTAACAAGCAACATAGAGACAGATCCCTATAGAGACCTAGAGAGCAGGGGGGCATCTCAGGAGGGAAGGGTTAGGGGGTGCGGGGACTGAGTCAAAAGGAAAAAGGACTCCTTTGTCAATGTCATGGACATCTACAACTGTGTGGTGATTGTGAGGAGGAGAGGTCCAAAGAGGATAAATGGTAATAGAAACAAATGCAATAAAATAAAAATAAAAAGCCCTGGCTGGCGTAGCTCAGTGGATTGAGCGCGGGCTGCGAACCAAAGCATCACAGGTTCGATTCCCAGTCAGGGCACATGCCTGGGTTGCAGGCCAGGTCCCCAGTGGGGACCACATGAGAGGCAACCACACATTAATGTTTCTCTCTCTCTCCTTCTCCCTCCCTTCCCCTCTCTAAAAATAAATAAATAAAATC
>CM052538.1:87617915-87656471 GCA_028533065.1 Trachops cirrhosus
CCCTGGCTGGCGTAGCTCAGTGGATTGAGCGCGGGCTGCGAACCAAAGCATCACAGGTTCGATTCCCAGTCAGGGCACATGCCTGGGTTGCAGGCCAGGTCCCCAGTGGGGACCACATGAGAGGCAACCACACATTAATGTTTCTCTCTCTCTCCTTCTCCCTCCCTTCCCCTCTCTAAAAATAAATAAATAAAATCTTTAAAAAAATAAAAATAAAGAAACAATAATGGCAATAGGAGTTAATAACTGCTTTAAGAAAAAAGTTGCTATAACTTTTTAAAAAATAAATTAATCACCAAAAAATTCTCTGAAACTCCTTACAAATTGGAGGATTTGAATGGGGAGAATAAGACTCCATTAAGGCAATTCCCCCAAGTAAACCTTGTGTTTCTTCTATAATAGTAAGTTCTGACTAAATTTACCTACTTTAATTTGACATATATTTTAATATCCACTTCAACTAAAGTGTCTCCTAATGTAGAAGAACTTCCTATATTTTCTCTTACTATTGCCCATCTAAGAATAAAAGCACAGGTATCAGCACTGTTCTTTTACTCTGCAAAACCTGGAATTATTTCTTTCATACACATGTAGGGTCAGTATGTGCACATTTGGTTACTAGTCCTTAAAGCTTGTAAGAAATACTAAGAGTGTTTGGATAAGCTATATATCACAGGTTCACTTCTGTAGTATAATTTCTGGCTTTACAATGACTACCTGTCCTTTGGAGTTTTGCATTTTACTTCACTTTTAAACACTTGATTTATGTCCTTATTTTGTTATGGTATACATCTTACTGGTTTTTTAAACCCAGATAAATATACCCTTAGCACCTCCTTGACTGATGTCCTCTTATTTCAACTTTTGAGCTCTTTCCCAATTCTCATTCTCAGATGAAAACATCTTTAAACTCAATCAATATGCCTCAACCAAGAATCCAAAGAAAGCACTATATCCCTGTATCTTTTTAGGAAGGATTTGATTAAAGGCTGAATTACAGATATTTTAGATCTGTTATTGGTTCACCATCAATGGTGACTCATGTAAGCCTCTTAAAAGGCACATTCTTATATAGTATATTGCTGGATTTTTCAGGGAAATACATCTTGTACATGGCTGTGCCAGGAAATGCACTAAGAAACTAAATTAATGAAAATGTTTGGCATTTCCCTAACTTATCAAGTGGATTATACTCTTCAGAAGCTCCATTTTTGTATGTGTACCAAGACTATTATTAAGAGTAAAATACTTACATAATACTAAGAATAAAACCTTGCATGACCCTCACCCCCTTACAACAGAAACAGCTCAGCAGTTTCTACAAACAGACTAAGAGCCTACGAAATATAGAGAGCAATTTATGGGACTGCAATTACCTCAATATTTCAACTTCCTAAACTCTAGCAGTTTTCTAAACTGTTAAGTATTTCTAGTCACACAGTTTAAATAGTTGGAGAGGCACTGCCATTGTGCCCGAAGGTCCTGCTCTGGCAGTCAGCCACTGCATTTCCCTAGTTGTCAGTCCGTATGTTGGCCAGCTCATCAAGCCACAGCTAACTTCAGGGCCTGACTTTCTTAGATCACTTTTCTTTAGAAAGGCCCATACCTTCTGCAGAGCTAAAGAAACCATCATTACAATGACAAGGGAGCCATCTGTATGGGAGAACATATTTGCCAGTGATACAATGGACAAGAGTTTGATCTATAAAATATATAAATAACTCATATGACTCAATACCAGGAAGACAAACAATCCAATTAGAAATGGGCAAAAGATCTGAATAGACACTTCTCCAAGGAGGACATACAGAGGGCCCAGAGACATACAAAAAGATGCTCAACATCACTAGTCATCACAGAAATGAAAATTAAAACCACTTTGCGATATCATCTCACACCTGTCAGAATGACCATCATTAATAAATCAACAAACAAGTGTTGGCCAGGCTGTGGAGAAAAGGTAACCCTAGTGCACTGTTGGTAGGAATGCAGACTGGTACAGCCACTGTGGAAAATAATACAAAATTTTCTTAAAAAACTAAAAATGGAACTGCTTTTTGAGCCAGTGATTCTGCTGCTGGGAATATATTGTAAAAATCCCATCACCAATTCAAAAGAACTTGTGCACCCCTATGTTCATAGTGGCACTATTTACAATACCCAAGTGCTGTAAACAGCCTAAGTTCCTATCAGTAAATGAGTGGATCAAAAAATCTTGTACATTTACACAATGGAATACTATGCAGCAGAAAGAAAGAAGGAAATCCTACCTTTTGTGAAAGCATGCATGGAACTAGAAAATATTATGCTAAGTGAAATAAGCTAGTAGGTGAAAGACAAAATAAACAAATGAACAAAATAGAACCACAGGCATGGAAACATGGAGCAGACTAAAAGTGACCCGAAGGAAGGGAGGGAGGAGGTCAATCATAGAAATAAGGGAAAGGGACTAGACAAAGAACATATATGAATGACCCATGGACATGGGCCACAATGTGGGGATTGACTGTGGGAGTGAGGGGTGGGATGGGCAGAGGAGGAAAGAGGGGGAAAATTGAGAGAACTGTAATAGAATGATGACAAAAAATGATAAAAAGTAAAATAAATTAGAAACCTTGTTTAAAATAAAGATTTCCCAATCCTTCTAAATTAGTAGAACCAAAATTGCAGAGCAGGAACCATTGTGTTTGCATTGTGTCCTGCACTCAAAGTGATCTTTGTACACCACAATGTTTAAAATAAATCTAGTACTGAATGCCAGAGACTGACATTTCCATTTTAGATAGTTATTTCACTTTAGCTTCCTTCCTCCCTGAGAGCAATCCATATATTTATACTGTGGTCTACTTCAAGATTTTGACTAAGGAAAAGATTGTCTCTTGAGCAGATTTTATCCTTACATATAAAATAAACTTTCTGAAGTGGACTTGAGTAAACAGAAAATGATAAAAATAGGAGAGGAAAAAAGCAGTAAAAAAGTGATGATGGTAAAAGACAGAAAGGAAGAGAAACAGAGACATATACATAGGTTATCACTTACCCAAAAATTACTTAAAACATGGAAGTTGAACTTTATATGCAGGCTGAGTCTGGGATTGATGACCAGAAGACACTTGGGCAAAATGAAAATCAGGTGAAATTTTCTAATTTTACATGTGGGATATATGTAAGAGATTGCATATTCCTGGCAGTATCTTCATCAATTCTCATCACCTCTATTTGTTATTTAGAGAAAATACTCAGCCCACTTTAATAATTTTGATTCTTCATTTAATATGTCTAAAATATGTCTAACTCAAAGAAAACTGTTGTTGCCCTGGCAATGGAAGTAATAATCCTATTAATAACAATAATTAATAACATTATAAAACACAATTATACTTTCATCCAGCAGCATCTAAACCAATCTCTTTCAATATTTCTGACCATTCCATTTTTAGGGAAAACATAGTTATATTTACTTTTTATCATTCCATATTACCAAATCACAAATGAATCACAAATTCATGCAAAATTCAAAAGAATGCCTCCTTGTGTTTGACCTGATTACTCACAAATACCTCAGCACAGCTCCTTCAGAAGGCCTGTCCTCTACTAAGAAAAAACGAAGCTACCCTATATTGGAGAAGTACAGGACATGAACATTTATTTTACTTAATTTACTTTTTGAAAAGATTTTATTTATTTATTTCTAGACAGAGTGGAAGGGAAGGAGTGAGGGAGAGAAACATCAATGTGTGGTTGCCTGTTGCATACCCCCTACTGGGGACCTGGTCTGCAACCCAGGCATGTGCCTGACTGTGAATCTAATAGAAGACCCTTTGGTTCGAAGTCCAATGCTCAATCCACTAAGCCACACCAGCCAAGGCTGAACCTTTATTTTTAATTATAAAAAGAATGTTGATTTGTATCCCACTTTAAATCTAATCCACCACAAAGCTAGAATGGTGATAGATAAATAAGATCAAATAAAGTAAAACTCAGTCTGTTCCATACTTTTCCCAAATTTCAACAATATATAGAATCTAATATAGGTTAGAGCAAAATTACCACAAAGACTCTGAGAGAATATAGAGGGTAAGTTTTCTATTCCTTTTGAGTACATCAAGAATTACACACAATTTCAGTGTGTCTTAAGAATGCTCATGTGCATTTGAGGAAAAGAGGCCCTGGCTTTTCAGTAATTAATGAAAATATGTTAAATTTTTTAGCTTTTTATAACAAGTGTATCATGAGTCAATATTGACTCTTACTGGAAGTGTATGCCTCTCTTCCAATAAGGGGAAAACAACTATGATTATTTTAGACTAGACTTTAGAGATAAAACAGCTAGGGCAAAAGATAACAATAAGGGCTTATGACATTCTTCTAAGTACTTGATTTATATCAACTCATTCCATCTTCACATCACCCTTATGAGGAAGGTACTGTTAATTTTTTTCCTTCTGTTTTGCAAATTAGGAAAACACAACTAGGACAATAGGGAACCATGATTCAAAGCTGGCCAGTCTGACTCCAGGGTTTGTGCTCCTAGCCACTCAAAAAGGTTCACTAATTGCATGAAATTTTAGACTAATAATAATATGAATGATTACTGAATTTAATAAGAACATTGATTATATAATGAAAAGTCAAGAAATCATGAAAACTGAGTAATGGAGGAACTGGAAATATCCATATTTTTTTCTTTTTGAAATATTTTATTGTTTATGCTATTACAGTTGTCCCACTTCTTTCCCTTTCACCTCCCTCCACTCAGCACCCCCTACTTCCATAATCAGTCCATTCATCATTATCCATGCCCATGGGTCCTTTATATACGTTTTTAACTAATCCCTTCACCTTCTTTCAATCAGTTCCCACCTCTCCACTCCCCTCTTACAGCTGTCACTATGTTCCCTGATTCTATGCCTCTGGTTCTAATCTGCTCATTAGTTTATTTTGATCATTAGGTTCTTATTATGAGTGAGATCATCTGGTATTTATCTTTCACTGACTGGCTTATTTCACTTAGCATAACAGCCTCCAATTCCATCCATGTTGTAATAAAGGGTAGAAATTCCTTCTTTCTACTGTTTAGTATTCCATTGTATAGATGTACCACAGTTCTTTTTTTTGTCCACTTATCTACTGATGGGCACTTAGGCTATTTCCAACTCTTGGCTATTGTAAATAATGCTGCTATGAACATGGGGGTGCATAGGTTCTTTTGAATTAATATTTCATAATTCTTTGTGTGTATTCCCAGTAATGGAATCACTGGGTCAAAAGCTGGTTCCATTTTTTAGTTTTTTGAGGAAATTCCGTACTGTTTTCCACACTCGGCATTCCCACCAACGATGCACAAGGTTTCCCTTTTCTCCATGTCCTCACCAGCACTTGTTTGTTGATTTAATGATAGCCATTCTGACAGGTGTGAGGTGATATCTCATTGTGGTTTTAATTTCTAGCCATCTTTCTGATGGCTAGTAATGTTGAGCATTTTTCATATGTCTATGGGCCATCTGTATGTCTTCCTTGGAACAGTGTCTATTCAGGTTCTTTGCCCATTCTTAAAAAAAACTGGATCATTTTTTTTCTGTTGTTGAGTTGTATAATTTCTTTATGTATTTTTGAGATTAAACACTTGTCCAATGTACCATTGACAAATATGTTCTCCAATAGTCGGTTTCTTTTTCATTATGATGATGGTTTCTTTAGCTGTGCAGAATTTTTTAATTTTATGTAGTCCCATTTGTTTATTTTTCTTTGTATTCCTTGCCCTAGGAGATATATTGACAAAACTATTGCTACAGAAGATACTTGAAATTTTACTGCCTATGTTTTCCTCTAGGATTTACCTGATATTACAACTTATATGTAAGTCTTTCATTCATTCTGAGTTTTTTCTGGTATATGGTATAAGATGGTGGTCTAGTTTCATTTTTTTGAAATTACTAGTCCAATTCTCCCAAAACCAATTATTGAAGGGACTATCTTTATTCCACTGTATGCTCTTCCTTCCTTTGACCATAATGACTGGGTTTGTTTCTGGGCTCTCTATTGCATTCCACTGATCTATGTATCTGTTCTTATGCCAGTAGCAGGCTGTTTTGATTACAGTGGCCTTGTAATACAGTTTGATATCAGGTATTGTGATTCCTCCTATTTTGTTCTTCTTTCACAAGATTGCTGATTCTACATAGGGTTGTTTTTGATTCCATATAAATTTTTGGAATATTGGTTCTAGATCTGTGAAATATTTCATTGGTATTTTAATAGGAATTGCATTGAATCTATAGATTGCTTTGGGTAGTGTAGGCATTTTGATTATGTTTTTTTCCTCCAATCCATGAACATTGTGTGTGATTCCACTTATTTGTATCTTCCTTGATTTTTTTCTTCATTGTCCTATAGTTTTACAAGGAGGTAAAAGTATGGGTCTTTTACCTCCTTGGTTAAATTTATTCCTAGGAACTTTATTATTTTTTGTCGTTGTTGTTGTAGTAAATGGAACCAGTTTCTTAGTTTCCCTTTCTGAAAGTCCGTTACTGGTGTATAAAAATGCCATCAATTTCTGAATATTGACTTTCTACCCCACTACTTTGCCAAATTCATTTATTAGGCTGAGTAGTTTTTTTGGTGGAGCCTATAGGGTATTTCATGTACAATATAAAATTGTCTGCAAATAATGATGCTTTACTTCCTCTTTTCCAATTTGGGTGCATTTTATTTCTTCTTCTTCTCTGATCACTGTAGCTAGGACTTCCAGTACTATGTTGAATAAGAATGGTGTCTTGTTCCTGATCTTAAGGGAAATGCTTTTAGCTTTTGCCCATTAAGTATGATGTAGGCAGTAGGTTTTCATATATGGTTTTTATTATATTGAGCTATACTCTCTCTACTCCCATTTTGCTGAGTGCTTTATCATAAATGGGTGCTGGATTTTATCAAATGCTTTTTCCACATCTAGTGACATGACCATGTATTTTTGTCTTTCATTTTGTTTATGTGCTGCATCATGTTTATTGATTTGCAGATATTTTACCATACTTGCATCCCTGAAATAAAACTCACTTAATTATGGAGTATGATCTTTTTATGTATTGCTGGGTCTAGGTTGCTAATACTTTGTTCATGATTTTAGCATTTATGTTCATCAGAGATACTGGCCTGTAATTTTCTTTCTTTCTTGTGTCTTTACCTAGTTTTGGAATTAGGATAATTCTGGTCTTGTAAAAAGAGTTTGGAAGTCTTCCCTCTTCTTGACTATTTTTGGGATAGTTTGAGGATGATATGTGTTAGTTCTTCTTTGAATGTTGGAAATATTTGCCTATGAAACTGTCCAGTCCAGGGTTTCTGTGTGCTGAGAGTTTTCTGATTATTGCTTCATTTTCACTAGCTGTTATGAGTCTATTCAAGTTTTCTGCTTATTCCATATTCAGTTTTGTAAGATTGTATGTTTCTAGAAATTTATCCATTTTTCCCAGGTTTTCCAATTTCTTGGCATATAGTTGTTCATAGTAATTTCTTACAACTCCTTGTATTTCTGTGGTATCAGTTATTACTTCTCCCCTTAATTTCTGAGCTTATTTATTTGGGTCCTCTCTCTTTTTTTCTTGATGAGTCTAGTTAAAGGTTTTACAATTTTGTTTATCTTATCAAAGAACCAGCTTGTGGATTTGTTGATCTTTTTTTTTTTTTTTTAGTTTCTATGTCAGTTATTTCTGTTTTGACCTTGGTTATTTCCTTCCTTCTTCTCTCTCTGGGCTTTATTTTTTGTTGTTTCTCTAGTCTTTTAGGTGTAGAGTTAGGCTGTTTATTTGAGATTTTTCTGTCTTCTTTAGGTAGACCTGTAATACTATGAATTTCCCTCTCAGCACTGCTTTCACTGTGTCCCACAGGTCTTGGGCTGTTGTGTGTTCATTGTCATTTGTTTCCCAGTACTTTCTGATTTCACCCTTGATAGTATTGTTATCCCATTCATTATTTAATAACATATTACTTAGCCTCCATGTAATTGAATGTTTTGTTTTCTTTTTTACTTGAGGTCCATGTCTAGCTTCAGGCCACTGTAATCTGAGAAAGTGCTTGATATGATTCCAATTTTCTTCATTTTGTTAAGGCTTATTTTGTGTCTTACCATGTGGTCTATGTTTGAGAATGTTCCATGTGTATTTGAGAATAATGTACATTTTGCTTCTTTGGGGTGAAATGTTCTGTAGATATCAATTAAATCCACTTGATCTAGTGTGTTATTTAAGGCCTATGTCTTGTTGAATTTTTGTCTGGAAGATCTGTCCATTGTTGACAGTGTGGTGTTAAAATCTCCTAATATGACTTCATTGATGTTGATCTCTCTCTTAAAGTTCTCCAAGATTTTCTTTATATTTAAGTACTCCAATTCTGGGTTATATGTTTATGAGGGTTATAACCTCCTATTGAACTGAACCCTTAAGTATCATGTTGTGATCCTCTTTGTCTCTTTTTATGGCCTTTGTTTTAAAGTCTATTTTGTCAAACAAAAGTATTGCCACCCTAGCTGTTTTTTCATTTCCATCTGCATGGTACATATTTTTTCCATCTCTTCACTTTCAGTCTGTGGAAATCTTTTGTTCTGAGGTGGGTCTCTTATAGACAACAGCATATATGTGGGTCATGTTTTCTTATTTATTCAGCTACTCTAGCTGAATAGCAACATCCGGATTTTAAAAGGGAAGATACCAGAAAAAAATAATGTAAAATCTTCACATATTTGAAAGAAAGAATGGAAGAGAGATTAGGTTTACTCAAAAATACAGTATCACTAAAATAAGTATTTTATTTATGTTCCTATAAATTCTCAAAATTCCATATGGATTTATAAATGGCTAAAAGTACAAATTATGGCTAGATAACTATGTAGTTTCATATTCCACAGATTATTTTATGGCTTTCAAATTTAGTTTATATTTTCTAATTAGATAAAAATACATACTATATCCTACCAATTATAACTATTTCTGCCTTTAGGCCTTTCTACAGTCCATAGTCTGAGGTTAACAGTGTTGGCTTTTCTTAGTAACCTCTAATCAAGTTATCTACCTCAGATCCCAGAATTTATTTTTAATTGAAATATCTATTAAAGCAATGCCAGAATAAGAAAAAAATTAATGAGTATCTACAAAGAATTAAATTAGAATCAGAGTAAATGTTGAATGGTGAGATTGAATTTCAAAGGTTTACAATTCTTATTTATCAAAGCTAATGGAAGAAGAAGGATGAGATTGGAGTGAACAAAGAGACCTGACTAGAAAATTAATATGAAGCTGAAACTCTGAAGGCACTTCTGATAGGTGGATTTTACATAATTGGAAATTAGGGGCATTTCCAATTTTTAAAAAATTTCCATTTTGCCATTGCCTTCTTATATAGTGCCTCAAATGTTTGTGCTTTTTGGTTACTGCTGGAAAATATTTTTAGGAATATAAAAATGAGAAAGCAATATATCTGCCTAGAAAAAGTTCATTGAATGCTTGATAGAAGAAAATGAATACTAAAAATATACATAACTGACACAATTTATTCTGAATATAACTACTAACACTTTTGCTAAATATATTTTTTTCAATATAGAGGTTACATGCACATCTAGAGAAGATAAAAAAAAACACTAAAATGTACTTTAATGGTACATGTTGGTCATTAAAATAAACTTATAAACTAAAAGACCATTTGTTGAGACCAGAAGATATACTTACAAAATTCTTTTGCTTAGCTTATAGGCTGGACTTTATTTTAGTAGTTGAGTAAACTGATGGGGTTCACATTTACAGCCTTTCTATAAGACAATATTGTTCAAGTTAGTAAAAGGGAAAGTTAGCAAAGAGAAAAACCTTAATAGCATTTTAATGGTGTATACTGATAGTGACCTAATCAGCATTTTACACAAACTTATCCTTTAAATTGGGCATTAGGTTTTGTGCTTCAGAGACTTGAGGAATGCATTCCATTCAATAATGTAAATAAAATCCCTGCTCAGTGACTCTCCTTGAATTCCAACAAGATGATTTTTAGTAAGGACACTTATCTGCAAGTTATTATTCCGTTATGCCTTTTATTTCACATATCTCTAAGACACATATTTATCTCTAAGGAGTTATCTCTAACACACATATTTAATTAAAAAATGTGATGTTGCTTTCTTTTAAAAAGACTGCTGAGAAACTTTGACCAACAAGTAAGTAAATACTAGTCACTTCCAAAATTGGTCTCAGAAAAATGTGCTTTCTCGTTGCTTTGGAATAGGATAACTCACTGTTTCCATTTATTTCATAAAAATAAGAAATGCCTTATATTTAAAAAATTCAAACAGAATATAATATAAAGTAACTAATAAATATGTCTCAATTCACTCAACTCCAAGTAGCTAAGAGTTCCACTTTCCAGAGATTGCCACTTGTAATACTTTTTAGAATATCCTTTATGGAATTTTTGTACATATTTTTCCATGTGTATGTATACATTCTTACACAGGATAAAACTACAAATACCTTTCTGTATCTTGAATTTTTGTATATCAGGCAATAGAAATCTAACAGTTGAATTAAAATTTCAGTGTAACAATAATCTTTCTTAAAAGGATCAGTTTTAAGAAACACTCAAATATCGAGAAATACATAGAGATGCACTTTTAAATTTTTAACAATAAAATTATGTATTCAAATATTAAATTACCTTAATTATGTTCTGAATAACTTAATACATGTTCACAGTACAAAATTCAATAGTTATAAAAATGAAAAACAGGTTTTCTTTCTCCTGTTTCCTAGCCACACAGTCCCCTTACACAGAGCAATTGGTAACAAGAATATTTGTATTTTTATATACCTGCTTTCTGTCAAAATGATAGCCTCTTATGCATACTAGTCTGTACCTTTTCCACTTAACAGATTACAAGAATAGTTCTCTATCAGCACATAAGATCCACTTAATCTGTTTCAAGAACGCAAGACGTTCTCCTATATAGATGTTAAAATAATTTATTGAAACATTCCTTTGTCAATGGGCATTGAAATTGTTTCCAAACTTTTATTACTGCGAACACCACACTAAACATTCTTATATATGCATTATTTCACAGGTGTGAAACTGTACCTGAAGTATAAATTTCCTGAAGTGAAATCGCTGTCAATATATAGTATATTTATGTTTTAAAGATGTTATCACATTGTCCTCTATAGAAGTTATACAATTTAAACTTCCACTAGTATTTCCCATAACCTTGACAACAATAAATCCCCAATTATTTTTAGTGTTCCATAATTGAGCTAAATGATACTTCTCTTTAGATTTGTCACTTATTTTTAATTTCAAATGAGGTTGGCAACTTTTACATTTGTGAGATCCATTTTTAAAGCCTCAAAAACTTTTGGTCTAAATTAAAGTGTCTGATGTGAAATAGGAAGCCCTGGCTTTTCATTTATGTATTTATTTTTACTTGGCATGACATTTGCTATCCAGATGAGTATTATGATTTTAATATTTAAATGCTGACATATCTACACGTATAACCTTTATATCATTTCATTAATTGAGTTATGTCATGCAAAAATCCTTTGAGAGGCAGTCTTTACCTTTTTTCCCTTTTTGATTGCATCTTGTCATCCATCTATCCTCCTCTCACAGCAACTTTTTAAATTCTTATTGTATTTTTCCCATTACCATTTAGTCACCTTGTACCCCTGCTCCGCTGGAATCACCACACTGTTGTCCATGTCCATGGTCCTTTTTCCTTTTTGCTCGATTCCTCCTTCATGTACAATATTTTCTCCATCCCTCAGCAAGTCACCCAAGTGAACAGCCTGTATGTATCCTGTATTTTCTTCCACATTTCTCAGGTATATTCATTCCTTATCTGCCTCTCTCCCCATCTTCTCTTTCTCTAATATATGTATGAACAACAAAAAATCGAACATCTGGGCCCTGGCTGGGTAGCTCAGTAGGCTAGAGCATCACCTTGACACACCAAAGTTGAGGTTTTGATGTGGAACAACAAAATGATGTTTTTCTCTTTCTCCCATCCTCTCTCTCTCTAAAATCAATCAATAAAAATAATAAATAAATAGAATGGATACATGACTTAAAAATTTTAGCTACCCTTTAACAAATGGAATAATCATATATTCACAGTTTTTTATCTTGTTTCACACAATATCTTATGGAAAACATTGTGTCAATTGACATCCCTGTAAATTAATGTTTAAATATTTTTGAATAATATTCCAATTACAGATAAGCCATTTTATTATGTCATATCCTTTTTATTGCTCATTCACTTATACATCCTTAGGTATGTGCACTTTCAGTTATATGGTAAAGATTTCTAGGAATTGAATTACTAAATCAAATATTTTATTTTATTAGATGTTGACAGAACTTTTCCAAAATGGCTAAAGCAATTTATATTTTTACCAGCAATACTTGGGTGTATCACTTTTTTTGCACCCTAACAACAACAGATAATTTAGATTCTGTTGAAGTTTTGCAAATCTGATGGATATAATGTAAAATTTCATTGTTTATTTCATTTGTTTTCTCTGAACACCAACTCATGAATTAGAACATGACTTTTGTGTCTAGTAAACAGCATTAATATATTTTAATTTGTGCCCAATAAAAATCATCTTCCTTTTATTAATGAAAATTCAGGTATATATTTAAAATTTATTTGGCCATACATCTCTATTAGTCTTTTATGTTTTAAATGCTTTTAAAATGTTTTATTATATTTCATTTTATGGGCTATGCTTGCTTTGTTTGTGTGGATTTTCTTTTTTGTATCCTCAACAATATAAACAGACAACACATAGATAAATGTCATGTACCATGTATGCAATATGATTCATTTACAACTTAAGAAATATTTTTAACCCCTACAGTGAGATAATAAAATACTTCCAATTAGACTTAGTGTATTTCCAATGATATCACCCTGGTTTACCCCATCATCCATTTGGGTGAGCATATAATTATTCCCAGTGTTTACCTTATATCTATAAATATAGTTATAACTCTAATATTTTTATCTAATTATTTTTGACTGTGAAAAAGTTAACTATCTCACAATTGCCTCATCCCCACCTCACCATGGTCTTATAAGCTATATAATTTTTTCACTAAAACTCTGTGTGTTTATGAGTATTCTGTAATCACACATGTTCTAATTCTTACACTGCAGTTAAAGGGTTCAGTCATTGGGTCATATATTTGATGTAGTTTCTTCCTCAGTCACTTACTTGGTTGGCTAAAGTGTATTTTCTAGAAATTTCTCATCAGCTCAAAGGATTGTTTTAATTGTATTTTTAACAGGGTTTGCACGAGACTGCGTTATTTTAGCCTTTACTTACTTCTCAGCCATCAGAGACTGGCAGCTGCATGCTATTCACACTGCAGAAGTTTTGTGTTTGCCACACCAATGGTGATTCAACACGATTTATTCTATTGTGCTAAGGGTCTCGTTGCCAAAGCAGTTATAGAAAGCTGCCGGAGCTAGCCTGGTCAGCTTCATGATGTTCCAAATAAAGGATTGTTGTCTTTCCTGCTTAAGATTTGTAACAAACTTTAAAGAATTGTGCTCTGCTGGCGTTGCTGATATCAGCATCCAAATGACCACTTGGAGCTATCTTTAAAATCCTATTTCACCTTCAAGGCATTTCTCAGCTTCTCATTTGTTCCAGTTCATTGATACAGATGGACCGTGTCTTACACATATTTGTATATATTTTTTCTTGTTCTTATTTTTTGGCTGTGAAGCGAGGGGATAGATTCCATCTTTATTCCACTTACCATCAGAAATTAAAACATCAAAGCATTTTTATAGGTCATACTGCTAGTTGATAAAATGGACTAGTAAGGATGAAAATACTATTTGTAATAAAAATGTAAAAAATGATCTTATTCTTTCTGTTATGGAATGGGTTACATATTTGATTTATAGTGGGAATATAGCACTAATGGAATATATTTTTTAAAGAGATACATTTCTTTAAATCCTTTTTTTTTGGATTGTTACGTTTAACTAATCAACTTATATTATGCTGATGAAAAATTTAATGCTATCATTTATGCAGGAAGCTGAAAATAACTTATCAGTGTAGATATATGTGTGTGTGTCTATGCATGTATATGTTGTTTGTAAACAATCTTGAAAATATGTTTTTTAACCAAAGAAACAGGTTTGTGTTTTTAAAAAATAAAAACTTATTCTTAAAAAAAATGTTTGTTACCTTTAAAGACTACTGGATAACATTTTATTTAAAATTACAACTTACTTTAAGAAACCAAGGAGCAGGATTCCCCAACATGTTTACTCAAATTATGAAAATTTTTGAATTGTCTCAAAATACTTTCTCTTCCTTTTTCTGTTCAGTCTAGGTTTTCCCTTTGTCTTTTTTTAATGGTTGGAATAAGATCAGGGAAGATCCCTGGGCAGGTGAGTAAATCTGGTTGGGGACATACATGATGTTAAATAAATTCATAGGACTATCTGAAATTTATATCCAAAAAAATAAACCAAATAATTGATTATTCTACATATTATCTTTTTATGTTTTATCTTTGCTTATGTACACAGTCTTACTCCCACTGATCCAATTATGAAATGCATAATCCCTAACCATCAGTGTTAGAGACTTGGAGATTTTTTATTTGCAAATTAGACTTAGCACGTGGTTTCTTTGAAAGACACACAAACAAGCATAGGCAAGATTTTTAGAAGCTGTAATTTCACTAATTACTTTCCATTGCAAAACAGAAATAGACATTCAAAACAGAGTATTATTAAAATCAAAATGCAATGTTAAAAATAAATGCTCTCAAGTTCTTCTTTGAGTTAATAAGTTAATAAGTGGACATTCTTTTCTATATGCTGGTTCCTTTATTTGCTGGTTTTCTTTAATTCTCATTAAATATTGTCTGTTTTAAATTGTAGCTATTTTCAACTACTTTAAGGTATAAAAACTGTTACTATATAAACCTAGTATTTATGTATTATATGTTTTAGAAAACTAAAAATAAATTATAGAAAACATCCATTCATAAGTTGAGGTTCCCTATGTAACCATATTCATATTTACAGGGATACAATAATGAGTAATATATAATTTATAAGTTATAATGTATTAAGTTATAGATCAGGGGGGTCAAACTCATTTGCACCGGGGACCACATCAGCCTTGCAGTTGTCTTCAAAGGGCCAAAATAATTTTAGGACTGTATAAATGTAGTTACTCCTTAACTGTTAAGGAGTTGAAATTACACTCAGCCCTTTGAAGGCAACTGCGAGGCTGATGTGGCCCCTGGTGAAAAAGAGTTTGACACCCCTGTTATAGGGAGTAATTTTGGAACATGCAGGTATTCAAGAATTTTGCTAACAGCTTTATGTGGATCATTTCATTTAATCCTCATACTTGTGTGCTTGTGCTAACTATATTATGATAATTATGGCCATTTTACAGATGATGCAACTGTGGCTGAGATATATGTGTTCAATCTGACAAAAAATACATGTAATGATTGATTCACATTGGATGGCTATTATTGTGTTGGTTGTCATCATTTTTTTATTGGACAGCCTAAGGGAAAAGAGTTCAGACATTATATGTTTTAAAATTTTCCTGCAGCATACCGGTTGACAATTGCTGATCTAAACCACCAGACCACAGAATTTATCGTATTTAAACAGCAAGTTCTAATGTGTAATTCAAATGGACTTAGATTTATCTAACAAACTCACACCAAGAAAAAGAGGAAGAAAAAATATACTGAGTGTTGTTCAAATACACAGGAATAAGTGTTGAAGTAATATTTACACAGTCTTACTGCAAAGTGCATCCCTGCCCTTAATCACTGCAAAGTTATTTATCACCAACGGCCCCACAGAGAAGCACCCTCTCCACAGTCCAACCCACACTGCGCTTAGATCTATTCATTCACATGAGTCCCTGCTCCCCCACATACACACACAAAAAAGAAAAATAAATGAAAAAAAAGAAAGTAAAGAATGTAAAATTCTGATCTATTCATGTTTGGGAGGATAATCTTTCATTTAAATGAATGGCACATAAATTTCTCTTTTACTCTAGGGTCATATTTACAAAATTCTTAATATTTTTATCTTTTGCAAATTCCAAGGGTTTAGTACAGCTGTGTCATACAAATAAGTACTTCACAAATTAAAACTTAATACACATCTACATACATTCTTCCAAATTGATTGATCTACCCCTTGATCTGTTGCTGAGTCACCATAACTCTCTACCTTCCATTTTTCCTTGACCACTTATTTTGCATATATCTTCTTTCTTTCATTTACACCTTTTGTCTCTTTATTTATTTATTTTAAGGATTTTGTTGGTACATTTTTTTCTGTCAACTTCCAATCTACTTCCAGTTCCTTTACCCAGACTGTACATTATTTGTGCTTTGCTCTTTGCTTACAGTACCAATGCTGAGCTCAGAACATTAGGAATCAGATTCTACCAAAAGAGTGACCTGTATTTCTTGCCCCTCTAATCTCACTCCAAAATTTTCACTGAATATACAATATAAAACTATTTACCCAATGTTACACAGATGGAAAGTATCAAGATTAGTATTTAAACCAAACTCTGACTACAGAACCTGTACAGAGATGCTCAAGATTCAAACCTAATTCATAGGAGGTTAGAGCCTCAAAACACCGACACTAGCCAATGCAGCAAAGAGACAGAGGGCAGGTCTTCTGTCTTCTGTGGTGGGTTATTGCTGCTACTTAAAAAGTTAAAAAGTTATCTACATCAGAAAGTAATTTTAAAATTGTGTATTTCATTTGCCATTTGACACCCTCTCTTTCTCCTTCCCTTCCTCTCTGTCTAAAAAATAATCAAATGAAATTTTTAAAAAAGTATTTTATGTTGCTTTAATAATGAATATTGCTGATAGTTTTTCATTTTATACCAGCATGGTCCTTAAGAAAGAAATGTATTAATATGAAGAAACAAAGGGAAAGAGTTAATGTTGACTGTAGCACAGGCTAGCCACTGGCTACCTTTGGCTGGAGGGCTACGATCTCTGGAACCATTTCCTCCCATGCACGTCCGCATTAGGAACATGTCTTCTGTCTAGACAGTGTTTGAGCAAAGAGAATTTTACAAGGATATATATTATTCAAGTTAGTATTTTAGGAAAAGGAACTATTCTCCATACCAATTATACAAAAAAATTAAATAGTCAAATCCAAAAAGTACGAGATATTACCGCTCTTACAAAATATAAATGAGGTGAAATGCAAGTATTTGTACTTTGTTGTTACTTCCTCAAGTCTTCCACGAAGAACTAGAACATGAGTGACAAAAGTGAATTTCCCTTTTATTTTCCTTCCCAGAATCAACAGTTCCCTCCCTCATCTGAAAAAAATCACTATCAAAATTGGTTTGTATATTTTTTTTTAACTTAGCAGTTCTCAAACTGCTCCCAAGACACCTTTACTCACTTAACATTATTGAAGAGCAAAGAGTTTTAATTCTTTTTGGTTATTTCTATTATCATATTAGATATTAAAATTGAGAAATTATATATTAATTAATTTCAAATACATAAAGTAATAAATCCATGACATGTTATCATAAATAGTATTTAATGAAAAACAACTAAATTTCCAAAAGGAAAAAAAAGTGGTAAGAGTAGGTTTTTTTTTACATTTTTGAAAACATTTTTAATGTCTGCCTAAATAGAATAAAGTGGAACTCTCACTTCTACTCCTGCATAAAATCTACTGTGATGTGTGGTTTTATTTTAATTATATGAATCTGGCCTGGTACAGGTATATTGCAGGCAAAAGAAGGGTTTCTCAGTCCTAAAAAGATCTGGAAGGCCCCAGGGGTTCTCAGACCATCCTTTGAGAAACAATGCTTTAATTATTTATTTATAAATAATGTGTAATATTTCCTTGTATCAATTTAAATTTACTTAAGTGCTACTGTGCTATATACGCCATTCTGTAACATTTTGAGGTCTTTCAGGTTGATACATATTCGTACTCATTTATTTTAATGGCTCTGTAATAACTCACACACTAAGGTATTGTTGGCGGGACAGACATAGGAACCAATAGAATATAGTAAGAGAGCCCAGAAAGAGACCTAAATTTACCTGGGAATGTGGTTTATGACACGCAAGTGATGGATTATCTAGTACGCATTTATAATACTCAGCACCCAGGGGGCTTAATAAATGTATGTGCTAATCTTTGCGAAAGAATGGATAATGTAGACTAGTGGAAGAAATGAATCTAAAGTAGATTAGACACTAAACAGAAGAGGGGAGTAAAGGGGGACAGATTAGGAAACTTTCTGCCAGATTAGCTCCTGTTCTATCACTGATCAGGGCCACTAGTGAAGACGTGAGGGTGTCTTCCCGGTCAGGGAAATTACCCAAAGTGTAATTTCCTGTCTTTTTATTTCCAGCACATTCTTTAAGAAGACTGCTTGTGGGATTATGTGAAGTAGGCCAGAAAGAAAAAAGAGGGAGTTGCTGCTACAGTTGTAGAACTAGTCAATTGCTTACTACACAGTAAACTACTTACCAAAAGAAAATTTTACATGCCAATTCCCACTCACATGATTCATTTATTTTAGATGTTTCTGAATTATTACTGTTTTGACACATAAGGCAACTTTTTTAAACCTTCACTGTATTCCAGATCTTAGCAGACAGTATTTTCTAACATACTGTTTTCGTTAATCACCTAATCATAAGAATCGATTTTTTAACATTCTATTAACTATGTGATCACTCAGGCAAAACAAATTCCTTGTCATAACTGTCAAGTCATTGCCACCTTTTCAGTGAGCAGGCCTACATGCAAGGAGCTGGCCCACACATCTGGAATCAACTGTTCCTAGAGAAACAAACAAACAGAACAAAAACTTGCTTCTCAATATGTGACATTTATAAAGACAATATATCTAACAAATGATATGACTATAATAAAAATATACCATCTAGCTACGATTCCAAATCTACCTGTCACCTTTTCACATTGGTCCACATTGGAAAATAACCCCAGTGGAGTCCAAAGAGCTGCAGTAAGCCCTACGCCCTTCCCAAAAGTAACAGAGGAGTGAGGCGACCAGAAAGGCCAAACTGCATCTTCCACTCTCACCTCAGCCAGAGCAATTTCAGGCTTACCTAGAAGAGTAATTTATATTCGTACATTTAACTTATATTTTATGAACTTTTAGGTAACCTTACATGTTCAATAAAGGTTCTTTTAGATTAAAATTTTAAGTTAGTACAAAATGAAAAACACTGGCCAAGCAAAAGCATGGGAACGGCTCTACATATGAATTTTTCCATATGAATGACAGATACTCATGCTGGCAAGCATGGGGTTGGAACTCAAATTAATAGATTGGGGTTGGTAAAAATGCACATACTCCATGGCTTTTACAAACATGTCGTACTGTTTCAGAAGCAGCAGTCTTCATAAAAACAATACGCTATCAACAGGATCTTCAGCCCTAAGCTGACACAGCTGAAGAAAAGTTCTCATGGGTCATTTCTCCCGTCCCTTCCATCAAAGTTTAAATAAATAGGCAATGAAAGACAAATACCATATGATCTCGCCTTTAACAGGAACCTAAACAACAAAACAAAGAAACAAGTAAAATATAACAAAGGACACTGAAATGGAGGATGGGATGTCAGTGACCAGAGGGGAGAGGGGAGGGAATTTCAGGGGAGAAGGGAAGGGTTTACAGGAACAAATATAGAGGACACATGGACAAAACTAGGGGGGTTGGAAAGAGGAGGGAGGAGGGGAGGAATGGGTGGGTGGGCTGGAATGGGATTAAAAGATAGAAGCTGTAGTGAATAATCTAAAATAAAAAAAATGTTTAAATGTAGCTTTAAAATACAATAAAACCTAAAACCATTAAAAAAGTTTAAATAAATAAATATTACTATTTAAAGCCAATGTGTAACATTTACCATTTTCTTTTACTTGCCCCCTAAATTGGCCAGTGTAGAAATCATGAAGTGGGACACACATTAGCTTTGATGACAAGTATATTTGAAAATGGGTTTTTGAGATGTGTTATGAGCAATCATTGCAATACTTTTATGAAAATTTATATTGTAGTATATCCATTCAAATTATATTAAACTAATAAAATGGATTCACATCACTGAAAAATCTAGAAGCATTTAGGACCTACTGGATCCAGAGGGTGGAAGGATGCCACGGACACTCTCTTCTATTTCACATGTCATATATTTGCCCTCTGTGTTTGCTGAATTTATAATTAGGTCTCCTCGTGGGGGCAAAATGGTCATAGAGCTCTAGGCTTAACAGGTATTTACTGGTGCTATTATGTCAATCACAAGAAAGGATTCTAATTGCCCTTCTGTCAATCACTAAGAAAAAGATACCCCTTTTTGGTGCACCTGTCAGTCCTGGATCAAGCATAGCTCCCAGGGGTACTTCATAATCTGATGGGCCAGCCTAGCCCACTTCTGGTCACGTAAGTGAGGCACTCTGATACACATTCTTCTCTGGAGGGAAAGTGTAGTGTCCCAAAGGAAGGGGGAAAGAATGCTAAGCATACAAATCAGTAGATATACCCAAACCTCAATAAAATTTCTGTAAAGCATAACAACGATATGTATCATTTAGCTCCCACATAGTATTAAGATTTTATAAAAATCAGGTTAATCAACTTTCAGTGGCTCCTCTTATCCTGGCTTACTATATTTCTATATTTTTTCTCTTTCATAACAATATTGTTTATATTCCAAAAAATAACAAAGGACTGATAAAAAGATGAAAGTTACATTTATTAAATTGTATATATTTGCCCCTTTCACTCATTCATTCACTGGTAACACAAACAAGTGAGTAAACTAACATAACAATATTTAATTACAGCTCTGATCAATGTGGCTCAGTTTATTGGGTGTCATACTACAAAACAAAAGGTTGCCGGTTCATTTCCCGGTCAGGGCACATGCCTGGGTTGTGGGTTTTGTCCTAGTCGGGGCATATACAAAAGGCAATTTATTGATGTTTTGCTCATATCGATGTTTCTCTCTCCCTTTCTCCTTCACCCCCTTCCCCTCTCTCTAAAATAAATAAATAAAATTTTTAAAAAGTATTTCATTACAATGTGGAAAAAGTACTCCAAAAAAAGAGCAGGATAAAATAATGCAGGAAGTAATATGTCCTGTGCATAGGGAAGAGTGCTAAGGGACTCTATGAAACATAAAGAAGGAAAGAAGGTGAAGGGATTAGCCAAGGCACATATATGCATAACTCACAGACACAGATCTTGGCTCTATCTATCTGAGAATGGTGGCCTAGCAGTCAGGTACAAAAATTGTAAAAATAGAAAGAAACCAATAAATAAAATGAATGACAATAGGATGTCATCAAGTCAAGACTAGACTGTGTATAGATTAGTGTTTCCCTGCTTAATTACATCATGTTCTCTGAAAATATAAAACATTATGTACACATTGAGATAAACTGATAAGGGAGCCAACAGCCAGAGGCAGGCCAGGAGGCTGCAGGCCTGGAAGGTCCCTTTTGACCAGCAATAGGTCTGAAGAATCACACCAACTGAGAAGCTTGGGTGTAGATATCTTGTTTGAAATGTTTGAGCAGGAAATTAGGAAATGAGTGGAGGAGTCAAGAGAAAGTGGCTAAATTCAAGACACAAAATTCTTTAGAAAGGAGAGAGAACTGGATTAAGAACATAGACCACTTTTGTTATACAAGGGAAAGACAGGAGCAGAGCTGATGAAGTCGTATTTGAAGGTTTGGTGTTGGAAAATTAAGTAGTTTCCAAGTCCTTGGGAAGTTCGACCACATCAAAAATCCATAAGACAACAAAAACCACTACTGTTTTTGACCTATCAGAGGATTTTAACAATTGCATAGTTTTCAATTGGGGTCTGAAAAATTAACTTATTTAATAAATGCATAATATGTATATAAATGAAGTTTATATGCATGTAAATAAAGTTTTTCAAGGGAAATCCAAATACAAACACTTGTTGTTATCTAGTTCAAAGTTGTCTTATTTTGTGTTTGAATAACAATAATTTTAGAAAACTGATTAATTTTTAACAAGGTTCACCAAATATAAGGTAGAAAGGTATATCATATTATTAATAAATGGGATGCAATAATACAATATTTTAGTTAAAGGACACTGAGTATCCTTCATGTATAAGTAGATTACTGATAATAAATGGAGAGAAATTTAAATAATTCCTTTAACCTCTAAAATTTTATTAAATATATTTTCATTTTCTGTAGACAAGAAAATACTTCAGAATCTTGTGAATTCTCAGTACTTTCATTATGAACTTAAATACATATATATATAATATCCAGTTAACTGAATGTCTTGATTAATGAAATCTTAAATAAAAGTGAACTTAATTGAAATGAAATAAAGTTTACTTTAAAATTAAAAAAATAATTATCTTTGCCCTGGCTGGCGTAGCTCAGTGGATTGAGCGTGGGCTGCGAACCAAAGCATTGCAGGTTCGATTCCCAGTCAGGGCACATGCCTGGGTTGCAGGCCAGGTCCCCAGTGGGGACCACATGAGAGGCAACCACACATTGATGTTTCTCCCTCTCTCCTCCCATCTTCCCCTCTCTAAAAATAAATAAATAAAATCTTTAAAAAAATAATTATCTTTGTAATATAAATATTCTCTCTTCTTATAGCAAGTGGTAGGTAAAGGAAATTCTCATTTTCTTTTGAAAATAATCCCTTTTGGAACATATAATTTCATTTTACTTAAAGGACAGTGACCTTTTCATTAATTTAAAATAGTGAGCATGCTGTCTTTTAGGCACTGTTTTAAACACAGCTGTGTCACTGCAAACAAGAAAGACAAGTAGCTGCTATTCTAGTGAAACTGGTAAAGAAAGGTGAATAAATAAGTACAGAGATAAGAGTGTCAGCAGCTATTAGGGGATGCAAGGACATAAAACGGACTGGCAGGTTAGAGAGGCATAGACGTTAAGCAGGAACCACTTTAGTGGGCTGGTGATCTCTTTATAGGGGATGGGTATGGAAATTATTGAATGTTTGGATAAAGAGAGGTAGGATAAAGTTTTGTTTTATTTAATTTTAAATGACAATCACAATACAAAATGTACAACCAAACGACAGAAAAAAAATGTATCGTGACTTCATTAAATGCATAGATGGGCACTTTCATCTCTGAGCAGATGAAGATTAAAGACCTAAAGATAACTATTTAATATATTGCTTAGGTAAACAGGATAATTTGAATAAAAAGAAAGTTATGTGTGATTTCTCACTGACACCAGCCTTGCTACATGCTTTTCTTTAATGCCTTCAGCATTTTGTTGATAGACATAAGGCAAATGATATAAGTGTAAAATTTATGTTCTTTTCTAACCCCCAAAACACCCAGCAAACCCACACGTAAGATCTAGTTCTCAAAGGACTGGACAGGTCTTGTCTATAATTCAAACCCACAAACCCTCTGTGGCATTGCCATGGAAATAGAAAGGCTGCTATGTGAGATAGCATAAGAAGTCCAGCAGTAAACAGTTAAGGGTTTCTCCATGGAAGAATCTGAGAATCTGTAACAATGCGGTTTGGTCCAGAGGATGGAGATGGCATGATATACCAACCTGATGGCAACAGAAAGAATTAGGGTAAAGCCCAACATCAGGTTTAGAAACTTGAGTTCCTGGCTTCATTAAAGGACCACGTGCTTCCATTGCTGCAATGACTTTGGTATCAAATGAATTGAATTTTGTGAACCCAAGTTGTAAATCCAGACTATAAGCTTCACACTGCCTTGATTGTGTAGGCTGACTCTTGGATCAAATTTATTCGCAGGGTCCTTATCCTTCTCATAAAGCCTTGTGAATGTCTAGAAGCCTGGCTAGAGCCCAGTGTTCATTTTTCTTAGTGGGGGACCAGCACATTTTATATAAGTCATACCTGAAATTCACAATGGTTAAGTGATTTACAGAGGTTATATAGGTAGCAAGAATTTCAACCAGTTTCAACATGCATGCAGGTAACACTAACTCTTTCTGATATATCACAATGAAACAACTTGGTATCTTTCAAGCTGGGAGACATAATACGGTAAAACTGTAGCTGTAAAATAGGCTTTAGGCTTATGAAAGTGAGACTATGTACATTATCCCCAGTGTCCCCCCAAATGCTTGGCACAAAGTAGGCATTTACTAATAGTGAATAAATGTACAAATATCCATATAAAATTTGAAATATTGCAACTTTTAAAAAAAGTCAAAATATATCAAATCTCTGTGGGCTAACTATAAAGCTCATATAATTTTCACTGTTTTTATTTTTACAGCTACAGTTGGTGCAACATTAAATATCAGAAGTTAATGGTCAGAACTAGAATGCTTCTTTCTACTTAATTCTACATTTTCCCTCTTGCTTCAGTGAAATATACAATCTTCTTGGCCCCAAATGCTCAGAAACAGGTGGCATTCCTGCTGACATATCAGTAGTGAGAACAATGCATCAGTCATTAGAAAATTATATCAGACATATGCTAGAACCACTTAGCAGCTGAAACACTGAAGGGACAGCATTCAAGAGAAAAGATAAAAAGAACTGGCAGAAAATGCAGATGCATCCCCACATTCCAAACCATCAAGAGGCTCAAAAGCAGCTAGGCAAGAGCTTAATGGGGTGCACTTCAATTTTACAATTAAGAACAACTGTTTACAGACAAGCCTTAGCATAATGATTAGGCAGAGTATATAGAGAATACAAAATTGGATTAGAAAGGAAGACATTGAAATAAGTAGGTTCTGTTCTTTGCAGATAATGTACAATGCTACTTCTACCACTACTATTAACTACTATTAATAGTGACTAAAAATATTTAGCTCAATGCTAACCACTGTACATTACCAATTAATCCTGATGCTATGCAGTAGATATTATTCATAATTTACACATGAGTATTCTGAGTTTCTAGATTTTAAGCAATTTGCCAAAAACTCTAATTGGCTTGACTAGAACCTAAAACCATTTCTGTCTAATACCCTAGTATTTACTCCAATGATTATGCTACATTCATTCCCACACCCTTGTTGATGGAATATAACAGTAACATCTTTGTTAAGGCTTTTGTACATGACATAGTTCTATAACTCATGACTAGGTTAAATCTCAATAACTTAAAATAATTTTTAAATACAGTTGGCATTTACCTCACCTTTAAGATATGACAGCAGTAGGACCAGAAGATGAAAATGTATAAATTAAAGGTGCTGCAGCAGTCATTGTCTCTGGGTCTAAGAACCTGGTCTGCCAAATCCTCCTGTGTGTTTTGTCTTTCCTACATACCCCACACACAGCAAGTTTTTTTTAGGTGATTTCGAAATATAACTAAACTAACTGATGCTCACCACCTCCTCTGTTATATCCTTAGTTCAGGCTGCCACCATCTTCCTCTAAGTTATTGCAATGGCATCTCAATCTCTCTCTATTATTTGACACTTGTCCTTTCTCCATCCTCAAAACAAGCATTTTGCCTACACAGAAGCCATGATGTTTCTTTTGAAACATAAGGAAGATCATTTCACCCCCTGAAGAAAACCACCAATGGCTTTCCATCACAATTTTCTTTCTTATTCGGCTTCTGACCATCTTAAATGTATACAAAATGTTCAACAAAATGTCATATGTACATAATGTTCAATACTAAGAATAATAGTTTTCCTAAACAATTTTAGGATAAGTTGCCAACCTGAATGCTTTCCAACGAAAAAAGAGCACTCTCCTATGTAACCATGATTCATTTATCAATATTAAGACCTTAAGTTTGGGTGCCACTAATTGTCCAAATAATGTACTTTTAAGCAAATGATCCAGATCAGCAAAACATATCACATTTGTCATGTCTCTTTTTAATCTTCAGTTTACTGTACTTCTTTAGTTTTTCCTTGACTTTCATGTCCTCAACACTTTCAAAGATTTTGAAGTTATTTTTGTAAAATGTGCCTTTATTCTGAATTAAATTATGTTTTCTTGCTCAGGTTATGCTTATTTGAAAGGCATATTATAAAAAGTGACAATGTGGTGTCACTGCATCTTATTAGGTGACTTCCAGTTTTGATTCATCTCATTACCAATGATGTCACTTTGATTGATTAACTTCTTTAAGGAAATATACTCCTTATTTTTTAATTACTATTTTATGGGGAGATACCTTGAACTTTAGCTATGTCATCCCTCATCAAACTCACAACTCATCCTTTTGCCCATAGCATTTATTCGGGTACTACATTTGGCAAGTGGGAGTCTTTTCAAGCACATTTCTGTGTCATTTTGATATGTCTTTATTATCCTTTGAGCAATTTCTTTGCTTTTGGCATAAGAAGTTATTCCAGACTCTTATTTACTTTCCCTGACCTAGCTCTAGAATCAAGCATTTCTCCAAGGGTTTCCTTTATTGGAGAATGGTATTTACAAACTAAGGTCAAGGTGCTAAATGTGATAGTTGCTATTGAGATATCGCTGTTCCCAGGCATTCTGAGTGGACAGAAATATAAAATATATGTATGTAGATATTTTTAAGGTACACACAGTTATACATATGAATATAGTTATTTACATTTATTAAAAGCCATGAATTCATTGAAATACCAATTCAAAAGAACTTAAGCCCCCTTATGTTCATAGCAGTGCAATTTACAATAGCTAAGTGTTGGAAACAGCCTAAATGCCCATCAGTAGATCAGTGATCAGAAAAACTGTGGTACTTTCATGCAATGGAATACTACACAACAGAAAGAAAGAAGGAGCTCCTACCTTTTTCCAATAGCATGGATGGAATTGGAGAATAGTATGGTAAGTGAAATAAGCCAGTTGGTGAAGGACAAATACTATACGATCTTACCTGTAAGAGGAATCTAATGAACAAAATAAACTAATGAGCAAAATAGAACCAGAGATGGTTCTATTGGAACAGACTGACTGTAGCAGAGGGAGGGAGTGGATAATGGTGGAAAGAAGGGGAAGGGACTAGTTAAAGAGCATGTATGAATGACCCATGGACATGGACCACAGTGTGGGGATGGACTATGGAAGCAGCGGGGTGGGCTTGGCGGAGGAGGACAAAAGGGGGAAATTTGGTCAACTGTAATAGAATAACAATAAAAAACATGAATCCATATACTATCTCTAGTTCCTGTAGACAGAAATCTGATTCTCATTGTCCTAAATATATTTACTTATTTTATCATTCCCTACTCTTTGTAACAAATCTGCCTTCATTTCTGCTATGCCCTCCATACCACTTTGGGCTCCAACATCCACATATGAGTTTCTGAAAATCATCTCTGCCATGACTGGACCCCATTTAATTCGGTACTCTTATGGGGATATTCTCTTGACCTCATCTAAGCTACTATACCTGCACTAATCTGCCATGGCCTACTCCTTCAGGTGTGCATGCCCACCTTACTCTGCCCTGTGGCATCACTTTAGGAATGAAATGTTCGGGAAAGGAAGAAAAGGAAGAGGTAGAGCTTCAGATTCCATTTTAAATATAACATTATTACTTGGACTTTTACACCAGAAAATTCTAACTTCTAACATCACCTTCTACATTTTCCTTTCACTCTGGCCTCAAAGCACTTACTTATTCCTTGAACACACCAAGTGCAATCTTGCCTCAGGTCTTTACGATTTTTAATCTCTCTACCTGGAACATATTTCCCCAAGATTAATTTCAGCCTCACCACCAGCCCACCCAAATCCAATCACATCAGCAGTTACCCTGATTTATTTTGTTATACTTTTAGTTATATTATTATATTCTATTGTATTAATTATATGTTGAATTTGTTTGTTATCTGTTTCCTTGATCTTTTGAAATGGAATGCAAACTCTACAAGAACAGGGATTTGTTTCCTTTATTTAGGGCTATATTCTCAGTAGGTAGAAGGGGTTAGGTACAAAAAGTGTAGTTCTTCAATACACTGTTCACATAAACAATGAATGGGAGTTCAGCCCCTGGTTTGGCCTGTCTTTTTGCCTTAGAATTGTACCTACGTCCATCCACCTCATTTTCTATTAATTTATAGCTGCTAGGTATTTTTTTTCTTCTGCTCAGTCTTGCTTGGCTGACCTTGGTTCCTATATTTCATACTTCATATTCTGGAAGCACCTGTATTGTCTATCCTTGAACATCCTAATCTCATTTTCCTTCTTATGGATCTACAGGGTTCAAATATTATAGTTGGCCTAGAACAGCTATGCCAAGTCATTTCCATGAATGTATTCTTTCACTTTCTTTCCGATCTGCCATACGTTTATCCATTTATCGTGTTTAGAAAATTTCCATTTCCTCATTTACACACATCAATGGAGTATTTGTCAGAAACAGAGAGATTAATTTATGTGAAAAATCTTATAATCTATTTAGATTAAGCATGACTTAATTCTCCTCTGAGATGATCAGTTTGGGCTGAAATCAATGCCAAAACAATTGGTTAGCATTTACCAAAACCTCATTAATGTTTCCTCATGAGGAAATGCTTCTTCCCCACTTCTGACAATGCTCTCTTCGTAGAAGAGCATCCATCAGTGTGCAGCTCCTGCCCTCCTTTCCCCCTTGGATCTTTTTTCCCAGGAGAAAATGACTGATGACATGAGTGATAAATGTGGGAGAAATTAAACGAGTTATGCTTGGCTCAGCTCTATGCTGCCTTCTTTTGGGGGGAATCTGCTGATGTACCCATGAAGGGGAAGTTTTCCTTGACATAGGTTTGCCAGCTCTTAGGTGGGTAAGTTTGTCTAACACTAAGGGCCAATGTCAGGCAGCCAGTTCTTTCAAATTAATAAAAGATGATATTCTGGCTGTTTTACATTCTTCTTTCATATAGCTCATAATATTCAGACCAAAATCTGGTAAAATGGCAATCATAACCTTTTTAAAAGTTTTCTTATTCTAGTATTTTCTCTCACCATCTGATTCTTAGTCAAAAAATGCAAGTTAGGTGATATACTCAGCATATAAATTGGTTTAAGACTCCTTTACCACAAATAATTAAAATTAGTTATTTCTTGGTGCATGCTTTTTGAGTGGATGTCTCATTATTTTGCAACTATTGCTACATTATTTTGCCAGAATTTTAAATAGACATTCATTTGAGTTTTGATCTCTTTGCTATAAGGGACTTGAAAGAATGAGAGGTATTTTTCCTTCCTCAACATTTGGCTAGGCCTTGGTTTGAAGAGTATGGAAGTGCCTGCTTAAAAGGGTTATTAATAGCTTATTTTTCTTTTCAGATTAAAGATACAAGTTACTAGGGACTTGGTGGTAAGGGGGGGAAGCTGGCACTGCGAGAGGTGACAGCATAACTGGCCAGTCTTAGCGGGGAGAAAGTAGGGGCAGCAGCAGTTTTGCTGGAAGCAGTTTACCAGGAAGAGAGTAAAGATGTAGAAATTTTATCAAATGGCATATATCTTGCCCCTGTCCACTTTGAAAATAGGACCAGGGAGACATGGCCACAAAGCATCTTTGAAGGTTAATCACTATGATCACCCCTGGCCTGGCATCAGTGAGGCCACCAGGCAATACTGCCCAAGAGAAGGTGGGGGACCAGACTTCAGAGTAATGTAGTAACCACATGAAACATTATAAACCACTGGGCTATCGGAACCAGGACCCTCTCTCATTTTATGAAGACCATATAAACTACTTGAATACTGAAATAGCTTTCAGGAGCTTCATGAAAAGAACTAAGATGGAAGTTCTTGTTACATTGATTTAAAAAAAGCTTGGATTGATTTAAAACAAAGTACACTAGCACTTCTTTTACCAAAATATTATAGAGCAATTTCACAACACTACTTTATGTCATTTTTAATAGCTCTTTTTTTCCCTTTGAGGGAAAAAATTTTTTCTTGGTAGAAAAAATTTACATATAATGAAGTCCTTGAGTTTCTGTAACCCATACTGCTATTTTAGAACATTAGGTAATAAAACATTATCATCCCAGAAAGGTCCCTCATGCTTCTTCCTTTCCCTGACCTCAGAGGCCACGACTATTTTTTTTTTTTTGGTCAGAGCAGATTAATTGTACTTGTTCCGGAACTAAATATAAAGAAAATAACACAACATGTAATATTTTGTATAAAGCTTCCTTCACTCAGAATAACATACTGCAATTCATTCACGTTGCTGTAAGTATTGAGGATTTGTTATTTTTTGTTGTTGAGTAGTGTTTCATATAAATATATGCCACAGCTCATTTTTCATCTTCCTATTGATAGATACTTAGTTGGTGTCCAGTTTTATAACTACTACAAATAAATCTTCTGTATATATTCTAGTACAAATTACTTGGAAACATAAGCTTTTTTTAAGTGGTAAGTATCTAAAAACAGATATTTATAGTCATCAAGTTGTGTATGTTTTGTTTGTATAAAACTGTTAAAATGTTCTTCCAAAGAAGCTGTGCCATTTTCCCTTCCACCAACGAGGTGTGAGAGCACTGGTTCCGGGTGGTCACATCTCAACTCCAGTACTGGTGTCCGTCTTTCTAGTTTTAGCAATGTGCTGAGTATTTTATCTATTCTTCTTTTATTTTTGTATTTCAAAAACTTTTAAAATTTTAATTTAATGTAAGCTAAATTATAAAACAATAAAAATTCATAATAAAAGCTAATGAATTTATATGAGATCAGGGAATATATGTGTTTTTGCTTATTATTAACATTATTGTATAGGGAATTGCCTGACATAATAAATGCACCATTAACATTTATGGAGTAGAGCAATTATGTAAATATTATCTAAAATGTTCTTCACAATTCCTTTTCTTTGCTCTAAATTTATTGACATAAATTAACAGTTGTTTAATTTCTAGCTTCTACATATCTATTGTATTAATTTTAAATCACCAAATATCATTGTGTTAGTTTAATTACATATCATTCATTCTCAGAATATTATCAATTTTTGCTGATTGATCTCCATCCAGACTTCCCTTATTTAATCATGCTTGAACTGTCAATCTCTCTCTCTCCCCTAATTAGTAGAAAACCACTACAATTTTAACTGCTTCCATCCAACTACATATCCACTTATAGTCCCAATATTCCTCATGTCTCCATTCATTCACATGTTTTGTTTCCTTTATGTATAATACCTTTCCCCCAGTCTATCTTGTGCCTGACCCTCTACATATCCATGCACATATCTAATTTTCCTTTCTGGATACAAAGAGCTGAAGGAAGGAAATACTACACTTGCAAGTCTGGTTGTTTAGAACTTAAAGGTGAATACAAAAATGTCTAAGACAGGTGTAAACCAAACTCAAAAAGAAGATGCCAGAGACTCTTGTACAGAAGGCACGTCACATCAGGAGTGATTTGACAATTTCCCAAGGTACACTCAAAGCAAAGCAGAGGTTCCTCAATGTCCACTACCAAACAGGACAGTCTAGAGATCTGCTATAGCCATTGTTACCAAAACTTCTTGTCTTGTCAAGTGGCACTGTTGACCTCTGGTGCTCTACTTTCTGACCAGACATGCACGTCTGCATAGGTGGTTCTATTCCTTAAAGAGGAGGAAAGCTTCTTTAGGGTGACTTTCAATTACTCTTACAAAGTCACTCATTTTATTCTCCAGTCCCATTGGCCCCTTATATTGATTTTCCATTTGAATTTCAGTTCCAAGGGAGCAAGGGTTTGTCTGCACTGTTGTGACTGTATTAAAATATATATACATGTTTTCAACACATATATATTTCAATATATATATATATATATATATATATATATATATATATAAAATAAATATCTCTACACTGACTGAGGTCCTAGGAGGGAGTTTTAGCCTCAAACTGAAATTTCTTTTACCCTACAAGAATCACATCTCTGAGGAACATTTTTTTTCTTCTTTCATTACCTTTTAGGCATAGGAGACTTACTGCATCTTTCAAACACAAAGACAAATTTTATTCATTAGAGGTAGAAGTGTTTTAAATATACAACAATGATTACTGCCCCAAGTGTTGGATGTAATTATAAATTTATGAGTCTTTTTTTTTCTTGGTAGAGCAAAAAAAAAAAAGTAACATTTAAACTTCAAGGAACATTCTTTTACAAAGCCATAGCACAATTCTTTATTGTCTTCAATGGAAAACACTCTCTCTTCCATGCTTTCATCCATGTTGTTCTTTCTTCAGAACTTTCCTGATCCACGTCTCTAATCCTTCAGATTTCAGTTTAAGCATAACTTCTGTTTTATTTGGACACTTACATTATATTGGGCATCTTTGCTCTACTTTCCCTTAGCTCCCTGTACTTCTCATATTGTAAGATGTTATATTGCTTTTATTCTTTATTTAAAGACTGTCTTCCTTGCCAGGGTTCATGATGATCTTGTTCTTTTTTCTATTTCCCATAATGCAATGCCTGGTATAAAGCTGTGTTAAATGAATGAAGGAAATGCCTAATAATTTTTTAAAAAATATTTACTGTTGTATCTTCTGAGCCTGCAATGACAAAGTAGAGAAATAAAGAGAATCTACAAGAACCTGGTTGAAAAAAGGAAGTAAACAGGGAGGAAAGAAGAAAGAGAGTGGAAAGGAGGAAAGGAGTAAGAAAGTTTTTGGTAAAAAAGAAAAGTGTCAGAGAAAACTAAGGGGTAAAACTAAATCTCTCTTTGCACCATCAGTTTAAATGGAAATGATGATAATTTTTGTCACTAGTTGATTTTAACATTGCCAACATAGATGTACTTAATTTTACTGATCCCCGGTTAAAGAGGCATAAAATGTCTGTAATTAAAGATAATATTTTAAGTGTGTCTAGCACTATTTTTATATTTAAACTATATCAGATAAAGGAAGCAATATTAGTAATAATTGAGGTCATGTATTTCCTCCTGAAATAATGTGTGTACATTCTATAGACAGTAAGTGGCCTAAGTGTTTTTTAATGAGCAAAGCTTCAGTTAAGGATTTTAATTTGAATTTTAATTTAATATTGAAGGGAAACTTAATTATCAAATCATCTTGAGTATATTCAGAATATTTCAATAACTTAAGAGTGCTTTCAAATTTCATTATTAGTAAATATTTCATTGCACATTCAATTTGAAAATAAATGGTCTTGTAAATAACATAATTTAAAGCTATTTTTATATACAATAATGGGCACTGTTTTGATTCTTTTGTGTGGAAAATTTAATGAATTAAATATACTAGATTAAGAAATATAAAAAACATTTTTCTTTATGTAGAATTTTTAAGTGCTGCCTTCATTTTTATTTAAATATCATAAAAATGTTTCACTTTGCAAAAGAAAGTTATTTTGAAATAAATATTAGTGACTGTGTAATTTCAATATTTAATTTATAATTTATGATAAAAACTAACCCATACTAACTTTTTTGTTAAAGAAAATATTTCCAGAATTCACTTATGATTGCAGTTTTAGGGGTAGGTATATTGTTCATGATGTTCACACATTGAAAGAAAGGTATGTCCTACAGAAACCGTCATGCCTTAATTTTATGAGAACTAAAGTAGCAATATTTCTTTTTCAGTGAATTTACTTGTACAAAATCCCCACAAAAGGTAAAAGATTCATATCTTGCAAGAAGTTTTAAGGGATTGCAGACCTTTTATATAACAACTGAAATATAAAGACAGCTAAAAGGACTGCAATGAATACATATATATTTATCAGAAGGGGTGGGAAAATATTTCCCAAAATAGTACATGTAAGGGGAACCTCAGGACTTTTACAGAAAAGCAAGTGGAAGTTAAAGGCTTTACGGTCCTCTATGGTGTAGGTCAGTCTTACTCACTATTTATGAAAGCTGTTAATGAGCTCAAAAGTCAGTTTGAAGGTGTCTGATCACTTCCCCCAGGTAGAAGGCCATTCTCCACCATTTGTGTCTACCTCTACCCTGGACAGCCCTTTACTGTACTCATGTTTTTAAGTCACCCCCTTATGGGCAGAGACGATTTTATAAGGAACTAATGTCTAAACTGTGTCATGTTATAAATAGTGGTAGTAATAAACTTGCCTTGACAACTTATATCCTTTTCATATATTTAGTTATTTATCCATAGTTATAAAAATTACATTTTGGTCAATAATTTGATATTTAGGGATATAAACCCTAAATTATTATAATGTTCATAAGACTTTCTACCTAATTTAGAGTTATCAAATTTTATTACTCAAAAATTATTTTCTATAATTAGTAATATTTTACCACTACTCACGATTAAACACTTAAATCTAATGTATGTTAGATTTAACAGATAGTAATGAGTATGGTCATAAAATTATAGACTTTATAGAAATAACCAAGTAGTCTGTAGTTACAGCAAACTATAGCAAATAGAAAGATAAGCATACAAATTTTCACTGCTTTAGGTATACATACATCTTTGATAGTTACTGCTAGGATCAAAGGCTGAAACTAATTTATTTCCAAATTAATTAATCTACTTGGTATGTACTCACATCTGGTTCCAATGGAAACTCAGAAATGTACTCTGTGTGGTTGTGAGCCTATATGACAAACTATAGGTTCCATGAATCAGGGAAAAGGAAAGCATGGAAGATGGGAGAAACTAGTAGTAGCCTTTGTCACAGCATTATGGGGGTTTTTCTGCTGTCTACAGAGGCAGGATGGAATTATTTCTTTGTGTTAAAGAAAATTTTAAAGGCATCATTTCTACAAAGGGCAATGGACCATGAACTTTGATGGTGAACTTAAAAAAATATAATTACTGACCATAGGTCCAGGTATTAAAAGATACTGATAATATGTTTAAAATATATTTTCTTGATTTCTCCCACCCCCCTATGTAAGGAGCCTGAAAGCATTAGGAATCCATTTCAGTGTTTAAGAAAAATAGATACTGAAATGAGAGTCAAAGAAAACTGAGAGATGATGCTAGTTTGATATATATATATATGTGTGTGTATATAAAATTCCATAATAATTTTTATATATCTATGAAGATAATCATTTTCCTGGAAACAATGTTGATCCATAGTAATGATCTGGCCCCTGGTCTTAGAATACTGACTAGTACCGGCCAGTGTGGCTCAACTGGTTGGAGTGTCATTTGTAAACTGGAAGTTCATGGGTTTGATTCCCAGTCAGATACATGCCTGGGCTGTGCAGGTTCAGTCCCAGGGCAGGATTGCATGTGAAAGGCAATGGATGGATGTTTCTCACATCCGTGTTTCTCCCCTTCTCTCTCTCCTTCCCTTCCCATCTTTTTAAAATCAATAAGGATGAACTTCGGTGAGGATAAAAATAACATAAAAACTAAAAAAAGAATACTGACTAAAAGTAAGCACAATCTTCAATTATAACTCTATTAAAAACATAAGAAATTAATAGACCTTTCTGCATTATCTTGAATTAACTGAGGCTTAAAGATCTTTGATACATTATCTGCAAAATTATTTTCAGTGCAGTTGTTCTCAATCTGGGGCAGTTTTTCTCCCTCGGGGACATTTGGCAATATTTTTGGAGACATTTTAGGCTGTCACAATTGACAGAGAGATGCTATGAGCAGCTAACAGGTAGAAAATCCAAAGATACTACTTAGCGTTTTACAATGCCCAAGATAGCCCCCAAGACAAATTATCCAGCTCAAAATGTTCGTAGTGCCATTGTTGAAAAATCACTGTCCAAATCGAACAACAATGTGAACTTGTTCTTAGCATGAAAACACCTACATTCTTTGCTCAGATGCATTGCATTTGGGTGCTATGTGAGCAGAAAGATTTCAACAGGTATTTGTTACAAAATCATATTTTAAGAATAGTATCCTATTAGATATGATGCCTTTAAATGGCTGGCTCAATACACTGAAAGCCACTTCACAAAGTGGGCCATTCATTGAAAGCAATAATTCACCAAATAATCAATCACCAAACATATATTTACCAATATCTTGTTTGTTATAATAATTTAGAAAGTTCACAGTGATACTAGACGGATGACTAGAATGTGGACAGCGGGCTGTCATGACCCTTCTGACTTTTCTCTGGTGCTCTGTCTCCCCTCTGTGTAGCCCACCCGCCTCCTGCTCTTAGCCACTCACACCCTCCTCATCCTGACATTAGCATCCAAGGCCATGCTGTTTCTTTACAATGGCAAAGGGTGGTATCTCTCTTCTCTAATTTCTTCTAATTAAAACACCAGGTATCTGAGCCAACCCAATCTAAACGATTCTTTAAATGCTAAGATTTGAGATCTATTCATTAGGGGGAATATATATAATCATATACATATGATTATATCCAAGAAGTCTTTTAAAACACAGAATATATTCATTAAAAGAATATATTTTTTTAAGAAACTAATCTAATCTCAGATCCTTAGGTTTTTTACAGTTGAAACATTGTTTATTTTGCCATTCTTTCATGTTGAACACATCATTGACTATAACTAAGAAGCATTCTTCTAAGTTTTGAGTAAATTATCAGATTTGGTGAATTTAGAAAACTGGCAGTTTCATTTTGTAGCTGCATTAACCATACTGGGTTGGTAACAAGGCAGAAGAGAAATGCCAAGTCTTTGGGGGTTCATTTAAAGAATTGGGACTCTCTCTTAAGGGCAGAAGGAAGTCATTGCAGAGTTGTGAGATGGAGGCTGCAAATCATTGCAGAGTGGACAATTATACTACTGCAGTGAGAAAGCAATGAAGTCTGCAGACTGGGTGGCTGTGGCTCCCAGTAATCCACACAGACAGATCTGAGAGAAAGACAGGGGAGAGAGAGAGAAATCTTCAAACCTTTTTTCTCATATCAAGTATGAAGATTAATAGTATTATTGCTTCATATGCCAGTGAAGAATAATGAAACTAAGTAATGGATGCATTACAAAAATCTTGAGCAGTAGAGCAAATGAGTATGTCATAGTAGGTATAAGAATCTTAGGCGTCTTCTTATTTTGGAATATAGCTTCTCATGAAATCAATTTCTCCCATCTATTTCTAGTGGATTATATTAATATTCTCAAGTAGACCATGAAGAAGATTCAGTAATGTCACTTGTAACACTGTCCCCCAAAATCTCCCGTGAAGTTAGTGAAGGTTGGTCAGCCTCTTCATCCTAACAAGTCTCTAAAATAGCACTGTACCTGCTAAAATATCAGCACTTTATGTATTTGACATTTGTGCAAGGTAGAGTTGAAGCTGTAACCAAGAGGAGCTCTAAAACATATAAGAAATGTTAATATTGGCCACACTGGCTTTGATAGAGTGCATCCAATGATAGACACCTCCCCACACACATTTTACAAAAAACAGTGTGACCTATATTTTTAGTAATTGTCATTGCAACTTTCTTAATCGCTGAAACATTCACATCCAGGTCAAGCGTAAATAGCTCCCTTAACACAGATAAACTATGTCTATTATTGGAAATCATTATAGCTACTGGTCATTTACTGAGGCTCAAAAATGCTACTTTGATACCTAACAATTTATTTTAAAATATTTCAAGTTATATGATTAGGAAAATGAAGAAATATAGTAGCTTCAGTAACACTTTCTTCTTTTATTTAATGATATTCCAGTGTAACTTCTCAGATAGCCCAATTATTTTTTGTAGATAGGCCATGAAACCTATCTTTTAAGGAAATGAAAACACTCAAGATTTTCCTGTGGTAAAAACTCCAATGAGTTTCATGGATATGCATAAGCCACAATTTACTGAGGACATGAGTTGCACATTTGACCTTATTCTGACGAATGTAGTGAAGCCTCATTAAGATGCATCCTAAACTACTCCAGTGAAGCTACAGCCCGCTTGCAGACAACTATTATCTGTGTGTCTGAGTGTGTGTGTTTTCCATTTACATGCATTTGTTACAGTAAAATAAAGGAAATGGGATGTTGGTGAAAATAATTTCTTTTTCACATTTATGTGATAGGTTTTGCTGTGCTAAGAATGCTTATGAAATATTTTCCACAATTTTTGAGACCCATCCCAAATCACCTGTTTTATGCAAAGATTTTTGATGGTTATCGTTACTTCAGATTTGATCTCCTTCTGTTCTGAATTCTTAGAGCATTTTATTTTTACTTCTTATGGACATTTACTAAATTTGTCTTTGTACTTCAATTATATTTTCGCTTGACTTATCCCTCTTTCTTACAAGAAACTATCATCTACTTTACCTTAAGATATTTTACATTATTCATTTCAATATAAGTTGGCTAAATTAATTTAGAATCAATATTCACTTAAAATCAGAATAAGAATCATATATTTGGGGTTCTTGTTGAGTCAGTCAAGAATTGCCTTAAACTAAAACAATTATAAAGCCCCTATTACCAAAAGCATAGCAACCATAAGAGGCATTAGGCCAGAAGCCTCTGTGGGGGTTGTGGGGGTCACAATAAAAAAAAACAGGGTGAGAATTCTAAAGAAGTGTAAATATAAAAGCAGTGGGATATTGTTTCTCTTAGGGTCAGGATAGCTTAGATGCTATACTGAGTTCAAAATATGGATC
>CM052538.1:87656571-87697945 GCA_028533065.1 Trachops cirrhosus
GTCAGTGACCAGAGGGGAGAGGGGAGGGAATTTCAGGGGAGAAGGGAAGGGTTTACAGGAACAAATATAGAGGACACATGGACAAAACTAGGGGTGTTGGAAAGGGGAGGGAGGAGGGGAGGAATGGGTGGGTGGGCTGGAATGGGAATAAAGGATAGAAACTGTACTGAATAAACTAAAATAAAAATTTTAAAAAAATAAATAAATAAATAAAAATATGGACTTAGGAGCACATCAAGAAGATTTGATTGATGGAAATTACAACAACAATAATAATCACATTATAGTATTTAATTTTCATATAATTTTACAATTTTCATAGTGCTTTGGATTACAGTATCTTTTTCTCTCTCATTTCTTTTATTGTTGTTCAAGTACAGTTGACTCCATTTTTCCCCCACCACTCCCCACCCAATCCCGGCCATCCCCACCTCCTACCCTTGATCCTATCCCCCTTTGGCTTTGTCCATGTGTCCTTTATACATGCTCCTTGATGACTGTTCCCCCTTATCCTTCCATTACCCTCTCCCACCTCCCCTCTGATTATTGTTAGTTTGTTCTTTATTTCAATGTCTCTGGTTATATTTTGATTCCTTGTTTGTTTTGTTGATTAGGTGAGTTCATATGGTATTTCTCTTCCACCACCTGACTTATTTCACTTAGCATAATGCTCTCCAGTTCCATCCATACTGTCCCACAGAGTAGGAACTCCTTCTTTCTTTCTGCTGCATAATATTCCATTGTGTAAATGCACCACAGATTTTTGATCCATTCATTTGCTTATGGGTACTTAGGTTGCTTCCAGCACTTGGCTATTGTAAATTGTGCTGCTATGAACATTGGGGTGAATAGGTTCTTTTGGATTGGTGTTTCAGGGTTCTTAGGATATAATCCTAGCAGTGAAATTGCCGGGTCAAAAGGTAGTTCCATTTTTAGTTTTCTGAGGAAATTCCATACTGTTTTCCATAGTGGCTCCACCAGTCTGCAATCCCACCAACAGCATACTAGAGTTCCCTTTTCTCCACAACCTCTCCAACATTTGTTGTTTGTTGCTTTGTTTGTGATGGCCATTCTGACCAGTGTGAAGTGGTATCTCATTGTGGTTTTAATTTGCAGCTCACTGATGGCTAGTGATGCTGAGAATTCTTTCATATGTCTCTGGGCCCTCTGTATGTCTTCTGTGGAGAAGTGTTTGTTCAGGTCTTTTGCCCATTTTTCATTTGGGTTGTTTGTCTTCCTGGAGTAGAGTCATGTGAGTTCTTTATATATTTTGGAGATAAAACCCCTGTCTGAGGTATCATTTGCAAATATATTTTCCCATACAGTTGGCTCCATTTTAATTTTGCTGATATTTTCTTTAGCCATGCAGAAGCTTTTAATTTTGATAAAGTCCCACTTGTTTATTCTTTCCTTTATGTCTCTTTCTCTAGGGTACATATTGGTGAAAATATTGCTGCATGGAATATATGGGATTTTCCTCCCTATGCTCTCCTCTAGGATATTTATGGCATTGCAACTTATATTTAAGTCTCTTATCCACTTTGAGTTTATTTTTGTATATGGTGTAAGTTGGTGGTCGAATTTCACTTTTTTGCATGTGTCTGTTGAGTTCTCCCATCACCATTTGTTGAAGAGGCTATTTTTATTCCATTTTATGCTGCTGTCTTCTTTGTCAAATATTAATTGACCATAGAGACTTGGGTTTGTTTCTAGGCTCTCTATTCTGTTCTATTGGTCTATGTGTCTGTTTTTATTCCAATACCAGGCTGTTTTGATTACAGCGGCCTTGTAATATAGTTTGATATCAGATATTGTGATCCCTTCTATTTTGTTCTTTCTCAAAATTGCTGCAGCTATTCAAAGTCATTTGTGGTACCATATAACTTTTTGAAATGTTTGTTCTATATTTGTGAAATATGTCATTGGTATTATAATAGGGATTGCATTGAATCTATAAATTGCTTTGGGTGATATAGACATTTTGATGATGTTAATTCTTCTAATCCATGAACACGGTATACACTTCCATTTATTTGTGTCTTCCTTAATTTCTTTTTTCACTGTTGTGTTGTTTTCTGAGTACAGGTCTTTTACATCCTTGGTTAGGTTTATTCCTAGGTATTTTATTTTTCTTGTTGCTACATAAAATGGTATTTTTTCCTGATTCCTATTTCTGATATTTCATTGTTGGTGTACAAAAATGCCTTTGATTTCTGTATATTGACTTTGTATCCTGCTGTTTTAGCAAATTCACTTATTAGATCAAGTTGTTTTTTTTGTGGCATCTATGAGATTTTCTATGTACACTATCATGTCATCTGCAAACAATGACAGTTTCGCTTCCTGCTTTCCAGTTTGGATGCCTTTTATTTCTTTTTCTGTCTGATTGCTGTGGGTAGGACTTCCAATACTATGTTGAATAGAAGTGGTGAAAATGGACATCATTGTCTTGTTCCTGATTTTAGTGTGGAAAAAATGGCTTACAGTAGTACCTTTATGGCTATTTACAGTAATTGTGTTACATTTGCCCCTATTATTATTGTAATACATTTAGGTTTTGGGAGATTAAATGATTTATCTGAGGTTAAAACTGAGTGCAGAACTAGAACTAGTCTGTATTCTTTCCAATAAACAGGAACTCTTTTTGGATGGTTCTCCTTTATCAGTCCTTATTATCATAAGTCCTTATTAGCATAATCAAAATATTAAGAACACTATTGATTTTAATTTACTGCAGATATTGAAACATAAATCCTACTTCTTTATTTTAAGGAAAACTCAGTTATTATGGAACTGGATCATTGCAGGGGATGTTTGTCATGAACTACTTTTTTCCCCCTAAGACAGGGCATACAAGAAAAAGATATGCTTCTCTGGACAAAAATTTACATACATTCAAATAACCAAATGGCACTGGTGTAAAAAGAGATGTGTAGTCACTATAGGAAATATAAGAATAAGATGAAATAGACTTAAGGAAAAGATATACATATTGATGTAAATAAAATCCATGACAATATAAGAAATAGAACTATGAATTCTTTATGTATAATGTAGGGAAGTCACCTAGAAATAGCTGGAGGTCACTAAGGTTATCATTCTAATTAACTCATTTAATTAGAGATGTAAAAGGCTCTGACAGTACATATGAGGGAGGTGACATTTCAGTGAGAAAAAACAGCTTGATCAAAAGATGTGGGCTAGAAAGCCTGTTTTTAGAAGGGTACATTTTATCAATATACCAGGGACACCATCCATAGTAGACACAATTGAAAAATTAAGTTCAGAAATTTAAGAACTAATAATTTAGACATCATTTTGTAAAAACTAGATTTTTTGACTAGAAAAGAAACATCATCACAGCTATATTAAAGAAAGATAAGGCAAGTTGTCTTCTTATTATTTTTGTGCTTTCCTTTGCTGTGCAAAAACTTTGTAGTTTGGTGTAGTCCCATTTATTTATTTTTTTCTTTTGTTTCCCATATCTGGGGACATATATTTGATAAAATATTGCTACAAGCAATGTTTGAGATTCTGCTGCATATGTTTTATTCTACAATTTTAATGGTTTCGGGTCCAGCATTTAAGTCTTTAATCCATTTTGAATTTATTCTTCTGTGTGGTGTAAGAAAGTGATCCAATTTCATTTTTCTGCATATGTCCAATTTTAACAACACCATTTATTGAATAAGCTATCATTAGTCCATTGTGTGTGCTTGCTTCCTCTGTCAAATATTACTTGATTACAAAGGTGTGGGTTCATTTCTGGGCTCTCTATTCTGTTCCATTGATCTGTGTGTCTATTCTTATGCCAGTACCAGGATTTGAACACAATGGCCTTATACTATAGTTTGATATTAGGTAGTGTAATTCCTCCAACTTTGTTCTTTCTCAGAATCACCATTGCTATGTGGGGCTTTTTGTGGTTCCATATACAATTTTGAAACATTTGTTTCAGTTCTGTGAAATACATTATTGGAATCTTGACAGGAATTGCATTGAATTTATAGATTGCTTTGGGTAACATGGACCAAATGGAAGAACATTATTTGCTAGTAGACCTGCTAAGGGGTTAATATCCAAAATTTATAAAGAACTTACATAATTCAACACTAGAAAAAAACAATTAAAATATGGGCAAAGTACCTGAAACAGACTCTTCTCCAAAGAGGACATAAAGATGGCCAATAGCCATGTAAAAAGATGCTCAGTGTCACTAATCATCAGAGAAATGAAAATTAAAACCACTAGGAGCTATCACCTCACACCTGTCAGAATGACTGTCATCAATTAATCAACAAACCATGAATCCATGTAAGGATGTGGAGAAAGGGGAGCCCTTTTGCACTGTTGGTGGGAATGCAGATTGGTGTAGCCACTGTGGAAAGCAGTATGGAGATACCTCAAAAGGTTAAAAATGGACCTGCCTTTTGACCCACTTTTGGGAATATATCCAAAGGAACCCAAAACACTATCTAAAGAATATAAGCACCCTCATTCTCCTAGCAGCTCTACTTACAGTAGCCAAGGCATGGAAGCAGCTCAAGTGTACATCAGTAGATGAGTGGATAAAACAACTATGTGACACACAACGGAATACTATTCAATGGTAAAAAATAAGAAAATTTTATTCTTTATGACAGCATGGATGGACCTGGAGGACATTATGCTAAGTGAAACAAGCCAGTCAGAGAAAGACAAATACCATATGATTTCATATGTGCAATCTAACAAACAAACTGACCTAACAAGCAAAATAGAGACTGACTCATAGATAACAGCTAAGGAGGGGATAGTTTAGGGGATGGAGGGACTAATCAAAAAGTAAAAAGGACTCATGGACATGGACAACAGTGTGGTGATTGTGGAGGGAGAGGGTATAAGGGGATTAGAGGGTAATGGGAAGAAATACAATAAAAAAGAAGATAACGCTGCTAAAAATATAAGAATGGAGTAGAAAAGACAGAGTCAAAGATACAAGGAGGCAATTAATATACAGGGAGAGCCAAACCAAGTTCAGCCAAGGGGGTGGGCATTAAAAATGTGATTTAAGAGATTTCAAAGATAGAAACAACTTTTGTTGGTAATGAGAAGTAGGGGCAAAAAAAAAAAAAGGAAAGGATATGGAAAGCGAGCATTTGACAACTCTCAGTAATTGACAACAAGCCATGAACTAAAATAGAGAATTTCCAAGGCAGGCCAGGTTTGGCAGGAAGGTCACATTTGAGACACATTGAGTCATAGGTGTACATGGGGTAAGACAGTTATCCTGCAAACATTTTGAAATCCATGCATAATATTGGCTTGTGATTTGAAGTTGGAAATCTTAAAGGGAAAGTCAAGTCTTGGAGGTAGAAAAATTCTCCTAGAGAAATATTTAGTAATATGATGAAGAAATAGACAAATCGGGACACACAAGCACAATTAAAATGCATAGAGAGAAGTCCAGGTATAATACTGGAAGGCAGTAGTCCAAGGCAGGAAAAGAATCAGGAAAGGAAGATAATAATGGTTCGCAGAAAAGGAAGAATGAAGTCATCCCATGCTACAGTGAGTCTCAGCAGTGAATGTTTTTTTTTTTTTAATTTGGCAATTGCTAGGTCACTTTGCCCTAGAAGAGACCATCTCCAGCTCAGATGAAACCTGGTTGGCAGTGAGTTAAAGATAGAACAGAAGGAAAGAAGATGAGGCAGCAAAAATAGGCTACTCGTATTTCCATCAGAGTTCTTGGTTCTGAGCAATAGAGACCAAGTCTGGCAGAATGAAACAGAAACGGAATTTATTAAAAGGATATTGAGAGTTATCAGAACTGAAACAAAGGCATGAGTAACCAATTTCAGGGCCATGCTCACCACAAGCAGGACCCAGCAAGAGCACATGCCATCACATCTCTGGAGCAGGTAGTCAATTTCACACTTTCAAGGCAGCTAGCTCTGGACAAAGGACAGTATCATTAACCCCACTGTTACTGCTGCACTCTGTCCTCTGCCTTCCTGAAATTGTGAAAACTTCCTTGAAAGTGACTAGCCATGACCTTGCTTCTCCAATGGAAGATGCTCTCTCTCTTACCAAGATCCATAAAGTAAGGAAATTCTACAAAATAAGTATTTTCAAAGTCATAATAATACACATTTTTCAATGTGTATCCAGAAGGCTGGCACTAGAAAGAAGAAAGCTTGAAGAATTAACAATTTCTTTAGAACAATTTATTTAGTCAGGGCAAAGAAACTGAATATACAACAGGAATAGATATTTAATGACAACAGGCCTACTAAGGAGGCAGGACATCATGTTACTCAGAGCAGAGATAAGGGAGTTGGCTTTGAAAAAAGAAAGGAAAACTGGAGAAACATAATTAACTTCTGCAGAAAGTTTTCTAGAAGGTCTTTAGAAATATGACACTTGGATTAACCTATATTTTTACATTTAATTATTAAACAAGTACTAGGTAATAAATACTATCCTAACAGTAATGTTAATAGCATATGCTATAAAACATCCATGTGCTTCAGATATTATTCTAACTCATTTATTTCTGATAATAAACACATAGGCATTGTCAGTGACATTTTACAGATGAGAAAGCTGAGGTCTAAATATTTGTAAAGTTAGCATTCAAACCAAGTTTTATTTAATTCTTTTAAGGATAATATAATAAGTACTGCAGTACACACTGAGAGAGGATGATATTTTGAAGCCATAAGAAATATATATTTCACTCTCTATGAATCATATTGGCCTACAGCTCTCTACCATTTAATTCAATGACACTGACATTCATTTCAGTAAGAAATATATATGAATACAGTCTCAAACAGAGAAGTCATTGCTCAGCTCCAAGTTTCTATTTAGGTTCTTTTCCAAGTCCTTGAAAGACATTGTCTTAAAAGTCAGGCTTTGTGTGTGTGTGGTGGGGGGGAGGGTAAAATTCCTAAGTTCCAAAAATTCCTGTACACATTAAGAGCGAGCTTTAGATGTCTGAATTAATAGGTTTGCTTTAAGACAGTATAGAAAGGCCCTCACTGGTGTGGCTCAGTTGGTTGGCATCAATCTGCAAAAAGAAAGGTTGCCAGTTTGATTCGAGTCAAGGCATATGCCTGGGTTGTGGGTTCAGTCCCTGGTGGGGGCACATACAAGAGGCAACCAATCAATGTTTCTCTCTCACATCAGTATTTCACTCCCCCTCTAAAAATAAATAAATAAATCTTTTTAAAAATATAGCATGGAAAGGAAAGAGGATATGATATATGAGTTCTTGTTTGATGGGAATATTAAAAGCCACTTAGGTGTATGGAATTTGGAAGGATTTTGAAAGGATCAGGGTAGTGATAAGGTGATGCTAGAGTCCCTGAGGTTACTAGACCTCTAAAAAGAAAGCTGAAAATTAAAGGTGAAACTCAATAACATATATTCAGTATTACATATGGATAGAAAAGTTTCTATAAAATTATGACCTTTGCCCACCCTAGCTATCCAGGAGATTTAGTGAAGGCAACAGTTGCCTTATGTGAAACAACAAGCATGGAGGGGACTTGGCTTAGGTTAAGGAAACCATGAAGTATAGACCCCTTAATAAACAGGTATGTGAAGGGTGATAGTCCAATATTGGGAGACATCCACAAGACTAGACAGATACTGTAGCACCCAGTGGATACCTACATGGGCTACCCAGTGACCTGCAAGAGGACAGAAGAAGACTATACTAGCACCAGACTCTTCCTGGTATGAGAACACTCCCAGGCACTATCCTAAGATGAAGGCAATGGAGCAAAGAAAAGGAGTTTCAGGGAGTGAGTATTAATAGGAAAAGACAATAGCAGGAAAAAATGATATAATTTATTTTGCTTTTTTTATTTAAAAAACATTTGCAAAAAATTCTCTTGGCTCTCTCAAAATGTGCTACATATGTAATTCCTAAGGATAAGCTTGCTTGCTTGCTTTCTTTCTTTCTTTCTTTCTTTCTTTCTTTCTTTCTTTCTTTCTTCTTTCTTTCTCTTTCTTTCTTTCTTTCTTTCTTTCTTTCTTTCTTTCTTCTTTTTTTCTTTCTTTCTTCTCTTTCTTTCTTTCTTTCTTTCTTTCTTTCTTTCTTTCTTTCTTTCTTTCTTTCTTTCTTTCTTTCTTTCTTTCTTTTTCTTTCTTTCCCTTCCTTCCTTCCTTCCTCCCTTCCTTCCTTCCTTCCCTCCTTCCTTCCTTCCTATTGTTATTCAAATACAGTTGTCTCCATTTTCCCACCACCACTTTCACTCCCCTGCATATGCTTAGTTTTCAGTGGGTAGTTAATAGTTGATATTGAAGAAAACTGTGATCGATATGAGAGACTGAAGGGAATAGAGATTTAAAGTAACTATTAAGTGAATTATTTGGTAATTTAACTCTGAACCTGAGAAAATTAATTGCTTATAAAAGGTACTTAAAGCCTACAAAAACACCTATCAAGTTATATTTAAATGAATTCAACCCTTATGGTTAATTTGAACACATAACAGATGCTAAATAATTAAATAAAGTTTTATAAATAATGTCTTCTTGTTCGCAGAAACAAACCATATGGAACACAACATTTTTGCATTTATCACTTTAAAATGAATTTTTATATTTCCAGGTATAGAATATGACTGCATGTAAAGACTAGATTATTCAATTATCATGGACTATTATTTCTAAATATTTAAAATGCTTTTGATAATTAAAATAAAAATAAAACCACTCATTTAAATTCAAATGTTACCTTATTAATAAAACTTTAAAAATCAAATAAATTCTCAATTTATGTTTTACTTCATTTTGTAAAATCCATTTATCAACAAATCATAACAGTGCATATATACACAATCCTTTGGGAAAGTACAAAGTATAAATTGAAATTTAAAAAAATAACTAACCAACTGTATTTTTCTGTGGTCCTCAATTTCATTTGGATTCATAGAAATATTGGGCCAAGGACACCAGAATATTCAATTTCCAGATGAATTTAAAGAGACTTGCTATATCAATGACTATAATTCAAACGAGGTCATATAAAACAACTTTCTCAACTATCCTCAAATTCAGGTTAGATAATGACTCCAGGCCACGGGAGACCAGATGCTACAGGAGGAGAATTATTAACTTTATCACTAAATAAATTTTCAGCATCTCCTGTCCTAATTAAGAATGAACACAGTGACATGAAAATAAGTACATCTATGTGCTCTAAACCTGATTTTAAATCCAGGACACAATACCTCTTGGAACACTTAGATTCTACCTACACCAAATGAAGAATAGGAAACAAAATCATAAATCATTTTTGTTGATAAAGACAAGATTGTAATAGCTTGACTATAAAGCTTAAGCCATGGAAAATTTTAGGAACTACTGTTTATGTATTAAGCACCACAGCATCTATTTTTTAAAAGTCATTTGATATTTAAGTTACTTTAGATCTAAAATATTCCACATATATATCTAAAGTCATCATATTCATAATTTGGGGCATCTGTAGATACCTTCTAGAAAAGCAGAATTCTAACAGATTATATTCCTAGATATTCTATCTATAACTCTTTTACTCTATTACTCTGGTAACTCCTAGAAGTTTTTTGTTCATTTGTTTAACCAGCAAAATGTTAACAACTATAGGTGTATTATGCCTGTTCTGATAGGCATATAACCCAGTTAACATTTTGTTGAGTCTACACATTTTTTGAATATGAGTATAATGCTTGAGTCACAAACACATTAAGCAAACAGATCATTCATTCATTCAAGTGATATTTATTGAACATTTACAGACTACCTATTCAATGTCAGGTAACGTTCTAGATACACCAGTAAGTAACAAGATTAAGTTCCTGCCACTATTCTACTCTAAGTCCATGGTATTTAGGTACTTAAAAATATTTATCAGAAATTATGAAAAGCATCATAATAGCAATTTACTAAACACTAGTTATTGTTGTCAATATGTAATACTTGGAACAGGTCAACCTCATCATATTTACCCTCAAGACCTCTAACTCCTTCACTTTCCAGAATATTTGGCAAAATAAAATAAAGTGGTGGGAGGCTTTGAACAACTTAGGTGAAGGGATTAAGAAGTACAAATAGGTAGTTACAGAATAGTCATGGGGGTGTAAAGTACAGTATAGGGAATGGAGTAGCCAAAGAACTTATACTTATGACCCGTGGACATGAAAAATGGTGTGGGGACTGCCTGAAGGGAGTGGGGGGTGCAGGGTAGAGGTGGGCAAAGGGAGAGAAATTGGGACAACTGTAATAGCATAGTCATTAAAGTACTTAAAAAATACAGTCAAGATACAGCTGTCTAAGCAAACCAAAACACCATAACATTAACACTTAGAAATGACTACTACTATAAACTTGACATAGTATTGTTATAGACAATGTTTTCTGAAAACTGAGAACAAATAATCATTGGTAAGTACCATAACTGTAGTATTCAAATAAGAATCTTCTCAAGCTTTACCAAGCACTTTTAGAGGAGCCAAGTGATGAGTTTTTTTGCAATCATACAGGTGTAGAGTGGTATATACTGATACCTATTTTCTAAAATGACTCTTTCAATAGACTTTTATGGTATGTGATTATATTTCATGGGTTTTGTTTTGATCTGAGATTCATAGGATCAATATAATAAGCAAATATTTTAAAGTGAGACAATCATGGTAGATGTCCCCTGGAATAGGTAGAGCATGACATTTCCAGTCAAGAGATATAAGGGTCACACAATATAAAGCACTAAAGGCACTCACATTCTCTAGGACTTAGCTTCTTCATTCTGAAGATGGGACTGTGTGAGACTCAAACAGAACAGTCTGCATGTGGACCTGCTTTGTAAACTGTTCAGCCCTGTACACAATTGGCCACAGTGGTTCCTTCTACCACTTCTGAGGTTCCAGAATCTCTGATACATGTAGCACTTTGGTATTTCTTTCTTTCTCCTTCTCCTTCTTCTCCTTCTTCTTCTTCTTTTGTCTTATGGTCAATTCCCTTCAGCTTCTAGTTTGGTTGTGCTGCTTCTCAGTTCCAATAGTCTAGAATTTGATAAATAACAAATTTCTCCTCTCCTAAGCATGTCACATGTGTCATTTGATCTTCACAACTCTATGAGAAGGAGGCTTAGAAAGGTCATTCAGCTAATATGATGGAACCTGGAGTGAAACCCAGACAGGCAGACTATACTCCTTATGCCCTGCCAATTTACCAACGGGTCACACGGCCCTCCTGAGGACAGGCATGGTGCGTTATTCCTCTCTGTGTTCACAGAGTCTAGCACTCTGTTTTGCAGTAGGCACCCAATATGTTCAGGTAAATAACCCGTCCATATGTCCAAATTCCCTTCCTCTTCCTGCAATCTAAGACCATTTCCTATGGTTTTGATATAGAAACAGATAAAACACTTGGTTGGTTGACATTTTTACATTTTTTGTATAGTATTATATGCATTTGTTTTTTTACTATTTAACAATCTTTTCCTTGAATTTTTAAGTAGAGTATAATAATATGTCTTTACTTTCTGTACTTCACTTATAATTGTTATTAATGAAAAAATATTAGAACCATAAACATTTTCCAGATCACCATCTCCTTCCCCCTAAAAAGAAGGAAAGTGAAAGAAATAGAAAAATAAACCCAAAATATTTTATTTATTGATACCCTCCTTATCTAAAATGAAATTTAGGAAGATTCCACAACCAAATACAGCATGACAGAAATAAATTTAAATTAAAATTTAAAAAGTGAATATAATGAGGAAAATAAAATGAATTCCAGGATTTAAATAGCATGTAACATGTACCCTTGGAAATCCTATGCTTGGTTTAAAGTAGGGTCACAGAGCATTCTAGAAGAGAAGAAAAGAGATCAACTGCAGCATTCATGAATTAAAACAAGCCAGTTGCATAAGTCTAACTATTCCTTATGTCAATACAGGAAAAGGTTTCCCTCTGGGTCCTCTAAGAAATGCACTATTTAATGTGTTGAACCCTCAAAAACCATTCTTACAGTAAACACTGTAATGGATTTTATGGGGCTGTTTCTTATAATGTTGATGGCTTCTTACCAGAGCATAATACTGTAGTATAAAAGGAATTTCTCAGAGCACCAATAGATGCAGTCCAGTGCCAGCTACATGATGGTCTGGCCAAATCCAAGAGGATCTTAGAGTACATAGGGTAGGAGTGTGGATATGAGAAAAATCTGTGGCTCTCCTAAAGGCGTGCATGTGGCAGGTGTTGGGGGCTGTGCATGAGGTGGTGTATTTTTCTTTAGGAAGCAGGGAGCACCATTAGCTTTCGTGAGATTCTTAGAGCAGGTCAAGAAATGGAAAAACTGATCATGTTCCCTCAGGCAAGCTCTGTAAAAGTTTCTGAGTGACAGTGAGTTCAAGGTTAAGGTTACTAAGAGAAAGAGGTTCTGTTGGCCAGTGCACTGCAAAGCCAGAATGGGATGGATTTTCTTTTTTGAAAACTATGCTTTATAAGCGCTTCCAATAAAATGGCCATTTGGCAGGGCAAACCCCTCTTCAGAAAAAGAAATTAGACATTCCTTTTAACACAGGGACAAAATGGACAGTAATAAAAATTTATATATAAACTTTCTAAAATCAATTAAAATTATCATAAAGGAACATTACATTTAAAAATGATAGAACTTTTTTTTGTTTGTTCATTTGTTGCCTTCAGTTTTATATTCTACAGGTGGGTGAAATCATATGGTTCTTGACTTGTTCTCCCTGACTTATTTGATTTACCATGGCAGTCTCATGATCCATCCATGTTGTCACAAATGGCAGTGTTTCATCTTTTCTATGGCCAAGTAGTATTTCACTGTATACATGTACCACATTGTCTTTATCCAATCATGTATTGAAGGACACTTGGGTTGTTTTCATGTCTTTGCCACTGTGAATAATGCTGCAATGGGCATTAGGGTGCATATATCCTTGTGAGTAAATGTTTTCAAATTTTTCAGGTAGATACCCAGGAATGGGATTGCAGGGTCATATGCTAACTCTATTCTTAGTTTTTTGAAGAGAGTCTATACTGTTTTCCATAGCCATAGGCACAAACAACATTATGGTAGTTACCAAAAAGGAGATGGGGAATAGTAAAGAGTAAAAGGAACCAAAATATGGTAACAGAAGATTTGAGTTTGGGTGGTGGGTACACAATGTAATCAATATACAGGTGATGAATCATAGAATTGTATACTTGGAACCTACATAATTGTATTAACAAGTGTCACCCAAATAATTTTAATTTTTTAAAGTCTATATTTCATAAAATGTTTCTTATAATTTTACTCTAAATGAAACATAATCAGAAAGTAAATATACAACCTAAATAATAAAAGAGATTTGGTTGGATTATGCTATGTTCTATGCTATTAACCTTTCTATGGACAGTTTAAAAGTAGATGATTGTATTTATTCACCATATATCTTATCTTCTTATTCAATTACTAAATACATAGTACATTATTTGAATAATAAAAAAACGATAGAGCAAAATTTAAAGACATAAACAATTGATAACTTTGTCCCTTATCCTTGTTATTATTTGTAAGTTAAACTAACATTGTTTTATTTCCAGACCTATGTCGAATTTTACTTTTATTTTTTACATACAACTTTGTTTTTTTATTGTATTCAACATATTTAAACTAATAAATAAAAAATAAACAAAAAAGTTTACTCAAGTGATGAATTTTATGGAAATCCAACACTAATGATACCTACAAATGAGGAATTATTATGGAGTTCTTTATGCATTTTTATAAGTATAATTTATATTTGTTCCTTTCCTAGGCTTGGCTACATTTTTTTTTAAATCTTTCACTCTCTGGAAATCTTTTAACTAATTAAGGTAATTCTAGTGGAAAATTAAAATTCTATTAGAATAACCTTAAACAAATTAGGGAAAAACCTGTTCTCATGATTAAAAATCATCTGTATTGCATATAATTTTCCTTCCTTTGCCTACTCTGGTGAATTTTAGTTTGACTTCACACAAATAACCAAACTTCTTAATATCTATATTCATAATTTACTTTTATTGCAGACAGCTTATCAAACCTCTGGGGAAACTTAAGCTCTCTGGGACTTTTTGTTATTTGGCTACTTTTTTATACTCGAAGTCAGAAATTTGATTTAGATAATTATGCAAATCTCATCTAGATGTAAAAGTCTATGCTTAATATTACACAGGTGAAATTAATCTGACAGACATGTGTTAGATAAGAGAGAGAACATGGGGCCTCCTCACTCAGAGAAAGTGCTCAATAAATGTTTAAAGTGAGTGCTATTTATTGAATATATTTAGCTCATTGTATGTGCTTGCTTTCTGTGTCAAATATTAATTGAATATAAAGGTGTGGGTGTATTTCTGGGCTCTCTATTTTCTTCCACTGACCTATGTGTCTGCTTTTATGACAGTACCAGGCTGTTTTGATCACTATGATCTTATAGTATAGTTTCACATTAGGTAGTGTGATTCCTCCAACTTCATTCTTCTTTCTCAGGATCACTGCTTATATTTGGGGCCTTTTGTGGTTCCATATAAATTTTTGAAATATTTGTTTTAGTTCTGTAAATACCTCACTGGTATATTGATAGGGATTGCATTTAATCTATGGACATTTTAATGATGCTAATGCTTCCTATCATGAACACAGTGGGTGCTTCTACTTATTTGCATCTTCTTCATTCTCTTTTTCAAGTGTCTTATAATTTTTCAAGTACAGGCCTTTTACACCCTTGGCTAGGTTTATCCTTTGGAATTTTATTCTTTTTGAAGCAATTGCAAATGGGACTGTTTTCTCAATTTCCTTTTCTGGTATCTGGTATTTCTTAATTGGCATATGAAAATGCAACTGATTTCTGGATATTAATTTTGTATTCTGCTACTTTACTGAAATCATTTATCAGTTCTAGTAGTTTCTTTGTGGAATCTTTAAGGTTCTCTATATATAATATCATGCCATCTGCAAATAATGACAGTTTTACTTCTTCCTTTCCAATTTGGATGCCTTGTATTTCTTCTTCTTCTTTGATTGCTATTGCTAGGACTTCCAGTACTATGTTGAATAAGAGGGGTAAAAGTAGGCACCCTGTCTTCTTCCTGATCTGAAGGAGAATGCTTATAGTTCTTGCCCATTGAGCACGATGATGGCAGCAGGTTTGTCATATATTGCATATTATCGTTAGGCATATTCCCTCTATTCCCACTTTGCTGAGAATTTTTATCATAAAATAGTGCTGAGTTTTATCACATGCTTTTTTGGCATCTATTGATATGATCATGTGGTTTTTATCCTTCATTTTGTCTACGGGGTGTATTACATTTATTGTTTTTGAATAGCATCCTGGAATAAATCCTCATTGATCACGTGCATAAAAAATGAAACTAGACCACCTTCTTATGCCACATACAAGTATAAATTAAAAATTAATTAAAGAATTAAATGTTAGCAACAAAACCATAAAAATCCCACAAGAAAATATAGGCAGTGAAATCTCAGACATTGCTAGTAGCAATATATTTTTTTGATATTTCTCCTTAGGCAAGGAACAAAAGAAAAAATAAACAAATGGGCCTACATCAAACAAAAGTTTCTGCCCAGCAGAGGAAACCATCGACAAAATAAAAAAAAAATACACCCCAGTAAGAGAACATATTCACTGCTGATACCTCTGATAAAGGGTTAATATTCAATATTTATAAAGCACTTATAAAACTCAACACCAAAATGAACAAATGATCCAGTTAAAAAATGGGCAAAAGGCCTGAATAGACACCTCTCCAAAGAAGACATACAGACGGCCAATAGGCATATAAAAAGACACTCAACATCATGAATCATTACAGAAATGAAAATTAAAACCACAATGAGATACCACCTCACATCTGTTAGAATGACTATCATCAATAAGTCAACAAACAAGTACTGGCTGTGAAGAAAGGGGAACCCTTTTGCACTATCGGTGGGAATGCAGATTGGGGCAGCCATCGTGGGAAGCAGTGTGGAGACACCTCAAAAATTAAGAATGGATCTGCCTTATGACCCAATTATTCCACTTCTAGGAATTTCCCCAGAGAAACCCAAAACACTAATTTGAAAGAATAGAAGCACCCCCGTGATCATTGCTGAATTATTTACAATAGCCAAGATTTAGAAGCAGCCCATGTCCATCAGAAGATGAGTGGATAAAATAACTATGGTATATTTACATAATGGAATACCCTTTGTGACTGCATGGATGAACCTGGACATTATGCTAAATGAAATAAGCCAGTGGAGAAAGATGAATACCATGTGGTTTCACTCATGTATGGAATCTAATGAACAAACTGAACTAATGAGCCTGATGGAGGCAGACTCATGGAATGCAGACTGACAGCTCTGAAGTAGGGGATTAGGAGTTGGAGGGATCAAGCAGAAAAGAAAAAGGACTCATGGATATGGACAACAATGTGGTGATTGTTGGAAGAGAGAGGCCAGTGGAGATGGAAGAGGGTATGAGGGGGATAAATGGTAATGGAAAATACAATAAAAGAGAAAAATTAAGTGAATACTTAAAGAACCATATAGTTTATTTGGATGATCTAATTTTATCAATGGCATTACAACATTTAAATATTAAGTAATGAGGTGATAATTTAAAAATACATTTAATAGTACAAATTATGAAAATAAGTGTAATACCTGGGTAAAATTTTCTTTTATCAAACACTCTTGTTTCTTTGGAATAGGTCATAGTTATTTTCTCTAATAAATAATGTATATCATAAATCAATAATACCATTCTGAGGCACTAGAAATGTATACTAAATGGACATAATGATGATAAAATAAATGTCCTAAAATATGAAGAGCATTAAGACAGAAAAACTTAAGAACCATATGATTTCATTCGTACGTGGGATATAAAACTGAAAGGAGCAAATGAACAAACAAAAACAACAAACAGAGACTCATAGACACAGACTGCTTGTACGGTGGCCAACAGAGGGAGGAGGACTGGGGAGTAGTAAAGGGTAAACAGTAAAAGGTAAACAGGGTTAAATATATGGTGACAGAAGATGATTTAAACTATGTTGAAAAAACAAAAAAGAGTATCACCCAAATTAGAATATTACTTAAAAGAGTAATTTGATTCAGCTCTTTGAATAGTTATTCAAAATGATGTGGCTTTAATGTTCAGAATTATCACTACTATTTATCTCTTTGTATTCTGAAACATCAAAAGTCCATTAACTAAGAGTATATTTGACATTAGAGGTGGTTTCTTCTTCTTTTTTTTTTAAGGATTTTATTTATTTATTTATTTATTTTTAGAGAAGGGAAGGGAGGGAGAAAGAGAGGGAGAGAAATGTGGTTGCCTCTCACATGTTCCCTACTGGGGACCTGGCCCACAACCCAGGCATGTGCCCTGACTGGGAATCAAACCAGTGACCCTTTGGTTTGCAGGCTGGCACTAAATCCACTGAGACACACCAGCCAGGGCAGAGGTGATTTCTTCTTGTTTAGTCTTATTTCCTAATTTATTTTCAATAAATATGGGTAATTATGAAAATAAATTCTATCCTAGTTTAAATTAAAAAATTCTGGGTCTGAAAGCTATAGAACAATGATCAGAATCAACTATACACTTAGTTTTACTTTTTTTTCCCTCACTTACTCTGATTTGTTAAGGTTTATGGAAGAAATGGCAATGCAATACGTTTATTAAGTATCTGTAAATTAAATTATTTTAGCCCACTCACCCTTTCTTGTTTTACTCTTTTATAGTAAAGAAGCAACATAGAAAGTAAAAGAAGAAATAACTTCCCCTGTACATAGGAACAGAGGCATAAAGTAGTTTGAGTCCAGGCTTCCTGGAAGGAGCAGTGATATACACACTAGAATCTTTCCCTGGAGTGGAGCAAGGACTCTGAATTTCTCTAAAAGTCTATTTTCACATTTATATATTTATAAGATTTTCCTTGACTAATTTGTACTTCTTACTTTGCTAGAGATTTTTGGGTAAACATTAACTCAATTTTTTTAAATCACAAAGAATAAATTAATAAAAATATTTTGGCCTCAATATATTTACTTAGCATAGTATTTAAATATAATTACTAAACAATAAAATGTTGATTATATCAAAATTTTATTTTGAAGATCAGAAAGGCCAAAGGGTAAATGTAGACCAGACATTTTTTATTGAATCATCATATTTTTAAATAACCTATTATATTTATTATTAAAATAGGTAAAATACTAAGTAAATTGCTAATAAAATATGCAAAATGCATTCAGGAGCCAGAATTAAATAAACAACTTTATTTTTAATGACAGTATTATCAATATCTAATTTTAGATATCAGTAACTTTAATGTTATTGATCTACTTACATAGACAAGCAAAATCTGCTCTAACAGTATGTATATGCCTAAAATTATGGATCATTTTTACCCTTTAAGTTACTGAAGAGTGAAATCAGACTCTAGGGTTATATAATCAAGGTTACTATTTATAAACTCAAATCTATTAATAGCATGTGACATGGCAGTGTGAGGGTCATGTCTTTTCTTATATTGCTAGTGTATTTCTTATGACATTTAAAATATATCAATTTATAAAATTTAGGTAAAAATGTAAGGTGCTTTGCCATGTAAAACATAGGAGAACCTAAAAAAATATATTTCATTGACTATGAAAAAGATTAGAATATTTTTAGGGGGGAAAATGTACAAGTCATAAAGTTCTGGGAACCGCCCTGCCTGGTTTCAGAAGCTACAACCCCTGATGGCTAAGGCTGAGTAAAAAGACCTTGGGACCATAAGCCATTAAGGAGACAAAGCTTATCTTCCTTGTGTGGTACCGCCTCTGCCCCCTTTCACGTCACTGTGCTTGACCCCGGGTGGATGACTGGTTAGCCAATGATGGGTAAGATTCCTCAAGGGAGGGATGACCTAAGACAGGCATGGTCAAGAAGGGGCCCTCAGGGAAGGACTTGGGCAGCTATAGAAAAAGGGGGTGATAGACCATCGCCCCTCAGCTTTGATATAGCCTGAGTCCTCATTCTGTCTGCGAGAAGTCTTCTAATCTCTTGGCTGCGTTACTTCTCCTGCCCTACTTAAGCCTGAAACAATGCGGGAGGGAGGTGAAGCCCTGGGCAGGAACTGGTGGCTCTGGTTCCCCAGGGGAGATCAGGCATAAGAAAGAATGCATAAAATCCCGTGAAACCTGCTTTGCTGAGAATGTCCTCAGTTTTCTGATAAGGGTCCTAGCACGAAATGACTTTGTTCCCCAGAGTCTTGTAGCCCTTTAGCTAACTGACCCTGACTCAGAATAAACCCTCATAGTTCTTTGTTTGTTATCTATTGTTTGATCCTTACTGCCTGACAATGATTGATGAGCTTTACCTGTATTCCTGTGCAAATTGAACCCAATAAAAGCCCATTGAGAAAAAGGCTCCTGGTCCTTCTCCTTTGAAAGACTGGCCACCTTTCCTTTCTAAGCAGATCATGTCTTGGTGGACTTATTTTCATCCACAGCAGACAGGGGGCTCAAAGCTCCCCCACAATAAAGGGTAACCCTGAATTACTCAAGACGAAGAACATGATAAAAACTTAAATGGATTGAAATAATAAAATAATATTAAAATGCAAAATTATTTTTCATGGTGACAATTCTATGATTCATAGGTTACAAAGTAATTGTGTATATTAGATTATTTTACTACATCCAATTGTCAGGTGAATATTACATTCAATTTTTTCCTGGATATTTCATGCTTTTATATGAGATGTATAATTCAAATAAAATATAGTTCAGAGAAGTGTCATATTCCTTGAAATAAAAAATTGAGCTCAGCAGAATCAAATTATCTGAGGCCTGGTGTATTATGACAGTTTAGACAAAACTCTGAAAACAGAAATTCAAGGATACTATACATGCCTGTAAGTTAAGTAGGTGGAAAATAAGTTAAGCTGACAATTTGGTAAAAGTCCATTTCAAAAACATGTATGCGACTTTTAACATTTCTCCACCTTCAGATTATAATCAGTGTTTATTTTGCTTACTTTCTGACTCAGCCAAGTTTCAGCATTAATTGACAAAGCTAGACTTCTCAAGAGAAACCTCTCCAAAAGTAAGCAACAGATGTCTATTGATATCATCTGTTAAGTATTTATTTACATAAAACAATTAATGGTATTTGTATAAACAATAACAGACTTTTAGGTATCTAGGCATAATTTTGTAGCTTAAATATTCAACTTAAATATTTCCTATCAGATGAAAGGGCAAAAATCTAAGGATAAAATGTATTTACTAAATGTATGAGGTCTATCTGGAAAAAGTCCAACCATTGTTAATATAACAAGAGCCGTTGGCACAACATCTATGTAACCTGGCAGCCAAGGGGAGTGGACTGGAATGCAAATGTGTGAACAACGAGGACTTCACTGTAGTAGTCAGAGGGGGAGGTAGATGCCATTGAATAAGCATGTGTACTGTGTGGTCATTGTATTCAAAATGATTGAGTGAGTACAGCAATGAATCTGCATCAGATTTTGTGCTGGTAGGTTTCAGCCTGGTGTGGTAATAGCAGTTTAGTGCTATGAATTTCCCCCACCTCACCACTAAAGATCAGTTATGGGAAATAGTGTTGGTGTGTAATCTTTATATGGATCATCCATGAAAAATTCACTAGGAAAGAAGTGGTATTGCATTTCTTCTACTTGTAAGGAGAAATGTGAATAATAAACTCCAAAATATCAATTCAGTGAACTGTTCAAAGTGGTTTAAACCTAGAACTGCCTTGAATCAGGTTCTATTACTCACGAAAATTTCACTCCTGAAATATAAGATATTTGAGTTTCTTCTTCTATTTGGTGGTTGCCTACCATTCTTCTCATTTTAGTAACAAGTGTCACAGTCATGTTTTTGAGTATAAGAACAAGTTCTTTCACATGTGTTTTATCTCTGTGCTTTCTTGATCAAGTGATATATGAGTTTGTCCAGAAAGTATCCAGCCATGTAACATGGAAAATATAGACACTTATTGAAGAAGATATAAGATACAAGAAATATTGTACTTAGGACAATGATACCTCAGTCTCCTTCAAAGTTGGAACGTTGGGACCTCATACAGTTCTCCATCCTCTCCCTCCCCAAGCCAGAGGCCATACTGCTGTCCATTCCATGGGTTGTGCATAAATATTCCTTGGTTACTCCCTTCACTATCTTTCATCCCATCCCCCTTGCCTCCTTTCCAGCAACTGTCAGTCTGTGAACGTATCTAAGTTTCTGTTACTATTTCATTTATTAGTTCATTGTGTTCATTAGATTCCACATATAAGTGAGATCATGTGGTATTTTTCTTTCACTGATTGACTTAATCCACTTAGCATAATTTTCTCCAGGTCCATCCATGCTGTTGCAAAATATAAGAGCTTCTTCTTTTTCACTGCTGCATAATATTCCATTGTGTAAATGTACCACAGTTTTTTAATCCACTTATCTACTGATGGACATTTAGGCTGTTTCCAAATCTTGGTTATTGTAAATAGCACTACTATAATCATAGGGGTCAATATATATTTTTTGTATTGGTGTTTTGAAATCCTTAGGGTATATTGCCAGAAGTATACTAATATTTTTAACACTGTTGATTTTATTGTCTGTTCATTCTTTATATGCACCATTTAATATATATAATTTTCTCTGCTTTAACATTTGATTTTGTCTTTGTAAAGTCTTACATAAAATTATTAGAAACTAGCAAGTTGAAAAATCATGTGTATTTTGGCATTTGTTAAAAAGAAATGGATTTCAGGCTTTAAAAAATTATTTTTTTCTGGCCTAGTAGAGTGGAAAGGTGAGACCCAAGAAAATGAAGAATTAGAAGTTAGAAATAAATGCATTAATTTATGTTTGCATATAAAATTTCTAGTATATGAAAGTCCTCTTTACATAAGGCTGGTTTTTTTCCTTAAAATTAAAAAATAAAGTAAATTTTTCACTGAAAATATTTTCTCATCAAATTTAAAATACTGCTAAGTGGCATGCCACCAAGGGAGATAAAAAATGCTAAAAATAACAAGATGTACTCTGGTGTACAAAAAACCCACACATCAGAATGATTATTAAATATGTGTGGCACACGGTTTTATAAACTTCATCTTACACATCATTAAAAAAAATTAAGTGCACATAAGATGTCAAAATTAATGATTTACTCATGCCAATTGAAAGCTAACTAGACCTTCTATCTGGGTTGTATTCCTCATTAGAGTAACTGAGTCAGTTTGAAACGACCATTTGAGTAATGTCAAAGAGAATGTCTACTTTGCTCACTTTTTTACACCAATGTGTGGCACAGTCTATATCTAGCACATAGTCAGTGCTCAATAATTATTTGATGAATTAATTAATTAATGATATAAATGACAATTTATAGGATAAGTAAAATTTGACTTTTTAAAAATTTATAGTAAACTTTGAGAAACAATATGGCCCTTCTCAAAATCATTAACCATTTTATACAAATAAATTTCATTATAATGTTTAATTGTTGAAGATGGCCTCATTTCTTTACTTGATTTGTTATAAAAATATAGTTTAATAATATCTTTAAATTTTCAAATTAATGTTGGTCTTTAAATCATGATTCTATAATAAAACTTTATGTTATTATAAGTCTTTTAGAATTTGATTAAGTATCCTTAAATTTGTTCTGTTATATTTAAAATTATATTTTATCTATGTAGAATAGAGAATCTCTATGCACCACATCTTCTTTACCCAATCCTCTATCGAAGGAGACTTCAGTTGTCCCCATGTCTTGGCCACCATAAATGATGATGCAATGAACACAGAGGTACATGTATTTTGTGAATAAATGTTTTTGAGTTTTTCAGGTATACAGTCAAAAGGGGCATTGCTGGGCCATAATGGTAACTCAATTCTTAAAATTTATCTTTCATCTCATATACTCCCGGGGCTTTAGCAACTTGTACTTTCCCACTTTGGCTAATACTATTTCCTCTGATTAGAATGTTCCATGTTATAACTCTGTCAAAATCTCAGACATTCTTTAAGGCCGCTGTTAAATTAGTGCTATGACAAAAGCTTTGACCCAGTGAAATGGGAAACCACATTAACTCATTCTGGGTTCCACATTGACATTTGCATTATTCTTCTGGATTGTTGTCATTATATGCCTCGATAGAAAATACCTTCCAAAATTAGATAAATGCCAGCTAAAAATAAAATGGTATTATCCTATTAGCAGTATTCATATTCTTTTAGAATAAATTTGGAAACTTAAAATATTAGTTACTAATTATCAGAGTACAGCTGATATCTAATTTGTCTTCCAAGAATAAAAGGATTCCCTCCATTAATATTCCTTTTTAATTGGGAGCAAATATACTCTTTTCATTCTTTAGTAGTTTGTGAGAAAGCCTGTGTAGTAGAGTTCCTTTTTTTTTAATTGTTGTTCAAGTACAGTTGTCTCCATTTTCCTGCCACCACTTTCCCCTGCCCCACACACACCCCTCCCATCCTCAATCCCACCCCCTTTGGCTTTTTTCCATGGGTCCTTTATACATGTTCCTTGACAAACCTCTTTCTTTTCTCCATTATCCCCTTCTCCCTGCCCTTCTGGTTACTATTAGTTTGTTCTTTATTTCAATGTTTCTGGTTATATTTTGCTCACTTATTTTTTTTCTTGATTAGGTTCCACTTATAGGTAAGATCATAATCGTATTTGTCTTTCACCTCCTAGCTCATTTCACTTAGCATAATGCTCTCTAGTTCCATCCATGCTATTGTGAAGGGTAGGAGCTCCTGCAGAGTTACTTAAAAATTAAAAACTATATACATGATCTGTCTAGAAGGTATCTAGCCATGTACTATGAAAAATAGAGACATTTGTTGAAGAAGATACAAGATACAAGAAACATAGGATAATGATGCCTCAGTCCCCTTCAAAGTAGGTACCTTGGGACCTCACACAGTTCTCACTATCACCATCAGCTGCCCCATCATATTTTCCTGTATCTCACCGATGGTCGAAATCTCTTCCCTTTCAGAGGTGATTTTACTTTGTGGAAGAGCAAGAAGTTGCAGGGCAACAAATATGAGCTGTACAGGGGCTGAGTCACCTGAGTGATTTGATGTTTTGTCAAAAACCTTTGCATCAGATGTGATACATGAGTGGGCACATTGTCACGATGAAGCTGCCAATCACCAGTTGCCCATAGCTGTGGCCTTCTGAATCACCCGAATAGTTTTTGCAGAAGAATGTTTAAGCATAACGCAAAATTTGATGTAGATTCATTGCTCTACTCATTTTGAGTGTAACAGTCACATAGTACACATGCTCACTCAATGGCATCCACCACCCCCACTTCCCAATATAGTGAAGTTGTCATTGTTCAGGCATGCAGTTTACTCTCCCGGATGCCAGGTTACATTGATGTCATGCAAATCATTAAATAAAATTGTTATATTAACAATGGTTGGAGTTTCTCTGGACGGACTTCACATGATCTGAGCTGTGCTGTAGGAAGCTTAAATTGCATGAAGGACCAGTGTAAGAGAAGCATGAGGCAATGACAAAAGTTAAAAGCTATAGTCCCGGCAAGAAGTTTAAAGGAAAAGATACTTTCAAGAGAGTAAACTACTGTGTTTTTGTTCCAAGTAATTCCTAGATCTTAGTTGTCTTTTGAATCTCTCAATAATTATGTCAGTGGTATTTATTTGTACCTGAGAAATCACAGCATCAAAGTTAGAAATAATGAAATCACAAGAATAAGGGAGTCACTAAAGTCTTGAAAAGTCATGTGTGTGTGTGTCTGTGTCTATGAGAGAAAGAGATTGATTTTCTAAATTACAAAATTTAGAATATATATATGTATATACATACACACACATATATATTTATATATATCAGTAAACTGGTCATGATATTTTACTTTGTGCCATATGACAGAGATGATGTAGTATATATATCATGATATTGGAGCAGAATTCCTTTAATAGTAAAAGGGGAAAACTTTATGAAATAGGAAGAAAGTGAATATATTTGAAGATAATAGTTCTAGATGTAAGATGACTGTTGATTTTGGTGGGGCATTCACCAACATTATCTTCTCCCCTGAGCTGGATCCTGGCTTGCAGGGTGCTCTGTGCCAAGAGAGTCACCACTATGGAGTAAAGATATTTCTTAGGAAAGAAAGGTCATAAGATGGTATTGGGTATATTTTAACCTTCAATTAACATTTAATATTAACTGATGGATATTTAAATAATTTAGAAGGGCAAAATACTGCTTCTTTATTGCTTTGAGTGAGAAGTATTCAATACTGCTGCCCCTGAATTGAACTCTGAAATTTCATCTGCTCTAATGCAAATCCTTCTTCTTTTAATTCACAAACACAGTAGGGTCAGTTGATGTAAACATCAGAATCATGATTACATCCTACCAAATCCAGCTTACTGAGAAGTGAATTTTACTACTTTCAACCCTGTTTGGTAGCTTAGTACACATTCAAGTATAAGTGAAAAATAAGATTCTTCTATTACCTAAAAGAAATGCTTCCATCTAATAACTTTGGGAGATCTTCTTTGCCTTATTCACTACTAAATATGAGAAGACTTTGAAAGGGGACATGTACAATCAAAAAATATTTGAGTGCTTATTATACTACCTATAAAGAAGGCCCAGATGTCAGGGAAACAGGGCTCCCAGATTTGGAGCTGTATTTAGTACATCAGGTTTGACTTGTCACTTGCAATAAAAGTTACAAATGCTTTAAGACAATACCCAGCCAAGTGGGAGCAGGATCTCTAAGTGCTGTCCTTTGCATTAACATATTGATGGAAACATAAATGTAAGTGAAGCATGCTATCACCTGTTGAATCAAATTGTATTTGATATACAGACAGTTTAAGATTTCTGCATATTGAATATTAAAGTACAAAAAGAAAGTATCTGTTACTCTTAAAGGCCAGGTAAAACATTTAAATCTTAAGAGAAAAAAAATTACTACTGGGAAGATAATAACACTAATAAATATAATATGATAATACATAACTAGACAAAGAAAAATGCTTTATAACATAAGGCAGCTAGACTCATGTGAAAAGAAGAGGAAGGCCAAAAAGCATTTCATTACTTATTAATTTCAACTTATAATATCAAGCATTTTCTTTCTCAATATTTTCTTTTCTTTTAAGATTTTATTTATTTTTAGAGAGGTGGAAAGGAAGGACCAAGAGAGGGAGAGAAACATCAATGTGTGGTTGCCTCTCATGTGCCCCCTGCTGGGGACCTGGCCCACAACCCAGGCATACGTCTTGAGTGGGAATCGAACTGGCGACTCTTTGGTTCACAGGCTGGCACTCAATCCACTGAGCTACACCAGCCAGGGCTCAATATTTTCTTAAAATGACTGTTAGTGCTTAAGTTCTACAAAATAAGCCTGTTCATGAATATCAACAATAAAACTATTGTTGCTCCAGGATATTAAGGAGGATAAATGTAAGACCATTCTGTCTAAAGTAGTTTAGTTTTCATGAGGCAAAGTTATACAAGAATTAGAGTGAGGTTCGTAATGAGAGAGGTTGGGACTGGTGGTAGATTAAGTGGGTAACACTCTCCAGCAGAGAAGGAACTCTTCCTGTAAGGAAAGAGTGAACACATAAAAACAAAAAAGTTCTAGATTAGGAATTGACAAACTTAATCGGTAAAGATTTAGAGAGTACATATTTAGTCTTTGTGGGCCATAGTGCTTGCCACAACTATTCAACTCTGTCACTGTAGTGTGAAAGTAGTCCCAGACAAGTCCTAAACAAATGGACGGGTTTGTGGTCCAATAAATTTTATTTATGGATGCTGAAATTTGAACTTTACACAATTTTCTGTGCTTTAAAGTATTTTTCTTCTTCATTTTTAAAAAAATCATTTAAAATAGGAAAATATTCTTAACTTGCAGACTATACAAAAATAGGAAGCAAGCTGCATTTGGGCCACTGGCTTATAGTTTAATGACCCCTCTTCTAGATCAAAGATAATTCCTGATTTCCTAATAAATGACCTACCACGATCATCCTCTATAGAGGCTTTATGAGAAAAAGCATATCCTGATGGAAGGATAAGAATGATGGAACGTGTAAGGACTTTTCTAGTACGAGGCTCACAGGAGGTAAAAGGAAACAACATGGGGATGAGAAAACTAAGTATTAAAAATATTTAGTGAAGAGATAAAGGCTGCTGAGTGAAAATAGATGGGAGCTAATATATTGGATTAAAATTAGCAGAATAAAGAACTGGAGACCTCAATAATATGAAAGGAAATATTAAAAACTGTTAAAGAAATTAAATTACCAGAAGTATATAAAATAACTAAGATGAAAAATAATAATGGTCATTATCAACATCATCATCCTGCTGTGTGAGGCAGTTTATAAAAAAGATAAGAGCAGGGATTTTAGAATCTGACCACCTTTCAATTTTCCTTACCACTAACTTTGGGCAAGTTACTTAGACCATGTGTCCCAGTTTGCTAACCTACAGAATAGGGATCATGCCAACTTCAAAGGGTTGAACAAATATATGTACCACATATGGAAGAGCCCCTAGCATAACAAACACTGTACAGGTATTTGTTATTATTGACATGATTTATCTATGCAATTGTTTTATCTTTGTAATGATGAGTTGGAGAAAATCATACCTATATAATGCTTTTAGGAGTAGGAGATTAGATAGGTGATCATTTTTCACCCTTACCTAAATCTACAAATTCAGTAAAAGTATTTTTAAAGTTTTAAATAAAATTTGTAAAATTAACCTAAAAATTTAGTGACAAAAACTATACTCAGATATTATTATTTTAGGTAAAGTTAAATAGAGAACCATTATTGTGATACTAAACATTTTAAGACTGGTTCACTTATCTTCTTGGAGACTCAATATTTCTTATGCTAAAGAGGTATAGAGTTTTTACACAAAAAGTTATTTTCAAAGTGTAATGTTATTTTATTTTCTTCTAAGGGTAACTTTACACCATGAAAGTACAGAATAAAAATAAAATCAACATTTTCATTAAAAGCTCATTTGGTTATATAAGGTGAATGACAATTACATACAAGCACAGACCTCTGGGAAAGGGAATTAGAGCAAAGAAAAGGGGAGGGCTAAAAATAATTTTTTTGTTAATTTGGATTTAATTATATAAATAAGTGGGAAGTCAGTGAGTTGTTTAAGCAGGTAAGTGAACCATTTAATTTGTAATTTTTGGTTCTTTTCCCCCTTGTGGAAATTTTTTTATTGTTTTTCAATTATAGGTGGCATTCAATATTATTTTATATTAGCATCAGGGGTACAGCATAGTGGTTAAAAGTTTATATAATTTATGAAGTGTTCCCCCAATAATTCTAGTACCCACTTGTCACCACACATAGTTATTACACAATATTATTGACTATATTCCTCTATGCTCTACTTTACATTCCTATGACCATTTTGTTACTAATAATTTGCACTTCCTAATCCCTTCACCTTTTTCACCTAGTCTCCCAACCCTCCTTCCATCTGGCAACCCTCAGTTTGTTCTCTGTATCTATGAGTCTGTTTCTATTTTATTTGTTAGTTTAAATTTTGTTCATTCGATTCCACATATAAGTAAAATCATATGGTATTTGTCTTCTCTGTCTGATTTATTTCACTTAACATAATACCATCTGGGTTCATCCAGGCTGTTGCAAATGATGAGATTTCATTCTTTTTTACGGTGAAGGGATGCTCTACACAATGGGGAAAGATATTTACCCATGATACATCTAAGAAGGAGTTAGTATCCAAAATTCATAAAGAACTCATTCAACTTAACACCAAAAAGGCAAAAAATCTAATTAAAAAATGCACAAAGGACCTGAATAGATATTTCTACAAACAAAACATACAAATAGGCAATAAACATATGAAAAGATGCTCAATGTCACTAAGTATCAGAGAAATTCACATTAAAATGACAATGAAATATCACCTCACACCTGTCAGAATGGCTATCATCAATACATCTACAAAAAGCTAGTGTTGGCAAGGATGTGGAGAAGAAGGAACCCTAGTGCACTGTTGGTGAGATTGCAAATTGGTGCAACCATTATGGAAAACTGTAGAGAGAGTGACCCAAAATTTAAAATAGCCCTAACCAGGTGGCTCAGTTAGTTAGAGCATCACCCTGTACACCAAAAGATTTCAGGTTCAATTCCAGTCAGGGCAGGTACCTTGGTTTGGGTTTGACCCCAGTTGCAGCACATGCAGGAGGTGGTTACCTTGATGTTACACTGATGTTCAACATCAATGCCTCTCTCTCCCTCTCACTCTTCCTTTTTCCCTCTCTCTAAAATCTATTTTTTTTTAAATCCTGGGGTTAGGATTAAAAAGAAAAAAATAAAATAGAACTACCTTATGATCCAGCAATTCCACTTCTGGGCATTACCTGAAGATATCCAAAACACTAATTTAAAAAGATGTTAATCACAGCTTTATTTACAATAGCCAAGATAATGGAGGTAACCTAAGTTCCCATCAATAGACGGTTGAATGAAGATGTGGTACATATATACAATAGAATACTACTTGGCCATAATATGTTTTTAAAAGATCTTTGCCTGTTCTAAGCATGGTAGTCAGTAAAAGGCTGTCACAGCAGCCAAAGTTAAGGATGATGGTGGTTTGAATTAAGGGAGAGGCAGTGAAAATGGCAAAGAGTAATCAGTTATTAGATACATTTGGAAGACTAATTTTCAGATATGACCAGGACTTGGTGATAGATGGGATATAATGATGATGATATACATATGTCAAGTCCTTTATGATATAAAGGACAATGCTTGAGGGCAATTTTCAAGAGCTCAGTGTCAATCGAGTTAGTTCTGAGATAAACAAGAACTGCCAAACGGGTGCTCCAGACCAGATGTAACCTGAAAACAAACATTTGCAAGCAGTTGGCATACAGATTTTGGGCTGCCTGGAGTAGAAAGGAGGAAAGGCAGGACCAAACATATGTCATAAAACCCTTTCTTGACAAATTTCACAATAATAAGAGATTAAGACAGAAGGCAGATCAAAATGATTAAAAAGTAAATTGAAAATTAATATGTGGAAAAAAGTACAGAGATGAGGAGGGACTTTTAAAATATTAGACATATGTGTCATGTTAAAGATAACTTAATAGAAAGAACAAGGTTAAGATGAGGAAGAACGGAGTGATAAACAAAAGACATCCCAAGAAGGTGGCAGCAAAAAATAAATAAATAAAATAAGGCATAAGTGAAAAATCTGTCTTGACAAGAGGAGGAATATGTCTTGCATTTAACATGAGTGAGGGCAGAAAATGTGCACAAATGCAGGTCGATTTATGGATTTGTCTTCAGAAAGATGAAGAAGTTCTTGGTTTTTCAGCTTTTATTTATGGTAAGCCTTCTCAGTTGGACCTTCATTATTGCTCAATATTTCAGAAGACTTTAAAGCTTTTCTTAAATGAAAATGTGTTATTTTGATATATAAAAAATGCTTTCAAAAAGGCAATAAATAAGCAAGTATAGAATAAATCATTATGTAACAGAGATATTGTGGAGCAAAAATAAGCATCTAGTAGGTAATCAGACTCTAGTTCCCAGAACAGTGTCTAGAATATCTCAAGAACTCACTAAATCTTTCCTAGATGAACAAATTGTCTCAATTGAAGAGATGGTTTTGGAGCAATTAAAGGTATACAAAAATGAGTTAGACTGCCTCAAAAGATAGGGTCCCATCAATGATGTAAGAATTATCTCTACGAGTTGCTGTGGTAGATTTTTGTACTGTGTATGTTGTACTTTCATGAGTTTACTTAAATTATGAAAGAAAGTAGGAGTCTTTTCATCTCTATAATCTATATTACTCATGTCACCCTAAGAGTAAAGCATGCAACTAAAACAACCTTGAATTTAATTGGATATACTTTTGTTTGCATCCTCTAGTTAATTCATCTATAATAAAGAAAATATATGGAGAGTATTAGAAAACTTTGTTTTAAGGAGTGAAGTAGTTGTACATAGACATGCCCCATGAAGGAATTTACTGTAGCTACTAAACCTTAAAATATCCTCTCAATGAACATTTATAATATTTTCCATGTAGTATTTTCTCTTTTGGCAGATGTCAGATTTTGCCATGAATGTATTTATTTATGATGCATTCTCTGATTTTAATTTGTATTTTTGTGAAGAGTTAGAATACAAGTTATTTACATTAGAACATCATGTGGGAATGGAGTGTAGTCATTAAAGGCAATCAATGTGAAATTGTGGTCTGCAGTCCCTAACTTTTATTGTCACAAATAATGTCACTGCAATTTAATAATTAAATTTAACTTGGAAGAAGTTGAAGATTATAGTAATGTTCAAAATTCCCTCCTTAGTCAAATATGATAGATTAATACTCACTTGAATTCCAAAAGGTTACGATTTTATTTTTTAGATTGACTCAGACAAGAAGGATGTAAATGCAGTTTAATACTGGTATAGTAGGCAGTGAGACAGACGTGAGCAGAGCAGAAAACATAGGCCAAGTATAGAAGGTCATCAGGGTGGTAAGCCCCAGATGCCTAGCAACAGGCAAAACTGGGAAACAGGTATTGGAGGGTGGGACCTCACCCCAGGGGACATTGCTCTCCTAGAATGGCCATGCAGTTTAGAACCCCTGACCTTTCATATTGCTGGTCAAATGGTTGGAACTCTCTCCCCTGAACTTTCTGCCCTTGGCATGTCCCTAGCCATGTGGTAGAACCCTGTAGGGGAAGAACAAGGAGACTGAAGAATAGCCACATATGACTCCCATACAAACCATTTCCATACAACCACTCCCTTAGGAATCAAGCCTTGAGGACAACAGGGTTCTGATCTGTATAAAATAATCTTTAAAACAAAGCCTTGTAACTATGGACCACAGTGATAGAGTTCTGGTCAAACTAGAGATAATATTTAGGCCTCAGCTGTGTTTCAGCTTCAGGCCCTGGAAAGCAGGAAAACCAGATGAAGCAATGCCATGGCTAATATCAGGACCAGATGCAATGACCAATGATCTCCTACCCTAGTGCTGACCAATCACTAGAGACCACAACCTAAAAAGAACACACCTGCTAGTGAATATTCCATTGAGTTCCTCCCCTGAAACTTCCCATAATATCCCTGGCTTTAGAGAATTCATAAAACCCCTTAAGACAAAGGGCCCAGTGCATATGTGCTCTTGTTTTCTCTTTCTCTCTCTCTCTCTCTCCCCCCCTCCCCCTCTCCCTTTCCCTTCCTCTCTCTCCCTCCCACCCCCGTCCCTCTCCCTTCCTCTCTCTTTCTCTCTCTCCCCTTTTCTTGTACCCACACCTTTCCTTCCCCCTTCTTCCTTCAAGGAGCATACCCTTGCTTTCTTCCTCCTAAGTTCCAAGGGCCCTTCTTTTACCTCTGTAATTTGTTTTACTGAGTCCATACTAGCCAACTCTCTCACTTCTTGTATCTCTGTGACATTCTAAATAAATTTTCTCATAATTAGAGTTCTTGGTTCTGAATTCTTTCTAAGAGGAAGACAAGGACCAAGGTTTAATTTTACCAGTTACATCTGGTGCCATTTACCATTATCAATAGCAAAATTATAGGGTAATTCAGAAGTTAAAGCTTCTAAATATTATCATCCTAAATCTAAAAAACAAAATAAAAGTTTAGACAGTAACTTTATTACTGAAGCTCTAAAAGGACATTAATAGTATCACTAAGTTAATATACAGAGTCCAGCACAAATCATTGTTATTACAAAATCTTTTATTACAAAATCATAAGCATGTAAATCTGTAACATAACAATATCACACTCAAGCACACCATATGACATTTTAGGTGAAATGTTCAAATTAAAGCTATATATCTTCCAAAACTATAGTTCTAAAACTATAAAACTTCTTGTCTATTATGTTCTTCTCATCATTTATACTATATTTTCAAACATCAGATGGTGTGATATAAGGCAGCAGTCCCCAACCTCCAGGCCTTGAATGGGTACTGGTTTGGGCCTGTTAGGGAGTGGGCTGCACAGCAGGAGGTGGGCTTGAATGTAATGCGCTTGAATCATCCCAAAACTGTCCTCTCCCACCATGTCTGTGGAAACACTTTTCTTTCATGAAACCAGTTCCTGGGGCCAAAAAGGTTGGGCACTGCTGGAAGGAGTGTGATATTGTGATTATAAGAAATACATATACTTGGTCATTCAAATGATCAAAATATATTTCTTACATATATTTGATCTTTACCCACAGTTCTCTAGTTCACAGCTTGTAAACACTTGGAATTTCCTGAGTAGTAAGATCAATGGGAGTATCTTTTGTTATAAACTTTTGATCTCTTGTCCTCAGATCCTGAAAATGCCTTGGGGCCATAAAAGTGAAATGGATGTCTCATTATTCAAAATAAGCCCTTTGAACCACAACTGGGTTTATGTTAATAAAAGTAACTTCTGCAAAACATCTAAGAATGGGGGCTGATTGCTAGGGGAACCAACCATTAATAGAGGGTTGAAACTTTCAGTCCCACCCCTGATTCCTAGGAAGGGGAAAGAGTCTAAATGCTGAATTAATTACTAATGGTCAATGAATTATTCAGTCATGCCTATGTATCAAAGCCTCCATAAAACCTAAAAGAAGGGGGTCTGAAGAGCTTCCACCTTGGAGAACTAACATGCTTCCATGTTCCACGTTGAGGGGCCCCGTGCTCCACCACAAAAGCTCTGTGGCTCAGGACCTCATCCTACATATCTCTCCATCTGGCTGTTGATTTGTATCGTTTAATATTATTTGTAATAAATTGGTAATCTAGTAAGTAAATAGGTTTCTCTGAGTTTCATGAGCTCCTTTAGCAAATTAACTGAATCCATGGAGAGGGTTGTGGGAAGCTCTGACTTACAGTCACTTGGTTATAAATACAGGCAAAAACTTGGGCTTGCAACTAGTATCTGAAGTCGAGGGCAGTCTTGTGGGACTAAGCCTTTTACCTGTGGAATCTCATTCTAGCTCTGAGTAGACAGTGTGAAAATTCTGTGAAATTCTCCCACAACATGTTGGTATCTAACAACTACTTGGCATTGTTTGGGACACTGCCCACACACACTGAAATCGGGTCTCACAACACCAAACAAGGAACAAGACAATTTGTCTAATATGGAAAATTGTCTAACAGGCAAAAAAAAGTAATTAGAAATAAGGCATATTTTTTCATTAGTTCTGTATATCTATAATAAACACCAAAGAAAGAAGAAGACAATTTGTCTAATATGCAAAAAAGACCTAATATGTAAATTTAAAACTAGTTTCATATACACTAACTAGTAATTAGAAATAAAGCACATTTTTCATTAGTTCTGTATATCTATAATAAAGGAACTACATAATTTAAAAATGATTCATTTTACAAAATTCAATGAAAATTTTTTTACTTATTTTCTTTCTTTCTTTTTTTGTTACTTATTTTCATGGGGCATGTAATTTCTCCTTAACTAACTTTCCTCATGAATAAGAACTTTCTCCTTTTTTAAAACAAGAAGTTGTTAAGCAAACGAATCTCAATGGACCAGCTGAAAAACAATAGCTGGCAAATTTGTACAAAAGCACTTTAAAGAATCAATTGTATGGCCTTTAGTTTTAATCACTGTTTTTCTTGCTTACGACAGATCTATAATAAACATTAGGAAAGTGTCTAGTTTAACAGCATTTTCTAAATTTAATTTTCTAGGTTGCACTTGTAAACTCTGTTCACATTAAATGTTACCTCAATGTTTGTGATATTTTCTATGCATTCTGCTGGCTGTGTTGAAAGGTAGTTTTTATTCATCAGAGGCCTTCAGACTTAACACTCTACTTCTAAGACCCTCCACACATACATTTATACCTTTCTTTGGATTCTGCTACCTCTTGTCTTTTTTCTTTCTTTTCAATATATGCTGAAATAAAATGCAAATGTTAGAGTTCTCTGAAATATGACTTAACATTTCCCATTTTAATTGGCTTCTTCCACAAAATGAGCAAAATAAATCCTTCTCAAATGGTTGTTCTGAGAAAAGCATGACACACATGCTCAGCACAAATAGACAATAAATAGCCTTGAAGCATCTTCCCTGTGTGCTTGCATTTAATCCCAGAGACTAGCATTTTTATCTGCATTTCTGGCCATTTTCCCTAAGGTCTTCTCCACATAACAGGTAGGTTTACAAGATGCTTGTAAAGACATTTCTTTTACACTATTTTTTTAGCTACCACTACCTCTCCCAATGATTTTCCCCTACTATTACTTTATAGAATATTACTTAAAAATTTTTAACATAGAAAGGAAAATGTAAGAATTATTTTTTATTTATTGCTTTTAGGAAAGAGAAATGAAGGAAGATAGAAATAAATATTGACTTGTTGTTCCACCTATTTATGCATTCATTGATTAATTCTTGTACATATGTACCCTACCTGGGGATCTAACCCAAAACCTTGGCATATCAGGAAGATGCTCTAACCAACTCAGGTACCAGGGGCCAGAATACAATCACTTTGGATTTAACATACAGATTCTTAGCATGAATGAAATTTTATATTTGTACCCTAGAAAGTGCTTTAAACAAAACTTAGAACTAATCAGAATAAATTTACAATGAAATATATTCGAATTGATTCATAGTACAAAGTAAAAGTATCAACAACCACACCATGACACTTTTTATTTATTTGAATTTAACTTATTTAATAAGGTAAATATTTTTATAATATTTTTGTGTAAACTGGATGGGAAAAACAAGAAAACACCTAATCAGATATCTGCCACCGAACCTTGGCCATGGTGAGTTTTCCTGTGTATCACAATCATTAATTGGCAATTTAATTGGAGAAAAATTAATGAACACATAGAATGCTAATGAGCTTGGCTCTGAAATTTTAGAGGTCTCTTTGAATTCTGGCCTCATGACCACTATAGAGATTATCAAATGTTTGGGACTCATAATTTTTAATATTCTACTTTCCTAGTCTTAGTCATTTGTAATGAACTAATGAGCACTGTGCATGATCAAAACACACTATATTTTATAAGTTTAAAGTCATCAACGTAATAAATACAATTTTGTGAAAAACAGATTTTATTATTTATATTCTCAAATTTAGAAACTAAGATATAAAGATAATAAATATGCGATATTTATTATAGGTGATAATTCAGAACCAAAACTCAATCACAATTTCTTTGAATGCCAGGATAGTGATCAGACAAGAATACTAACACACACACACACACACACACATACACACACACACACACTTAGAAATAAATTAAAAATCAGAAACAAAAACATCTGCACTGTAAGGGTGCAGTTTTAATGTCCTGCCACATAATGCCTATGTGTGATTACCTCAGTATTTAAGTCAATTTAATTATTTTGATATTTAAATCAGGTTTATACCAATATACACATAATTTTAAAGGCCATAAAATATAGATTAATTTAGTTAAGGATTTTTGTAAAACATAATATAAATAGCTCCTTTCATCCAGCACAAACCCAGCCTATTTGTGAATATCTTACCACTTTTGCATCTTCTTTTCCTCCCTCTTTCTCTTCCTCCTTCCCTCCCTGGTTCTTTCTTGTTTTCTGTCTGCCTGTCTCTCTCCCTCTCTCCTCTGTGTATATGTATGAGTAATATTTTTTAATCAGTTGAATATAAGTTGCTGATAGGACACCCCATTACCTCTAAAAATTTTACAGAGAATTTCCTAAGTGAAAAGGACTCTCTAAATCAGCAAATTAACATTGAAAACAATAGCACCTAAACACTGCCATTTAATACACAAATCCCATTCAAAATTTAACAATTGTCTAAATATTTTCCTCTTTAGATATTTTTTCCTTCTGATCTAGGATCTAGTCCAAGAATACATACTGCTTTTTAGGTTATATCTCTTTAGTCTCCTTCATCCTGGGAACTATTTCTAAAACTTACCTTTACTTTTATGACTTTAATTTATTTTAAAAGTGAATTCAGTTAGTTATAGAATGCCCCTCAGTTTTAGTTGATTTGATATTTGTTTATAAATAGTATCAGATTCTGTACTTCTATACTATATGTTAGAAAAATGATATTGATTTGCCCCATTACTGGCAATCATTAGGCTAAAATGATGGCACTAACTGCGAAGTTGTTATTTTCACCTCTGCAATTACTAAGTATTTATGGGGAGCCATTTTGAAAATGAAAATATTCTATTCTCAACATAATTTCACTATCTAGTCGGCATCCACTGATAAATTCTTGTTTAATTTCATTATTATCGTGATTGTATGCAAATGTTTAGTTTCTAATTCACCCCTCCTTTTACATATACAGTTGGCATTCTCCTATAAGAAAGAACTTTCTCTTCTCTCAATTTGTCTAATTATTTATTTCTTTATTTCACTAGGGACTCACAGATTTCTCTTTTATTTAGTAGGTAATAATCTATTATCAATTTTTCTTTTGATGCTCACGTTTCCTAGGTTTACTCAGCAGACTCTTTAAACTGACTCCTACATATTTTCTCTCCTTTTTTCTATTTTTAACAAAAAATATTACTAATCATCTTTGAGTACTGCCTTGTTAAGTAGGAAAGTACCAGCTCATCTAAAACTTTCACTGCTCCACCATTGTAACCAGTCATTATTCAAGAGTGTGTGCATCTTTGAGTAAAGACTAGTATTTAATATCTGATTGCTTGGTGAAATCATTGCTTCTAAATGTCACTGCTTATTGGCTCTCTCAAAAAGACAAAACTAGAAGATGCACGTTTGTATAAGCACACACACACACACACACACTGCCATATGCCTATAGCTACATTTCTTTCTTTCTATTAAAAATCAGCCAGTCAAGATGGAGGTGTAGGTAAACACAGCTCACTTCCTCACACAACCACAGCAAAATTATAACTAAATTACAGAACAACTATCACTCAGAACCATCAGAACATTGAGTTGAATGGAAGCCCAACAAGTAAGTCATTAAAGAAACCACATTCATCCAGATGGGGAGGAAGGGCAGAGGGGCAGAGATGCAGAGACATGAAGATGCAGAATGGGCTGGTCCCACACTCACATGTGGTGGATAAAAGTCAGGAGGGATATCTTGGGAGTGATGGATCCCAGCACCACACCATACCACCCAGACCACCCAGATCAACCAGCCCAGTGTTCTAGTACCAGGAAGACAAGTCCACATAATTTCTGGCTGTGGAAACCAGTAGGGGTTGGGTCAGTGGAAGAAACTGCAAGTTCCTCAGGCTTATCCTCCCCACACATGGACTTACTCAGACTTAATCCCTCTGGGCTCCATCACCAGCGCAGCAGCATATAGGGCACTGGTGGCATACAGGGAGGATCTGAAGTGTCTGGCATCAGGATAAGAGCTAGGAGATAGCTTCTTCCTGTACAAAACTGTAGGCAATGACCATTGTTCCTTTCCTGATCCTTTCCTTACCCACAGTGTAGCAGCACCATATATAAGACTCCATCATCCTGGCTCACAAAGTTTTCCCCATCCTGGCAATTACCTAAGACTCTGCCTCATTGAACTTATGGGCCAAACCAAGCTCTTAACAGTGGCTTTTCTATATGAATGTCTTGGCTTGGTGAAGGCTCCAGACCTTTTTTAACCCATTCAAACAAGAAACCACTGAGCCCAGCCCCTGTACCTCTCACTGCATGCCCCCAGGCCTGGCACTAGCAGCAGCTATCTGCAGATCACTTTATAGATTATACCAAAGGGCCCCAGAAAGAGCACAGGTAGAGGCTGACCCTGGCCTGCAGACCCTGGCCTGCACTACCCTGGAAACCCCAGAGCCTGTGCACCCAGTGGACAGTTACAGACTACACCAGAGTCATGGTTGGATATAGTTGCTGGCCAGGGGTCATTGCCAGTCCTACCAGCTGACTGGCCTCGGTAAATCCTTCCCATTGACCGGCCAACAGCAATCAAGTTTCAACTACAACAGGAGGGTATGCACAGCCCACATGGAGCTGACACCTTGAGTACCGAGTTTGGGTGATAGGGATGTCTGTGCCACTATATCATACAGGACACCTACTGTACTAGGCCATACTACCAAGATAGGGAGTCAGAACAGTTCTACCTAATACATAGAAACAAACATAAGGAAGCTGCCAAAATGAGGAGACACAAATGAAAGAACAGATCAAAACTCCAGAAAAAGAGCTAAATGAAATGGAGATAAGAAATCTATCAGATGCAGAGTTCAAAACACTGGTTATAAGGATGTTCACAGAACTTAGTGAGATTCTCAAAAGCATAAAAAATATCCAGTCAGAAGTTAAGGATATACTAATTGAAATATGGAACAATTTACAGGGAATCAATAGTGGAGTGGATGAAGCTGAGATTCAAATCAATGATTTGGAACAAAGGGAGCAAAATGCATCCAATCAGTACAGCAAGAAAAAAAAGAATCAAAAAAGAAAAAAAAACAAGTATAGTGTAAGGGGCCTCTGGGACAACTGCAACTTCAAGCATACCAACATTCACATCATAGGGCTGCCAAAAGGAGAAGAGAAAGAGCAAGAAATTGAAAATCTACCTGAAAAAAATAATGAAAGAAAAATTCCTTAATTTGGTGAAGGAAATAGATGTGCAAGTCCAGGAAGCACAGAGAGTCCCAAACAAGGTGAATGAAAAGAGGACTACACCAAGACATATCATAATTAAAATGCCAAAGGTTAAAGGTAAAGAGAGAATCTTAAAAGCAACAAGAGAAAAGCAGATAGTTACCTATAAAGAAATTTTCATAAGACTGTCAAGAGATTTCTCAAAGGAAACTTTGCAGGATAGAAGGGATTGGCAAGAAGTATTCAAAGTGTTGAAAAGCAAGGACATACAAACAAGATCACTCTACCCAGCAAAGCTATCATTTAGAATCAAAGGGCAGAAAAAGTGCTTCCCATACAAGGTAAAGCTAAAGGAGTTTGTCCTCACCAAACTATTATTATGTGAAATGTTAAAAGGACTTATTTAAGAAAAGAATATCAGTACTATGAACATTAAAATGGCAATAAATACATGACTATCCACAACTGAATCTGAAAAACTGAAGCAAACAAACAGAACAGAAACAGAATTATAGATATGGAAAACATTTGGACCATTGTCATTTGGGACAGAGTTTTGTAGGAATGGGGTAAAAGGTAAAAGGATTAAGAAGTACAAATTGGTAGGTACAGAATAGGCAGGGATATGTTAAGAAGCAAGTATAGGAAACAGAGTTGCCTAAGAACTTATATTCATGACCCATGAACATAAACAAAGCAGGGTAGATTGCTGGAGGGAGTGAGGGGAGTCCGGTGTAGGGGACAATTGAGAAAAATTGAGACAACTGTAATAATATAATCAATAAAATATAATAAGTAAATAAATTGTCACACCTTAATAAGTGATAAAAATCAAGATTTGAATTAAAAATAAATAAAAAGTTTACACCAATACCTCCAAGTTCAACCCAACACCACAGATGTCAGTCTGCCTCCAATATTTCCATATTTATAAATCTCTTCTGTAACAGTGAAAATCTGGTGTCCATTATCATTATATACTTCTTAGTGATTCCTCATGTCCTTGTAAACCATCTCTGACTCCACAAGCTGCTTCCTCACCCCACAGTGGCTGGCCCACTGACAATTAAGGCCTCCCTTGAACTCCGAATCCTCTTTATCCTGGCTTATTAGACTTTACCTGGAAAGAATGGAAGGGAAAGGGGGAAAGGTAGAAAAAGGGAAACGGAAGGTATGAGAAAGGAAAGAGAAAGAAAAAAGAAAAGAGACTGGGAGGAAAGGGAAGAAGATATGAAAAAGGAACCCATTAGAATTTTCAAACAAAAGAATAGAAGACAAAAAAGTGGAAGAATAAGAATAAAAGCTTTTACTTGGATAACAATATCTAGGTCTCTTCAATCTTTTAAACAATACTTGAAAACCTGAAGTTTAGCTTCAATATGCTAGTGAATTTGTTTCAAACACAGATAATGCCCCCAACCAAATCAGGCAGCAAGGATTCTATTCCTGAGAAATACAAACCTAAAGTTTATTAGGAAAAAAAAAATTCAGTGTATATTTTCTTATTATTTGTTGACCTAGGACTTACAAAAACTAAGAGTAAAAGAGTCTCTAACAGGTCCTACATTTTAAGATCAGAAATATTTTTATTTTTTTCCCTTTTATATATCAAGTGACCTGTTCTAAGGTAAAAGTTTTATCACAACTAAAGAGT
>CM052538.1:87698045-87771209 GCA_028533065.1 Trachops cirrhosus
GAGAGGGGAGGGAATTTCAGGGGAGAAGGGAAGGGTTTACAGGAACAAATATAGAGGACACATGGACAAAACTAGGGGTGTTGGAAAGGGGAGGGAGGAGGGGAGGAATGGGTGGGTGGGCTGGAAAGGGAATAAAGGATAGAAACTGTACTGAATAAACTAAAATAAAAATTAAAAAAAAAAAAAAAAAAAAAAAAAAGAGTACAACTTCCACAAAACTGTCCCAATACTCCAAGAAATGTTTAGATGCTACTTTCAAAGAAGCATCCAAACCCCGCAGTCACCCCAAGGAAGGAGGAAATCATTGAAATTGCCTAAATATATCTGTTCTACTCGACTCTGAACTCCTTGAACATAAGAATATTCATCTCATTTTTTTCATACTGCATCTCTGAAAAAGAGCTCAAAAATTAAAAAGGTGCTCAATTAATATCTACCTACAGAATAAATAAATCACTTCTTTGATCTCATTCTAGTTTCAGGGCAACTGTGAAAACAATCTGAAGTTAGAGGAAGTTCTCTACTGCTGTAATATCAGCATTTACATATTCTAGCATCAGCTTCATAACTTATATTCAGCACTACATTATTCATGTTTACACTAATGCCCTCTATAACCTTTTGTATACTACACATTTCATTGTATATCTGTATTTTTTATTGATTTCCTATATTAATTAACTCTAGTCACCCTTGAACTTCATTTTATTTACAGTCATCAAGGTCAATTGAAGTGTGCAAAATTCATTTCTCTAATAGAAACAAACCAATTTAAACTTCTGCCAATTTACAAAATGATGAATATATTCTTTATTTATGTTCCATGTCTTTCTGTAAGACATTAAAGTATACTGACCAGGCTTTCCGTTTGAGAAGAATTTGGGATTGTTTTGGTATTCTATATTTAGTTATACCATGTGAAGAGCTCTGTTATGTTTTCTTTTTTAATCATAAAAACAACATATAAACTCAGTGTTTCATTTTCACTTTAAAGTTGAAATATTTGAGCTCTGGTATTTCTAAAGATTTTTCCAAAATCACACACCAGCAAGTAGCAGAATGACAATTCTACTTCAGCGAATTGACTCCATATCATCTGTTTTCACTATTCCACCCAGTTGCTTCCCAGCTTTTTATTTTGAAATGTTTCAAACTACTTAAAAGTTGAAAGACTAGTTCCATGATCATCGGTATTCTCTTCACCTAGATTCACTCTTTTTCTCCTGCTCTTTCTAGACATAGATATGCATGTGTATGTGTGCATATTCGGTTTACAAGAAGTCATCTAAAAGTAGCTGCATACACTGATACTTAACCCTCAAATAATTCAGCATGTACTCGCTAAGTATGAGGACACTGTATGCTGCCTATACACATATCACTCATGTAGTTTTCTTGCCACAAATATTCAACCTGATTCAAACAATGGGGAAACTATCAGACAAACCCAGATTGAGAAGTGTTCTATACAACAATAGAGTTGGAATTAAAAATATATATATATATTAATATGAGATGATACAAAATTAGGAGGGGAGGACTATTTTAGATAATGCTAAAGTACCATAAAAACTGAATGCAATATAGGGATTCTATATTGAAAACATACAGTAAAATAAAGCAGCTGTGAATAACATCTTGAGGACAGTCCAGAAAATGTGAATAGGGTGGCATATTAAATAATATTATTCCATATTCATGCCATTGCTTTTCAGAGGCAAAATAATAAGTAACTCCAGAGCACTATTTTCTCTAAAATGTATGAATACATATTCAGATCCATTGTGTGTATGCTTTCTCTAATATGCATACATGTATAAGAATTATGTTTTCATTCTTTTTGTAAACATAGTATGTGGATGTCTATAGCTCTTTCATGATGGATGCACTACAATTTTATATAGAGATATGGAATAAAAATTATGTATATAAATATTTTAACCTAATATGCCTAATATTATGCCCTTTATGGCATGCCTAATAAAAAAACAAGTCATTAATATCCCAATTTTTTTCTTATGTTCTGATCTTTAGTTATTAACATCGGCAATTTATTAACACAATTGGTTACTTACTTCCCAATACAGTGATCCCTCACCTATTGTGGGAGTTACGTTCCAAAGAACCCTGTGATAGGTAAAAATACATGAAGTAGTGGTGTTATATTTATTTTATTACTTATATATATTTTAAGGCTTTATAAACCCTTCCCATACTCCTATAAACCTTTCCCACTCTCTTATCAACCTTTCCCACACTCTTATAAACACTTCATATGCTCTTAAACACTTTCTACACTCTTAAACCTACATAATTTTAACAACATATGAAATTCTATATGGGTACTCAACTATGAAGTATATGAAACAATAGAAAATTGTTATCCTTATAATAATCAATACTTTTTTGATCAGCTATTCAGTCCTATACCAAGCAAGCTTTTCAAAGGATCAGAGAGGTATGGGTTAACATATCAAATTAATTTTATTGATAGCATTTCAGTTACATATATTTTAATTATACAAAATATTTTACAGGGTAAAAATAAAAGGTTATATGATAGAGAGAGAAATGGCCAGGAGTACCAAGGAGACAAACAATAAAAAACAGGGCTGAGGAGAACAGATCACTATAATAAATCTTGATGGTGGATAAGGGCCTGTTCAGGTATAAAACAATCTTCTTTATTACCTGGTCAGAGGGGGAATACAATGAAATTTAGGTGTAAACTGTAGAGTTTATAAGTTCAGGTTGAATGGTACCATGAATACTAGTTTATTACACTTATAAAGGCTCAGCTGAAACAGTGATTCTTTGTTGTTAAATATTCATTAATGTATTTAAAAATAAATAGAAATAAGCCATCTACCATTTGTTCTTTATAAAAACATTTTCTCTAAATCTGCTGACACAGGGTCTAACAATATTTTTAATCAATTAAAATTGAAGTTAAATATCATGGACATATAACCACATTTAAGAAAAATACCAGTTTGATTTTTTTTAAATAATATATATTCAAAAGTCTATATTAATTATATAATTGAGAATAGTCACAGATCTGCTTATATGGCCAGGAACCTTTATTAAAATAATTATTCAAAAATATTTCTTGAACTAAATCTGAAGAGGTATTGAGAAAAACATAGCATATAAATCGAGAATAAATTAACTTCTAAGGGAAAACTTCATGTCCAGACCTTAAGCATTTTTAATCAGTACAGTTTCTAGTTCAGTTTCTCCATATAGATGAAACAGAATAGGCTCATCATTTATTTTCTCAAGGTAAAGGTCAACACATTACTATGCAGATAGTAACCATTTCTCATTATTTATCAGCTCAGTTAATGATATGGCTAAGCTTCCGTTTTCAACCCTGGGGTTATCTCTGTCTTTTCCCTCACTCTTCAGACCCAAGAGACTACCCATGATGTCTGTATTTTATTTGGAATTCCTGGTTCTAGGCCTGGGTTTACTTTTCTTATGTCATCACTGCATTAAACAGTTGTGATTTCTTTGCTTCATTCTTTTACATTCTCTACCTTATCCCAAATTCCACTTCCACAGTTAAATGTCTAAAATGCAAGTCTCATCTTGTTATATCTTTACCAGACTTAGTTGATTATCGATTCTTTCCCCAATTTCTCCTTGCTAAATCAACCCTCATATTTTTAAGCTGTCAGGTTGCCTCATAATTGGGGGAATCTGGGAATTACAAAATTATTTATGATGAAGTCATTCCATCCCTGCATCAGTGATCATTTTCCAAATAGGCTTATGGAAGATCTTTGGCCATTGACATAGGAGAAACCCACTGCATAAAATTTCAAGGCAAGAATATCAAAAATCTATAAAGGCTTTAGCCCCTCCTTGGGACACTACTGCCTGAGAATGTGATGTATGAAATTAAATCAGCCATACAGAAAAAAATGAGAAGAAAGAATTGCTGGAAGTGGAGTTGAAACCATGCTTTCACTGAATGACTAAATTTACTATCCTTGAATTCACCTTAACTCTACACCTTCTTGATATGTGAGATAATAAATGTCTTACTTATTCTTTCAGTCAGGCCTTCCTCTATCGCTTGAAGCAAAAACACAGTATTCTATTCAGAGTTTCAGATTAAGTCCCTAATTACCCAGCAGAGGAACTTCACAATATTTGGTACAGAATTCAAAGCATCCTAAATCATCAAAGCCTGGCTCTAGTCTAACTCTGCTTTCCCATAACCACTTTCCAGAGAACATTTAGAAATTTAAATTACAGGTCCTTTCACTTCTCTGTGTCTTTTGTTCTGTAACCTGAGTGAGCAATGCTTGTCACTCCATTTTCCCTACTAAAACTAATTTGAAATCTGACTCATTCTTCCATCCTTCATTTACATACTACGCCAAGCCTTATTTGACCCTCAGGGTTAAAACCAAACAATTCTTGTTTATTTTTTTAATTCCAAAACAAGTAACTTATATTATACTTTAGTAATCACATCATGCTTGCATCTAGTAACCCAATTAGACCAATAAGGAGTAAAAATTCTTTTTGTTAAGTGGGAGGAGCTTCAGTTGAGCCTAAAGAAAGTTCAGGAAGTAACTGATGAGGAATAAAGTTTACTTTTTAAAAATCTTTGTAAAATGTGCAAATTAATTTTTTAACGTGGAAGGAGAGAATGGAATAAAATATAATAGTCTAATGAAATAAAGGGACCAATAAGGATTATAAAATAATGAATCTGGTTGGTTTGTTTTGTTGATTGTTGGCCCTGCAGAGAAGGGTTAAAGAGGCAAAAACTGAAGCAACTGATTCAAGAGGAAATGTGTGGGTAGGCTTGGGTCAAAGAAGATTTCAGTAGATGACCTTGAGCAGTATTCACAGCAGAGCCCAGATGACAGACACAGCAGGGGCCCATGGTTTCCGGTGGGAGAGCAGCAGCAGGACAAACCGGCTTGGACTCATGTTTGAGCCCTTTCGACTCTGAGGTCAGGCGGAAATAATTCAGTGGGGCCCTCTGCAAAAGCGATGATGACCTGGGAATGTGGTAAGTGCAACAGGAATTTGAACATATATGATAATGTGACCTTATATGTGCCCAGAAGCAATATGATTTTTGGCATCTGAAGTACATGTATAGTCCATTGTACTTATAACAATACCTTATACCTAGTGCAATAACGATTTGCAGGATTGAAGAAAAATGTTTTGATTAAGCAATTACAAAGATGTGATTAGTACATCTTTGTATTTAGTAGCCAGGAGGCAGAACTACACTGAAGTGAGAAATAGTTTACTAACTTTGAAATAATTTTACAAAATAAATAAATTATGTAATTCCTAATTGAAGAACTGAGGAGAAATTTTTTTTCAGGAGCAAAAAATATATAAAGGTAGTTAAGGCAGTAAAAAAGAATAACAAGGGCATTCAAAATCTCCAATTTGTAGAATTTTTAAAAATTACCACACTGCAAATGCAAATTTGTGCCTGCAATACTTTGCTGTCAGAAGAAATTGATCTCCATGTGAATGATAATGCTTAAGTTCATGGCCTTTCTGAGGAAAAGCACCTGCAGCAGAATGACAAACGAGGGGAGGCCGATTAGTTGGCACATGGACGATGCCATTACAGGAACCTTTTTTTTGAAATAGAAGGAGCACAGTTTTCTGTATAGTAGAACTGATTAAATTCGTATCTTTCAGGATCTCTCATTTCTCTCTCATATATTGCCTGGACTTGCTTTATTTATATGGTGCCCTTGGCAATTTCAGAGTGGAATCACAGGGATTTATAGATTATTTGCTGATTCTAATTTGAAAGCATCATAGCTTCTTAGCCAACCACATCCCTCTGATTGTACTTTCTATGAGGTGACACATGGTCCAGCTTATTGCTATCCGGAGGGTGATGGCAAAAGCAGGGATTCAGCCAGTTACAAAGAGCTCTTTCCAAACGAAGGATAAATGTTCGTAAGTCATCTTCCTAGACATTCTGGCTTCCATGAATATTTTCTTCCTGAGCAACAAAAAAATATATCCTGAAAAATCTACCTCATCCATTTTAAGTTTTTGCATTCAGGTACTATATATCTGCAACCTCAGGTTTATTTTTTACTTTTTATCATCCATATTTGTGTTAAGTACTTTGCCGTGAAGTGCGTAGTGCTAGTGCACTTTCATTAAACACCCATTTCTGTACAGCCCTGTTCGAAGTCAGAATGGGGGATGAGAGAGACACGCATACACAGATTTTTGTACATAAAATACAAAAAAAGAGAACAGATGTTTCTGAGGTATTCTATTTCCTCTTGACATCCTTCCCTTAACTACTACACCATTCTGGTTTTATTTTGATTGTTACTGGTTGTTATTTTTTTTATCTCTGTCTCAGGTTCCTCTTTCTGATCATCCTGCACATGTGAATATAGTCAGGGCATCATCCATACAGATCTGGTATTTTTCTCTACACCATGAAAATGGTAATTTCCCTCCTGGGTTCAACTACCCCCTGTCTGCTGATGACTTCCCAGGATTGTGCCTCAAATTATTTTGTCTCCTGACAGATTCCTCTCATGAATTAGAAAGGAGAATTTTCACAAGTATTCCTTTAGCTGGAACAGAAAGTTTAAAACCTAACCATCAGCCCATAATTAGGCTTTGCTCTGAGCTTCCTTACATTTGTCACAGTTAGTCCTATCAGAATGCAAATGTGTGCATTTGCAATCATCTGTTTCTTCCTTTCAAGTCACATTGAACTAGCCTCTAAGATGTGTCAAATCCTCCCTCACATTAACTCTCTCCTCACTGTCTCAGTTTTTGTCATCACCATGTTGATAAAAGAATAAGAAGACAATTACATAGTGAAACTCTGTCTCTCTCTCAAGTATGTCTCATGCAATTACCTCCATCCATAAACCATACTTAAATTTTGCTCCAATTATACTCTGTTGTAGTTAAATGTCACGTTTAAAAGTCATTTAATTCCAACAGAGTTCATTGATCATAGCAAAAATGTAATAATAATGAATTAATGGATAGAAACTGGTACAATCATTGATCCTTGAATATAATAATATCCAAATTATTATACAAATTACATTAAATAATATCTTCCTATTTCAATATATAGCTTATAATTAATATCCCTTATATTTAATCTAAGTTCAAACTATTTTAGTCATCATGTAAATTTAGTTATTATACAAATCAGTTTTAATTTCTCTGAAATTATGAAAGTGAAACTAGATAATCTACAAAATACCATGAAGTCTGTAAATTCTATACTTTTCTAAATTTTCCAAGTTCCTTCTAACTAATATTTTCATTGTATACTAACTAGGAGTTCTTTTTTAAATAAATATATACATATGTTTATAAATATATACATATTTATAAATGTAAATTATACAATAGATACACATATTCATCTATATTATATATGTATTGAGTTATTAATGCATGTATCTTTATAAATTTTGAAGGCAGTCTTATGAATTTATAATAGTAAATATTCATAAATGTATTAATTTTCATATGTCTACACAGATAATCAGTACAAATGACTGATTAGCCAGCATCTAGAGTTATCTCCAGTTTGAAAAATTGACATAATCAACCTTTTATTTTGATTATAGAAAGTATATTTTGGCCCTGGCTGGCATGGCTCAGTGGGTTGAGTGCTGGCATGTGAACCGAAGGTCACTGTTCGATTCTCAGTCAGGGCACTTGCCTGGGTTGTGGGCCAGGTACCCAGTAGGGGGTGCATGAGAGGCAACCACACACTGATGTTTCTCTCCCCCTCTCCATCCCTTCCCTTCCCTTTCCCTCTGTAAAAATAAATAAATAAATAACAACTTTTTTAAAAAGTATATTTTCAAACTGTTAATGAACTATTATTTTATCCTCTTTTTAGCATGTCAAAATATATTTAGAGGCTATATGAATTCTAAAAATATGAGTGAAGATGAATGCTAAAAGGTGCTCTAGGAATAGTCTCAAGGATCTGTATTCACCAGATATGTTATATATAAAAAATTTTCATTGTCTGAAAATATATGAAAATTATGGTTCATTTTAGCCTTAATATTTTAAGTCAAATGAAGTTTTAAAGAGGGGAGAGGCTGAGAAAAGGTTGAAAGAACAACAGTACATTTTAAATGTCTAGTCTTCTTCTCTCCTTTGTTCACCAATGGAGCTTAATCAATGTTTTCCTGAAACCTTCTGCTGAGGCTTGGAAGGAAGCATATTCATCTCTGAATACAGGGTAAATGTATTATGGAAATGATTTAGCAGAAAAGAACATCTGCCTCCTTTTATACATGAACATCAGAACTGCAGATTACAACTTCAATAACTCACTACTTCTCATATCTGTTAAGGAAGGAAATTTGAGTTATCTTTTAAGCACTGGCTGGCACATTCACTGAGAACCCTAAAGCACATTTTCCTTACCTAGATTTCCTGTGGAGGAAATGAGGCTATATTATCAAGGTTTCTAAATTTGAACAATCTACCTAAATTTCACCAAAGAAAACATCTACAAAAAACTACTGGAAAGAGTTGATGCAATATTCATCTTCAAAACAACATAGTCTTAACATTTATAGCAACCACAAACCTGCAAGTTAGATATTACACAAAACAGAAAGAAGGAACATTGAAGTATAATTATGAAGGAAGCCTTTGTTCATATACACAGTAGGCATTCTTTGAGGATGTATGAAAAGGTGTTTATCCATAAATGTTTATTTCCCATTCAGTGCTTTATTTTCCTATGAAGTTATCAAAACTAAAAGAAACTAAGATTAGTCTCTATGACTACAGTTGTTACTTCTTCCATAAACAGATTACTACAAAGGAGAAGAAAAGCAGATATATTGTTAATTTCATTTTCTAATATTTAGACTTTTATTTTTAAAGTATCTATACATACAATTATTAGCATCTCTCCGTAGAAGTGTTAATGATTAGAAAAAAATGTTAAATCTTGGAGATATCAATAAGAAAATCAAATAGTTATTAGATATATATAATGCTAATGTTTTTCTATATAATATGTAGTAAAATTACTTCATAAGTATAAATATCTATTACATATAACCATAAAATTATTTGCAACAGATTTAGGGCTTATATTTTAAAATATCAAAGATGGCAAGACTTAATCAATTGGGTGATAGGGAAGTTTTTGAATTTTGCTAGAATGCAAATAAGGATGAAACTAATTACAAATAATATTTTTCTGTTCTTATTATTGAACTAAAACTAGAAAATAGGTTTTAAAGAAAATAAGTAACTTTACTAAGGTCATATAATTGATGAAGGGCAAAGCCAAGATTGTTTAAGTGTGGTTAACACCACAAAACTGATGCTTCTAATTTGCCTTATAGTGTTGGTTGATTGCGACTACTCAGAATTCCTTCTTACAACCTTAGGTTACCACAGTGAGGTGCCTTTTAGAGCTTGGACTTTGGAACACTGTGTGAACCACTAAATCTAATAAACAAAAGAAACTAACAAGCAAAACAGACCCTGAGGCATGGAATCAGAACAAACTGACAGCTACCAGAGGAAAGGGGACAGGGAGGAATGGTGGAAAGAAAGGCAAGGGACTAGTCAAAGCACAAGTATGAATGACCCACGGACTGGACAACGGTGTGGGGACTGACTATGGGAACGGGGTTGGGGGGCTGGGTGGAGGAGCAAAGGGGGGGAAGTGGGACAACTGTAATAGAATTAACAATACAAAATTTTTAAAAAAGAACAAAATATATACCTGAAACCTATATAATATTTTAACCAATGTTACCCAATAATTTAAATAAAAATTAAATTAAAATGAAAAAGTAGTATATTTCAAAAAGTTTTAAAAAATCTTTAAAAGATGACTTTAGTCTTATGAATTACACTGAAATGAATATGTAATAAAGAATTTCTATGTATTTACTTAAGCCATCACATAGCACTTACTCCACATCAGGTACTATGCTAAGAATCTTATAAGCTATTTAATCCACAATAACCCTGAGATGGGTACTCAACAAGGAGTCTGACCCATGAAGAAGTTAACTATCTTGCTTAAGGCCAATTCAACAGCTAAAAAGAGGTGAAGCAGGATTTGAACCCAGGCTGACTGGGTCCTGGCATCACACCACACTGCCTCTGAAAGCTTTCACACTCAATGATCACATTCACATCCTCCAACTGTTTACAGTCCTGCTAAGCCTCAAGGCTCATTTATATGGAACGAAATTTAGATACGTAAATGTATGTTGCAGTAATTAATGCTACCTGATTGTTTCAATTTGTCTGTTTAGCACAAAAAGCTGATTGTTCAGCTTTTTACCTGCAATTAGAACATTCTGCCATCAAGGAGTCCCTTTTTATGACTCATGACCTGAATGCAGAAGGTTTCTTTTTAAAAACATTTTACTGAACTTATTGGGGTTACAATGGTTAGTAAAATTATATGGTTTCAAGTGTATGATTCTATAATACATCCTCTGTATGTTGTAGTGTATTCATCACCCAAAGTCTAGTCTCCTTCTGTCACCATTTATTTTGTTAGGATTCACTGACAGACTCACAGATTTTATACTTAGACTTTTCTTTAAAGCAAACAAATATAAAAACTTGGTTTTTATACATATAGCCCTGGCTGGTGTGGCTCAGTGGATTGAGTACCAATCCAGCCTGCAAAGCAAAGGGTCACTGGTTCGATTCCCAGTCAGAGCACAATGCCTGTGTTGCGGGCCAGGCCCCCAGTAGGGGCGTGCAAGAGGCAACCACACACTGATGTTTCTCTCCCTCTCTTTCTCCCTCCCTTCCCCTCTGTCTGAAGATGAATGAATAAAATCTTTAAAACAAACCGTTGGCTATATTAAAATAGCTGAGTATAAAGAACTACTAAAAATCACTAATCTAATTCTCATTCGTATTTAGAGAAAATCATTTTTAATTCTTTTTTTTCTTGGAATTATTAAGACAAAACAAAGAAACATAAACAAAACCCCTCAAAATTCCCACTCAGTGAATCTAATTTTTCATGCAGATTGAAATAAAATGGAACCCTGTGTTTTGATTGTCACTTGAGGTGAAAACCAGGAAACCTATTGGATAGTTTGCTTCTAATTTCTCTAAGCTGTAATTGTTTTCAACAATAACAAAGCAGCAACAGCAGTAGTAACAACAGATAAAGCATATATAATAAGTTATATATTGGTCTGATTGCCTTATATATTCAAGATCACTTACTCTTCACAATAGCCCTATGAGGTAGATACTATTATCATTCCCCATTTTAGGGGATTAGGAAACTAAGGCACAGTTTCTTAGGCTTTGCTATTACAACAGTTGTTATTACAAGAGCTGGTGACTTAGCTGGGATTTGTTCCAGGCCATTCTGGCTGCATAGACCATGTTCCCCTATCAAAGCTGCTTTGTTTCTCTTGTAGTCAGTCAGGGTATACAAACTCTGCACTACAGATTCCTGGAGCTTCTGAGGTGTTTTCTTACTGCAAAGTGCCAGGGATGGGTAGCGAAGCAAGAAAAGGAAGCCACTGAGTGATCACTAAATCTTCCTCTAACTTTCCTGATTTGTCCAATTATTCATGTATTCATGCATTCAATATCCTAATAAATTTTTTGAGTATGTACCCTGTGCCAGTCAAAAGTGGAAAGTTGCCCTGACTGGTGTGGCTTAGTAGATTGAGTGCTGACCCACGAACCAAAGGGCTGCTGGTTCAATCAGGGCACATGGCTGGGTTTCAGGCCACGTTTCCCAGTAGGGGGTGTGCAACAGGCAACCACACATTGATATTTCTCTCCTTCTCTTTCTCCCTCCTTTCCTCTCTCTCTAAAAACAAATAAATAAAATCTTTTAAAAAATAATATTTTCTTTTTTTAAAGTGGCAGGTTAAGGCATATACGGTATAGGCATATATACAAAGAGCACTTATTTAGCCTTTATCAATTTCTTAAAAAATGCATTGATTTTGTTTTCTGATAAGATAGAAGTACAAAATGCATACATTTTATCTGAGAACATGTTGCTAATGTCCTCACATAATTTAAAACCCTCTTAATTCAATGCAAATATTGATAAAAAGTTGATGGGTATTTTTGCTTATTTCTAAATAGATACAACTTTGTAGAAATAATTTTTATTCGCTTGACCTTTAACTTGACATTAAGCTTTTCTTTATGCATTTTTAATATAAGGGGTTGAAATTCTAATTTTTAAAATTAGTTGAAAATTTATCATCCCTTTATATTTCTGACTTTTTAAATCACATAATTTAATTTCTCATACCACTCATAAAATGTTGAGAGGGAGATAAACTGTTTCCATGATTACATTAGTTCCTGATCTTTAAACATGTACAGGGAACATTATCGTATTGTATGTAAATGTATAATTGTATATTAGTTGATGGGATTTACATCCTTTAAAAGATTAATAATGGCAAAAGCAAAAGTACTAGCTACTGCCACAGAGTTTGGGTGAACACTTAAATAGTCTGATAGGATACTGAAACTGACTAGCCTAAAGAGAAGCTGTAAGCTGTAGGAAGATGCACCAGACACCTTACTCTCTCTCATCTTTCTGTCCTTTGTGCAACAGCCAGCTGCTATGGTGCCACCATCTACACAGGGCGGGAAAGCATGACCGTGAAGGCATGACCGGGGACCAAGTACAGGCACTCAGATCTAAGCACCCTCTCATCGTGCTTTCTTACAGTTGTTCTCTGCCTGGAGCTTCTACAAATATTTGTCTCTTCAATCTCTGGATCTTGTTTAGGATTCTAAAGTCAGAGTTGTGTCTAAAGCTATAAGATGACATGGACAACAGTGTGGTGGTTGCAAGGAGTAAAGGGATATAAAGGGGCCAAATGGCAATGGAAAAACATAATTAAAAATGAGAATGCAAAAAATAAATAAAAATATAAGGTGACATGTAGAGTAAGCAGTCAGGAACTAGTAAACTTTCAGTGTATCGGAGGTGTCCAACCCGTGGTCTGTGGGCTGCATGCAGCCCAGGACGGCTGTGAATGTGGCCCAACGCAAAACTGTAAATTTACATAAAACATTATGAATTTTTTTGTGATTACATGTTGCAATGTGTTTAATGTGTGGCCCAGAGATGCCAAACATTTGGACACCCCCTGGGAGATGTGCTTCTAATTATTTAAGATTGAAGAATGAATTGTCACATTATCAAAGTAATTAGTATCTCTAGGTTCTATTTGGTCTTCAGACCTTCATAATAAATACATCCCATAATAAGAATATTAAGATGTTCTTGATTTTGAATCAAGGACCCATTATAGTTTTATAAGCTGCTTGAAGGTAGGGACTATATTTTATTCATGTGTCCAGTCCTAATTACTAAATTTGTCACCTTATAACTAGTAGACATCAATTTCCAAACGCATACAAAAAAAATACTAGTAGTAGAAACCTAACTACTACTGTTCAAAACATTCTTATGTTTAATTAAAAAGATTTTTCTCAGTGGTAGTTTATTTTATGTTCAGGAAAAGTTTATTAGAGAAGCAAAGTCATTGACATTTAACTTGAAGGATATTAAAGAGTGTCTAGCCCAATAATAGTGTATTGTGTCAATAAACATTTAATTTGTTTTGAAAAGGTAGCATATGATAGTTATCATCTAGGTACCAGAGGCTCATCAGAAAAGAAATAAAATGTAGCTGCCACTGTGGAAAAACTATTGGTTTGATGGCAGACACAGTAGATTTAAATTCTACCTCTACATCATACACTGTATGACCCATTAATTAGTCTAAACCTATGTCTCCAAGGTAGATTTGTGATAATAATACCTATCTTGCAGAGTGATTAAAATGGGGTTGGCACAAAGTAGGTGCTCAGTAAAGATTAGGCCATGCCACCTAGACTGCTATTAGAAACATTCTAGTGACATCTAGTGGTAATCCTGCAAACCTCAAGAAGGCCACCTTTACAACACAGGCCCTCCCAACAGGTCATGCACTCATTCTATTAGGAAATGTTTATTAAGTATCTCCTGTATTCTAGGCTCTTTAATCAAGTTCTGAGGATTGCAAAGATATAAAACACAACACTTACACTAAAGAAGCCCTGGCTGTAGCAACCCAGGTACATTTTAACCAATTACTATAAAAGTATAATTATATCTACAATAGTAGTAAAAAAAATCCCCAGTATGCTACAGGATGGCTCTTTCTGTCAAAGAAGATCCCATTTGTACTATATCTTAAAGAATAAAAAGCCCTGGCTGGTATGGCTCTGTGGATTGAGCACCGGTGTGCAAACCAAAGGGTTGCTTGTTCAATTCCCAATCACAGAACATACCTGGGTCGCAGGCCAGGTCCCCAGTAGGAGGTGTGCGAGAGGCAACCACACATTGATGTTTCTCTCCCTCTATTTCTCCCTTCTTTCCCTGCTCTAAAAATAAATAAATAAAATCTCTTTTTTAAAAAGAATAAATAAAATTCCTTCATTATAGTTTCACTAAAGAAAAATGAGGAAATTTGGAGATGTCTTTTTTCTCACTTGTTTATTTTATTTTATTTTATTTTCCATCAGCATTTATCTTCCCTATACCCTTTTCCACCTCCGCTAACACCCCTACCCCTCATAATCAGCACACTCTTGACTGTGGAAATTACTAAAATGGTAAGTTAAGGCTTAAATTGCTAAAGACTTGGTTGATGTGCTAAGGAGTTTAGCCCTTATCTCTATGTGTTAGGAAGATAGTAACATTCTTTACTGAGGAATTATCATAATTATATCCAGTCAATAGTGTGGAGGACAGATTGGAGATGGGAGAGAAGGGAAGCTGGAGAACCAGATAAGAAGTTATTATAATATTGCTCTGCAGAGGTGACGAACATCCAAATTTATTCATTGGAAAAGGGCCAGACAAGAGAAATATAACAGAGAGACACACCTCTGGAGTGGAGAGTGGAGTGAAGTAGACTGGAATGACCCTGAGGATGCAGAACATAAGGGAGAAAGAAGAAATGTTGATTCTGTGCTGTCTGGAACGAATGTCTGTTAAAAACTAATAATAAATGAAATAAAAACAGACTAGAGGGAACTGGTTTATGCTTGTTTATGGGGAAAGGAAAAATAAAGATAATGATAATAAATGCACTGTCTTCATATATATGTTCAAAACTTGAAGAATGTCTAAGAAGAAGTGTCCAGTAAGGGAACAGACACAATGGTCTGGAGACAGCTCTGGCCCAGAGATGAGACTCAGGAACCATGTCCTTGTAGTCAATGTCCCAGCCACCAGGGTGGGAAAGATTACCTAGGGAAACGGAGTCAGCAGAGGACGGGCTAATGTACAGGATCAGGATCTTTGGGAACCTTATAGTTTGACTAGGAGGCCCTGAATACAAACCGGACTCACCCTTAATTTGTTCAGACCAGTCCCTTAGTTAAGTTCTACAGACACATGCTTGAACACCAAATGGCTCTGAAAATAGGCTGGTGAGGGGACTATCTCAGATATACCAGGATCTAACTTTAAAAAATGCATTTAGGCTGAAAAAAAAGAGAAAAAGCAATAAAGTTCTTTCCATGAAGTTTCAGAAATAAGTTATATTGAATTTTCCACTTATAACTAAAAACTCTAGCTTATGCTTTGAGTATACTTCTTCCTAGGCTGGATGAGAAATTTTATTTGACTACTTTTCTACTTATCCCATTAAATTTGGCCATCTAGTTTCCTTTCCATTTTTTGTTTTATTGTCTTCTTTTTTCTCTGTCTTTCTCTTTTCTTCTCTCCTGATGCATGCATTTCTTGCTTCAGTGATTTTTCTGGGAAAAGAGCCCAGTTGGTTTAATGTTCCTTTACAGCAGGCTACCTCATGAATTTAGGATATTAACTCACACTTGCAGCACTGGCAGGTTGAAAAAGAAGAGCTATTCCTGCTATTTTGTCAGCTAAATACCTACGAATTATGGCCTCCTAAAATATACACAACCTTCTTTGTATTATTAAAAGTCAAATTCTTTCCTTGTTTTTCATCTTGTATCATGTTAGTTGAAATTAGGAAAAAATACCTGTTTTGTTAATAATTTTATTGCTTCATGACTAATTTCTACATACTAACACTAATGCACTTCATGTATAATTTGAAAGAGAATCTGTCCTTAATTATCGCAGATCAGTGACAGGACAGTCTGGTGGAGAAACACACAAAAAGAGTCACAATACAATGTGATAAACATAATAACATAATATAACTATTTATTAAGTACTATTTTTGCAAGTAGAAATCTCTGGGAATTTTTTTCTTGAATTGACAATATTTAATCTGAGATGTGATGCTAACTGGATTTATACTCAGAGGATCCAATGTCTTCTACCTTTTATTAATTCAAGGTAATAGTGACAATAACAAACAATAACAGCATTACAAACTTCCACATTGAGGACAAACGAATGTTAGCTAGCCTGTGCAGGACAGGGAACTCTTGTGTCCTGCTGGGAGGACTGTGCACTGGTACAGCCGCTCTAAAACACAGTGCGGCGGATCCTCAAAAAATTGAAACTGGAATCACCATGTGACCCAGTAATTCCACTTCTGGATATTTCTCTGAAGAAATTGTACATGTGTTTTATAATACATTTCATTCAAAACAACTAGAAAAAAAGGTTCTGTCTCTTTACCATAAAAAATGTGAATTAACACTTGGTAAGTGCTTATCATTGTAAGCATTTTATATGTGTTCACTTATTTAATTCTCACAACAGACTTTTGACTTTTTTGTATATTTTATTGTGTGATCATCCCCCAAATCCATTTTCCTTCCATCAGTATTTATTCCCATTACCCTCTGGAACTGTCTGTCTAGGAGGGTTTTTTTTTTTTTTTTTTTTTTACTTAATCCCTTCACCTTTTTCACCCAGCCCCCAAACCCCACTCCTCTGACAGCCGTCATTCTGTTTATCTATGAGTCTGTTTCTATTTTATCAGTTTAGTTTGTTCATTAGAGTTTATGTATAAGTGAAACCATTTAGCAACTGTCTTTCTCCGACTGGCTTATTTCATTTAGCATCAAACTCTCCAGGTCCATCCATGCTGTCGAAAGGGTAAGATTCCTTCTATTTTATGGCAGTAGAGCATTCCATGTGTAAATGTACCACAGCTTTTTTATTTACTCATCTACTGATGGGCACTTGGGCTGCTACCAAATCTATTGTAAATAACACAACAAACTTTTGAAATAGCCACTACTAAGCAAAAATCAAAAAGAGTTTAAATAAACTATACACAGTCTTATAATTAGTAAGCGGTGAAGCCAGGATTTAAACCCAGGAAATACAACTCTACAGTAAAACTTCAACATCATAAAATGACTTGTAAATCATAGAGAAATGAATAGATTGATCACAGCTGGATATTTGGACTCCTGATGTTCCTTGGGAAATTATTTATATTATCTCAATAGTCTTTGCTTGCTAAACATATTCCCTCACTCTCCCCTTCTCCTCAGCTATCTCCATGCCTAACTGTTTCTTGCAAACGGGCATTATCTCATCCAGGACCATAACCACAGCTACTATTTTCAGTAAATTTGAATTTCTCTTATCCTTACATTTATACTCTATTTAAAGCAATTGTTTATATAATGCATTGACAGTGCGCTGTTTCTTAGGAGGTGAAAATCATGAATACATTATTTTTTCTATTATCAAGTAAATGTATTTGACGGTATTAGATTACCTGTAGGTGGCACCATGGTGGTCACTGATAAGGGACTGGGTGGGTCCTTGATAACTGCATGACAGCAAGGAAACTAGTCTGGGTTGTTCCTATTCCTTTTGGCTGACTGCGCACTGATGTCCAGAGAACTGTCCCCAAGTAGTTTTGAGAGCAGTGTGTGAAGAGAAAAAAGACATAATGTAAAGTAACTATCCTCACCTGGAGGATGACCAAGGGGATCCTCCAAAGAGATCTGGGGATGTAGCTCCCACAGAGAGAAGGAGAGCAGTGAGTTCACCAGAAGAGAGAAGCAGCCGTTGCTCCTGCTGCCTCGAGGTTTGCAGGACGTTAGTCAGTCAGCGAAGCCAATATGTGAGCCCTTACATGGGGATGATTTACTCTGCATGAAAGCAGACATCCAAACAGAAAAAATCAAAATAATAAAAATGTTTATTTTCTTTTGTATAGTATTGAGGTGGCAACTGACTTCTATTTAAGAAAGGAATCGTAAATGATCTCCTCATTTATGTGTAAATAAATCCTTCTCTGATGAAAGCAGGATGAGTCAGTTCCACCAAATGGAACCCTTGTGCAGAATCAGCTGCAGACACAAATAAAACAACAATGCCTCCCCCCCAAAAAAACCTGTAAGCTTTTGTATATAAAACATAAGGCCATGGAATAAAAATTTAATTTTTTCCCTTTTCAAAAGAAAGTATCTCCAAAGTTTAACTGATTCTAAAAATCATATTATATGCTCCTTATATAAACAGATATCTAAATTTATATTAATTATAAAGTCAAAACCTTTCTACTTTAATCCTTCTTAGTGCTTATCTCTCTGTAAAATCCACTTTAAAATTACATTTTCTTACTTATATCAAAGTATTTTTTAAAAACCACTCATAACCAAGGAAAATATGCTATTTCAGAACCCAGAAGTCAGAATCTTGATTTATTTCACCTGCTATGCCCATCAGTACAAAGCTATAGTGTCATAAGCTCTGCCTAACCTCTACCTATCTATCCCCTGCAAGGAGATAGTTCATCCTGCCTGGACATTAGCACCCTTTCAATATTCTCTCCTAATTTCCCAGTGTAGAGGCCTACTAAAACTTTGTCATTGTAGTGTTTGTTTATTGTTTGTTTTTATTGCAGTAGATCTAACAAACTTAGTTTTATTTGAGCAACAGGTTTTCTTCTTTGACCTTTTGTGAGGTCAATAGTCAAAAATTAGAGAGACATATTAGAGGTTCCACGAAAAACCCTACGTAAACTGACATAAGCTGTTCTACTTGAAACATGTTCTTCTGAGGCTGCCGAAGTCTCCTATTCAGGGTTCTCTCATACAGCAAGATCGGGGTAAGCCCTATGAGGGGGGACCCCCAAAACAGAATTATTTATAAAAATTGTGTATTTATTCTTATATGTTTAAACTTCATTTTCCAAGTACTCTCTATTTGATGCAATACACCTATTAAGACATTTTTTCCACTGCTCAAAACAGTTTTTGAACTCATCAATTTTGATGCCTTTTAGTGCTTTTTCTGTTTTTTGCTGCACCTCTTCCACATCGGAAAAATGATTCCCTTTGAGGACTTTTTCACACTGGGAAACACACACACAAAAAAGTCACTCAGGGAGAGAATGGGTAAATAGGGAGGGTGGAGTCTGGGGGTCATGCTGTTTTTGGTCAAAAACTGTTGAGCACTCAGCACAGTGTAGGCAGGTGCACTCATGAATCACCCATCATGAAATAAGCAGACGTGTTGAAAGAGTCTTTAAAAAACATTCACTGAAGCCAAACACAGCATCTCACAACAGCAGCTGCTACACTGATGATAGGTTCCTAGAACACTCACCTAGTGGTGGAAGCTTGTACTACAAGGCTAATCCTCCAGAAGATAATTTCAGAATTTTTTGGGTCCCTTTGCAAGCATTGGGTCAAAACTTGTTTAAAAATTTTAACCTCCCAAATGCAGAATGTCTGCCTCCTCAGAATGAGAACACTTTTAAATAATCCCAATCAAATCTGAAAACACTTAATCCTAGATGAAAACACCTGCTCTTTTGTTTGTAACATCACCGTTGGTCTGTTTTTATGACTTTCCATTGTGAACCAATAATAGAGGTCTAACTCCTAGCACTCAGGAGTTCAGAAATTTTGTGTCAGCTTGATTTATTTTAGACAAACTTTTTCTTGAGTAACCTTTGAAAACCCTACAAAGACCTCCTTCAATATTGCTTTTGTTGGTTCCACTTAGTTGCTTTGTGCTTGGAGTTAGAGGGTGTGTCTGGCCCCCCACCTGGTCTTAGGACAGGTTCTTAGGATACAACATCATCCAAGCAAAATTTTTATGTGGTCTTCTTAATCTACTTGACCCTCTAGGTCCATATTACTTTATATTCTTGTTTATTTATTTATTTATTTATTTAATTATTTGAGTGACATCGGTTAATAAGGTTACATAGGTTTCAAGTGTACATTTCTACAATACATGGTCTGTATATTGCATTGCATGCCCACCGCCCAAAGTCAAATCATGTTCTGTCACCATGTATTGGCCCCTTTTGCCCTTTACTAGTCCTCCATCCTCTTTACTCTGGTAACCACCATCTTATTGTCTGGGTCTATGAGTTTAGCTTTGTATCCCACATATGAATGAAATTATGTGGTTCTTAGCCTTTTTCTGACAGATTTATTTTACTTGGCATAATATTCTCAAGGTCCATCCATGTTGTCACAAATGTCAATATTTCATCTTTTCTTATGGCCAAGTAGTATTCCATTGTATATACGTACCACACATTCTTTATCCAATTTATATTTTAACTTGTGTGCCTATGTCTCCAAATGGCATAATTCCACCCAGTACAATCTAAAATTGCAGAGTCCATTTTGGGGAACCTTGTTTTGAGTATGTTGCTAGATGATTTCAATAGGGTTAAAATTATTGTTTAAGCCTACTGTAAACATTTTTCGTGTGGCTGTCTGTGTGTGTGTATATGTGTGCAATGGATTTTCTATATCTCAGTTGTTTTAACCTTCCACAGTGTTGATTTTATGCATGTCAAAGCTGGCTCTCTCTATTTCTTCTGTTTTCTACTTCTCTTGGGGAATACTGTTTTGTCACTATGTACATAATCTAGAAATATCTAACCTTCATAATCAGTCAAACATTTCCAAAATAAAGAGAAAAAAGTAAAATGTGCATTTCTTTTGGATTTTCCTCCTCATTTGAGATATTACTAAGACTGTATTGCTTCTTACTGAAGCAACTCTAATAAGTTTAGTTTTGCTTAATCAACTTGTTCTTTCAGAGAGACCCACAGAATGTCAATGGTCTACAAGCATAGAAAAGATATTCATAAAACCTATAGGCCTTAGGCACAGCTCTCCGTAAACAACACCGTAAGTGGAATAGGTACAAAATTTTTTCTCTTGTCCATCACATAAATGTGGAATTAAGGGTTTTTGATACTCAATGTTGGATTTCAAATAGATTTTATTGTACTATTTGGAATATGCCATCTCCTAACCAATTTCAAATGTAAAATCCTTAAAGAGTCAAGCTAGGCCTTGAATATCATGATATAGACTAGTCTGTGTAGTTAGTAAAATCTCCCAAAATGACACTCAGACTCTAACAGAAGAAAAGATGAAGAGAAGGGCAGATGATAGGATAAACAGTGCTAGTAATTGCTGCCATGTGTTGGGTACTTCTTATGTGGCAGGCGTTCCTCAAAGAGCTTTACATATAGTAACTCATTCTATCCTCTCAACAACACTATGAAACAGAAATAATTACTATGGACTTGTAAAGTGTAATTCTTGTGGCCCTAGTTGGTGGGGCTCTGTGGATTCAGCACCAGCCTGGAAAGCAAAGGATTGCTGGTTGGATTCCCTATCAGGGCACATGACTGGGTTGTGGGATAGGTCCCCAGTAGGGTGTGCACGAGAGGCAACCACACATGGATGTTTCTCTCCCTCTTTCTCCTTCCCTTCTCCTCTCTCCAAGAATAAATAAATAAAAACCTTAAAAATGTAATTCTTTCTATTAAATACTGATTCATAAGTACAACAATCTTTTGCTTTCTTTATTATTTGTCAATCCTGAGAAGGGAAAATATAGGGATATTTTACTTGTTTCTAAGTCCTGAAAAGGTCTCTTGATCTCAAAATCAAACTGTAAATTAACTCCATCTTATTGGAAAACCACAGGCACTGAGCCATTGAAACATTCTATTTATAAAAAGAAAAACCACAAAGAATATAATATTAGCCAATATATTTCTCCTCCAAACTGTGTTATCACTGAGATCATAAATTATCTTTATTCTACAAAACTTCACAGAAAACAAAAATGAAACAGCTAAATTTGAACAAAAGTAGAAATATCAGTCTAGTCTGAATATTGAACAATAAAGAAAACAAGCAAATGGAAGTAAGTTTGCAGAAAAATTATTACAGATAACTGGAAATAATGATGTGTTTCTTGGTGAAGAGTTTATACTTAATATATAAAGTTACAAAAGAAGCATAGTTATCTTCTATAATTTCCAAGTAATATAAATATTAGATTTTAAGAGAACAATGGTGTATCAACACTTTTTGCTAACTCCTATTTCCAAGAACAACATACTTCCATTTTGGTTCTACTCTTAGGACTCGCAAATTTTTCTTCTTTTATTACTTCAAAAAGTAATCTGTTTAATTATTCTAATTAGGTTATGAATGGAGAGAGAAATCACTAGCAATTTTTGTTGTGTTTCACTAGAAATATGCTTGTGCTAATATTACAAGAATACAAATTATTTTGAAATATAAAATATCATTAATCATGCTTTGAATTTTCTCTCTTTTTGGAGAGCAAATTTAAAAATGACTTTAGCCCCAGACAGGTGGCCCACTTGGTTGGAATGTCGTCCCGTGCACCAAAAAGTTGTGGGCTCACCCCCCAGTCAGGGCATGTACGTGAAGCAACAGCAATGGATCACTGTTTCTCACATCGATGCTTCTCTATCACGTTGATGTTTCTCTCTCTCTCTCTCTCTCTGTCTCCCTTCCTCTCTCTCTAAAATCAATAAAGATACCCTTAGGTGAGGACTAAAAGCAAATAATAAACAATTAAAAATAAACAAAAATAAAAATGACTTTCAACTTCAAAAGTATATATAAATAACTTGTCAAGGAATAAACAATGAAAAAAGTCTAACTATATTAGCAAAGACATAAAACCCATTATTTATCAAAATACAACAATTACTCTCTTTAGGAATATCATATGCTCAAGTGATACTTAACATAGATTAAAAGCTTGAATAATTACTTTAAATGATCAATGCATATAAATATGAACTAGGAATGGGAAAATAGCATTGGATTTTCAATCTATCTCTTTCAAATACTTCTAATTATGTTTCTTAATGTATTAGAAACTCCTATCAGTTATAATTTCCTATTTGTAGTATTTGGCAAAGAAAGTAGAGGATTGGGAACACTGTAATCCAACAGAGAAAGTCAGTGAAGCATTCTGGACTACAAGGGAGATAGACTGCAAGACATTCTCATGATTTTCTTGAGGATGACACATTCATAAATCAGCTATTTTAATAATTTGAAATGTCTACTTTTTCTAACTATGAGTCTATTAGAATTTATGTATTTGTACTTGCAATCCCCCAAGTAAAAGTGAGATTTTTAAAATATCATTGGCATTGTCAAATACAATAAACTAAAACTGTCCAAACCACAATAGGGAATTTTTTCTAATGTATCTATAATGTGTGTTGGTCATATTTCTAAGTAATGCTTCTGGAAATTATCAAATGTGTTCATTTTCTCACAGATGTTTGAGAAGCACAACCACAATCTGTTTTATGAGTATAAAACTATTTTTTTAAATGTTCATATGTACTGATAATTAATCTTGCCTTTAGAATTCCAGCTAAAGAATGGCAACATGATTTCTGCTTATTTTGTTCATAACTTTGGTAGATCTAAGCTTTACAATGATACAGAAGTAATTCTTGATCCTTACACACATGCACTATATTTCCATTGTGTTTATCATTCTGGATGCTATGTAACTTCAACAACACAGCCATAACCCAAAAGTTCCACTAACCATAGTCTCTCACATTAGCTTACCACATTCAGTACAATTTCTGAGATTAAATGTTCAACCCTGATTTATACACCCAATAATAAAAATTAGTTTTCTTCATTCATGACACAAAGTCACACGCTATGTGTACTTAGACTTGAGATCTAAAATATCCAGATGATGAGTGGTTGAGTATTACTGAGGTAGGGTGGAAGTAGAGACGATTTGCCATTCAAATTGTGCACACAGGCACGCACACATACCCACACGCACACACAGATACATCTTACTATGTCAATAAAAACTGTGCTTTGGAAAATATGATACTATTGAAAATAAAAATAAACTATACAACCTGTTAAGAAAGATGATAGTAACTTAATTTTAATCAAATTGAATTATAAAAGCATTCTATGGAAAAACAAAAATTCCTTGAAAACAAAATAATGATTGGTGTGTCAGACACAGTCAGTTTTCACTGAGGTTTTTTATGAGCTTCAAGTCCCACCGTAGGCCGAACGTTTGTTTATAACCAGATAGAAATATTGATTGATCACATTTTGCACAGCACTTCACTAATCTTCCATTTTAAACAACCTTGTTATTAACTATTATGATCAACCTTCTTAATTTATATGTGGTATGCATGTAGAAATGTGCAAAAATACTAATTTAAATGCTTAAGTACAATTAATGTACATTTTCAAATATTTCACAATACATGCAATTTAGATGCTACCCATCTCTATTTCCTTCAGAAAAGTAACGTATAATCACTTCTTAATTTGTATTTTTATACAGCACATAGTGCTTAAATCTGGCCTTCCTGACTTGCAATTAACTTTTTAATAGTATTTAAGACCTAGCTAAATAGCATATAATGGACTGCTTCAGTTTTCCATGCATACTCTAACTGTTGTCATTATCTCAAATAAATAAATAGAACATTTTAAATGACACTTATTAAACCTTCCTATAAATATTTGGTAAAAGGCCCTTAGTATTACTTTCATCACCACCTATTGGGAATATCTGTCATTTGAACTAAGACAAATTAATTCATCTTATGGAGTAATCATTGTCATTACATTGTCATCAATCACAACCACGGTAGGATGAGAAATTCTAATAAAATGTTTTGAATAAGAATTTTCTAAATCTACACATTTCAATTTAACATAATCAGAGGTATATTATTTGTATCTGTAATGTACACATATAAAACAACACAGCAAATAGGAATTATAGAGATGCATGTCACATCTCTTAAACAAGAGAGATCAGGAAGCTCAGGATAGTAATTGTGCTCTTTGTTTACAGATCATGTACCGCTGAGAGTAGGCAGAACATTTTTCACAACATATTTCACCTAATTGACACATCCCTAAAATTTCCTACCATAGAACATGCTAGGCTTTATAACTAAGGTGAGTGTTAAGTACAGAAGAAATATGACCAAGAAACACAGTGTTGCCTGGAAAGGAAGCATTTTCTTTTATTCTAATAGTTGACATTTAGTTTTTATTCATGAATTGAGTGCATCAAGTGAAATAAACATTACTGGGCTATTATCAGCTTAATGGTCTTACCTTCATAGTTATTCAACTAACTTCAGAGCGAAGGCCTGAATCAAGGTTTTTCCTCAACACAGATGTATATATTAAATACTAGCTTATTAAAATTTTGACCTTCACACAAACCATAACATAGTTCCAAGAAAAAAGTATTTTTAAATTTTAAAACACATTATCAGCATGTTCCTTAACCATAAGTGCATTTAAAATAAAAATAAAATCAGAGGAATTGAAAAAATAAGTAATAAAATTTAAAACTTTTCAGTTAAAACCAGTCATTAGGCTTTTAACATTATCATGAAACACTGACAAATCTTAAAACAAATAAAGAATATTGCTATCATATAGTAATGTCATTACATAGATAAATGACTTTAAGTTTTCCTTCTGTGGACGCATAGTTGCTATTGGACTAGAATACAGTGAGAAGCCAGATAACTCTAAACTGTACATCCTGAAAGGCACTGAATCAGCAGAGATAAATTGTGGCAGTACTGCTTGGCTGTGAACTTTCACTCAGGAGGTGATGAATTAAGTTTTCTCTCTAAGTAGACCCACTTTGGTCACATCTGAACAAAAGTAGCTACCCTCACAAAACTGTAAATAGCTCTGAAGTCTTCCTTAACAGAGGTCATTTTTCCCTACTCTGCTGAGGTGACATCCTCACATGAGGATGTGGTCATCACCGACAATGTGAAAGTTATCTACAGATTTATCTTCTTTAGTTCTTCTGCCAATTGTTATGAGCCAAATACTATATGTCCCTCAAAAGGAACAGATTCATTTGAATGGCAAATAGCTAATAAATGGGAAGAGTTTACTAGACTTTTACAATAAGTATAATAAATGAAAAGTTTACTAGAAACTAAAATGCCAAATATTAAAAAAAACACAACTGGAAATTTTAACATCAAGAAAAGAAGAATTAAGCACCACACATTTAGTACAGAACAAAACTGCTTTTACAAAAGAGATGTCCCAGATGGGGAGGAAAGTAAGATTACTTTTATCATTTTTTAAGACAAAGTATCTGCACATTTGCCTCACCCCCTCCAAATATTATTATATAAATATTACCAAAAATTAAAATGATCTCTTTGGAAATAAGAAAATATCGACTAACTGATTAAATATTTTACAATTCCCTTACTTCCAATAGCCTAAATCACAGAATAAAGTACATTTATACATTTAGCAAGAAAATAATTTCTATCATGGTTAAATATGCATATTAGATTGAGAAAATAATAATACACATCATGTATACAACATGGAACTATGTTTGGTATTATTTAAAGTTACCCTTCTGTATAAAGCGTCTGGGATAAACAATAAAGTTACAAAACCAATAGTCTAACCAGAACAACTTCACACTATCAATAGCATATAACAGCCTAGTAGCAAATACTGACAGCCTTGGATAGGACAGTAAAAAAATCCAGATGTCACCAAATGTTTCCATTGTTAGAATTTTGCTAACTTCTCAGTAAATCACTTCAATATTGCATGTAATGTTTTTTTCCACCCTCTCCAGTGGGCCTGTTGTAAAAGTCCATTTGAATAGAAAGAGCCTGCCTAACCAGAGAAAAAGCATTTTCTTTAGTTTCAGAGAAAGAAGCACAAATGACACATTTACATAAATATGTGTAAAATGTGCTTTGGCCAGAACAAATGGCATGTATGTACACAAAATTCCTCTCATCACATTCCCACCGACATCATCATCATCCTCATCATTGTCGTCATCATTGTCATTACCACGTCGTCACCTTCACCAACCACATCACTGCAAACACTGGAACTATTTTCTCCTCCTCCCTCTCCCTCTCCCTCAGACTGTCTTACCTCTCTCCCTCCTTGTACTGCCTCCAGTCTTTTCAGGTTCAAACCCTGAAAGAAAACAACGGAATATATTAATGTTGGCAAAGAAGTTAACTAATAATTAGGACTAGTGTGAAAAAATGGAAAAAAATAATTCATTAAACAAAGAAGACCTGAATACAGATGAGTATCTCACACATGTATCAATATTTATAGCTGCATAAGTTTTCAAAGTTGGTATAAGCATTTCTTGCTAAATTTTAAGGCCATAAGTAAAAGCACAATATAAAGCATTTGCTTTGGTAATGATTACCTGCCCCTTGGGAAAATCACAGTCTAAAAGCTGTGGTTTAAAAACTGGAGCAGTGCCCATAGGCCTCATGGTGTTAGTGCGCTCTGACTCTGCGGCACCCACGCTGGCACATCGGGTCCAAACGTAAGGAAGGACGACAAAGCAGCAGCATCCTTGGCAGCACTGGCCATGGGGCAGGAAACATTCAGAATATTATCTCCTGAAAAAGGACTTTCGGCCTCGTCATAACTAGTTGGGAAAGTAGTTATCATAACTACTTTCTATACTAAGAGTCCCCACTGAACACGATGCTTAATTTAAATGAAAGAAGACTCCCTCTCTTTCTTAGCAAGCCTGCCTATTTGTAGAAAGTGCTTGTGGCACAACCAAGTGTCTCTCTCCCTCTCTCTTTCTCTCCCCCACCCTCACAAGATTGCTATTCAAACAAAATTCTCAGGGAAACACATCAGAGCTCTTTCTCTGTGTATTTCCCTCTGTGTGTTTCTGATAATCTGCCCCACAGTTCTAGCTGCCTTGGTCTCTCCGAACCAGGTCTTTGTCTCCTCAACTACAAAATTAAAGACCCTGATGCTCTGTGTGGACTATTCCTCCATGCACCATGATCCAAAAATTATCTCCAGGCAGAAATCCAAGTATTACAAGACTCTCTTTCTCTTTTCTCAAGCATTATGTACTTACTTGTCTATTTTATTTTTAATATATAATTGCCTATAATTGTTTAATATGTTTTCTTCCAGTTTTCTAATTATTACAGCAGAGGGCAAGTTGTCTAGACACCACTCCTTCATAAATAGAAGCAGAAGTCAAAGTATTTTAAACATTTTTTCAAAGGAGAAAATTAAAGCTTACAAAATTTAAATTATGTGTTCTGAGAACCAGAGCTAGTACGTATAAAAGTAAAACTTAAACTAAAATTTTAAGAGCCTGGATACCAAGTTAATCCATTCATCCTTACACAGGGTTCTTTAAATTCATAGCAGTAAAAATGTTTCATGTGTTTTGTACTTATGGACACAAATTATTTGTAACATGGGTCTCATGCATAAGTCATGATGCTTCTTCAAGGCAACAGCGATCAAGAAGAGCTGGGTGTCAGGACTTTGAGATAAAAGCATACCCGCCTGGGTGAAATAGGGACTGAAGGATAAGCTTACTGGGGTAGATACAATATATTGTATAAACTATGTAAAAAAGCTTGGTCATAATTTGGGCACTGAATTATTGAAAGACTAATCTTGAGGTTGAAAAACTGAATGAGAATTTTGACAGCAGGAATTTGGGAGTCTTATGAGGAAAAAATAATAATATAAAAGGATTCTTCATATGCTAACAGAGCCTCAGGCAGGAATGTATCTTAATGGAGAAGTCAAATGATCTAGGACTTGAGATTCACTGAGAACTATTGAGGTATGACCTGGGAGATATGAGCCCTTAACTGATAGCAGAAATTACCCTGAGTACTATGTTAGGACTAAGCCTCCCAGTTGGAAGCCAGGTAGCCTGAGTGGGGAAAGCTGGTAGGGAAAAGCGCCCGCTGTGACTTCCAGCTCCTGCTAGGAAAACGACAGCAGTCATGATTTTTGCTGACTCTTAACTGATAGTAACTTGGTTAACTTGCTTTGAAAGATCAGACCACAACATCACCCTAGTTAATAAGCAAAAATAGTTAGACAAGCAATGTTTTCAAAACAATCATTAATCTCAAAGGGACCCCACTCCTCTTTGTGTTTGCTTACATATATACCGCACACTGTTCACATTTTTAGATGAGATTGGGCACGTCAGGGTGGTGTGGCCGTAGACACAATGTTCATATCTTTTAATGAAAAAGTTAGCATTTTTATATTTTGTGTAATATCTGTTAAAACATATTAAAATAATTCAAAAGAAAATGGTTATTTTAATTATATTCACTGAGACAGCCTGACTCTCAAAGACTTGAGGTAGACAAGAACAGTAAAATTACTTACGTATATATAAATACGTATGTATACTGGTTTACTACTAAAATTAATACAAGGGTTATAAAATTTTAACTGTCATATAACCCACTTATTTATTCTTAAATACATATATTTAAGAATACAATATTGACCTAGCAAGTCTTGAGAAAATTAGGTTTTAAAAATACATTGAAGATAGGTTGAGGAAAACATATTTCCCTTACTATACATATTTTCTCACTAAGGATTATAAATAGTTTGTGTGGATTGAAATTAAGCACATAAGGCCAAACAAAAATGATATAAATTATAGGTTAAAAAAACAAACGAACCCGAAAGCATATGTTCTACAGTGTGCTAAATTAAGATAGTTTAGTAAGGGGCTAGGGGAAAAAGCCATTAACTGAAAAAAAAAGCGAATTCCCTACTGCAGGCCTCTTGCAGTACAGCGCTCAGGCCTCGGTGTGAACACGCCTGTAACCAGGCCAGGGTGTGAGGGCATCTGTCTCTCTGAAACACACACAGCGGGGAGATCTTCTCTTTGTAAAGATTATGATCTCTTCCCAAGTTGCTATCATGTCAGAAGGATTTCCCCTGCTTCCCTGTAAACAAAAAGTCTGAAATGCAGTACGCAATGTCCCTAGATTTGCTTGATTTACTTGTCCAATATGGAAGATCATAGAATGAACAGATAGAATAGACATTGCATTTCTAGTACAGTGGAAATTTCATTGTGATAACTTTTCTTAAGTGTAGAAAGTAGTTATGACTTAACTGGATAAAACCAAAAATTAAATCTTTAAAGTACTCAAAAAACTGTAGGAGTTTTTATGTTTAGCCTTAACTATGGAAGCGCAAGAATGACCTAGATGGAACTTTAAACACTTTGTGGTCCAGCCTCTTACTTTGACAGATGTGGGGGCAGGTGGCAGGGAACCTAACTTAAGAGGGGTAGATTTGATCAGTGGGTTTGCAATCCAGGACTACCTTTCTTTTACCAAAGTATTTCAGTAGTTCTGTTACAAATCATTGTCTGAAAAGCTGTATAACTTTTGGAGTTTTCTGTAACCATTTTATACCCCAGCTTCCTTAGCTGTGGAACTGAGATAATCTGTAGGAATAAATGAGAAAATCCACATAAAACACAGCTCAGCGCCTCATTCATAGTTAACCCCAATATGCACTAATTTTTATTGATCTTTTTAGAGAGAGAGAGAAGTGAAGAGAGAGAGAGAAACATCAGTTTGTTGTTCCACTTATTTATGCATTCATTGGTTGATTCTTGTACGCGCCCTGACAGGGGGTTGAACCTGCAACTTTGGTGTATGGGAATGACACTCTAACCAACTGAGGTACTTGGCCAGGGCAATGTGCATTAATTTTTAGTAGGAGCTTAAGGTGTTGCTGCTTTTGTTGATATTATTCAAATTAAAGACTAATTATTACTACAGTTATGAAAGCAACTATTATTTTTTGGCTGTTCTCTATGTATCAAGGACTGCTCCAAGTGTTTTACCTGGATTAATTAAATTCTTACAATAATTCCATTATGTATTAAAACAAAATACTTCTTCCCACATTGAGCTGAAATGAAAATGATCTTTTAATTGTTCTACTCTATCTGTTTTTGAATGATTTCTTTAGGCAAATTAAGACATGTTACCTTAGTTCTTGCTGTTGTAAGGTTATTTTGCAGCTCTGGTACAGGGACCAAAAGAATGACAAGGGTGTAAAACAGTTCCGGCCTCCCTTCTCCTCACCCTTACATTTCTGCATAAACAGGGGCATCATGTGGGGGAGAAAAGCACACTTTTGGAGGATCAGGACAGCGCTGAACTCTGAGGTTTGGTGTATCTATCAAGAAAATAATGTGGGGGTGGGAGGGTAGAGAGCATTGTGCTGGGTAATCTCTGTAGAGCTTTAAATTCTAATATCTGTGCATTTTAAACAGGAAGACCGGTTCTCTTATCGGATCTCGCTAGGCATCTTTCTATCTTGTATGGCTTCCCAGATTGATGTACCTACTCAAGAAGTTAAAAAAAATTCTGAATCTAAACACAGTTTGTTACACCTATTGCCACACTTATTTGGTTCCTAAATTCTCATTTTCTTAACTTGGATATCTACTTCTTCATTTATCAGCTTGCTGCACACTTTAAATTCAGTGTTAAGTTTCAATTACATTGCTAATAAAAAAATCTTTAGCTAGATATATATGGATTTCTAACCTCAGCTCTACTTAGGGTTTTTTGATAAGTAAGTATGAGATTTGTGACTAAATATACATTTAAAGAATGGACTTAGAAATTCAGAAACTCTCACAGCTGCTTAAAAACTGTAAGGATTCACTCTTACATATAATTTCCAGTTTTCCTTTGAAGTTAATAAACATAGTTTAAATACTTTTGTGAGTTGTTTATCTCTCTTATAGTCATTATATTGGTAAATATTTTTTTCTTATACTATGTTGAAGTAATGTTACAGAGACATCTGTAGTGTACCTGTTGGAAAATTTTAGAGTTCATCAAACATAAAATGTTTTTTTAAACTTATTCTAATCATCTTTGAAACTCTGTACCACGATATCTGTGATCCATTCACCAGGAGTTTCAGAATGCTCTTTCTTCATCTCCCTTTTCAAAAACTGAGATATGCCATTAGAGATTTCACCATTTTTCACTGCTAAGGGTCTTCCATTTTAAAAATGAAAAATCATTGCACATTTCCTAAGTAATATCATAACTATACCACAAGATACTTTTAAATGTACACATATGAATATAATAAAAATAGTGTATATTTGTTGCATTGTTACTAGATGAAAGGTCCTTTACATGACAAATATTTTTTTTTCCTCACAGTTATACAATGTGGCAGGTGTTGTTATCAATTCCCATTTTTGTCACAGAGTAACAGAGGCAAGGAGAGGTTCGTTAACTTGCTTAAGGAGATACAGCTAAAGAAAGTAGAATATTGAACACAGAATAATATCTGATCTCAGAGCTTCTTTTGCAGCCACTATACCTACTACCTCTGAAAGTAACGATTACTTTGTTTTATGTGTATAGAGATGGATATCTAACATGAATTAGATAAATAAGTGTTTAACTAATTAATGATTGAGTAACCCATTAGATGAAAATGCCTAATACCAGAATTATATTGAAGTTCACCGAACCCATTAACCCATGTCATTTTTATACTCATATGTTGAAGAAGTAAATGCAAGATAAATTATTGCTCTTAAATTCATTTAGGATTTGGAGATAACTATGAAAAAAAGCTAAAGTAAGTGAGACTGGATTGCAGAGTTCTTGATTTCTTACAAAAAAAGTAAAATTCAATTGAAATATTTCCTAGGGCATACAGAGATTAAAAGAAAATTAATGTAAGTATGTGGACACAAATAACATTTCATAGAGTTTGTGGTTATCGTTGCTCTAGGCTAAATAAAGTATTAAACAAGTGTAACACTTCTGTGCCTCCAGTTTTCTTGCAGTTGCCGTGTTGGCATACTGTATAAGTTAAATTCCTTCTGCTCCAGGGACTTAGGTCCTCATATTTTATGAGCTTAAATATAATGGAGTTCACCCTGAAACTGGAGTATTTCCACTGTTTCCAATGTTCATAGCTGGGATGTCATTTGTGATGAAGGCATCTATCTATTTCACATATAAGACTAACCAACAACATAGAATTTAGTCTACTAAGATTTTATGTAAGTGGTTCTCTCTATGGAACATACCTGTGCCTTTCCCTTTCCCCATCCATCCCCGGGGCTTGCTCTCTCTCTCTGCAAGGAGCACTCCCGACTTTTCCTCCCCTTTTATCTCCCTAAGCGCTCATGTGCTCTCTCTCTCTCTCTCTCTCTCTCTCTCTCTCTCTCTCTCTCTCTCTCTGTTTCTCCCTCTCTCTCTCTGTTTCTCCCTCTCTCTCTCTCTGCGAAACTCCAAGAGCCCTTCTTTTGCTTCTATAATTTATTTCTTGAGCTCATTTCTTCTATGGCTCACTTCTACCTCTGTAACTTTCTAAATAAACTAGAAAAAAGACTTTATGTAATATTATTTCTGACAATCTCTTTTTGTTCATCTAATTCTTAAATAGAAAGTTAAAGACCAAGTTTCAGAAAACAAATAACCCTAAATATTGTCAATAAAAGGTGCATGGCTTTAGAATTTTCTCATGGTGGTAAACATCAGTCCAACTGCAAGTTTAAACAGACGTGACAGGCTTAGTACCTAATGCATGGATTGCGGCATTGTGAAATGTCTGAAAAATTATTCCCTGGCTATACTAATTAAATCATTGCACTGTCTTGTCACCTGTCTTTTATATCATTACCATGAAACTATAAAAGAAAGAATACACTAGAGAAGTTCAAGAAAGTAGATTAATGGCTAGAATATGATTATCTATCAATCAATCTGTCTGACTACAACTTCTGACCATATCTCTTTCTACAAACTCCATCTCCAGCACTGCATTACAGAGTGTGCTTTTCCTCATAGTCCTCGGACATGATGGGCATACTCCTATGGTGGGGTTTTGGACTAGGTGCTAACCCAGGTGGAACTTTCTACCTACATGTCTGTATAACCAACTCTCACAGCTTCTCTTCACCTACTTCTTATCTATTTAGTGAGGTTGCCTTTTATCACCCTATTGTATGTTAGAGTCTACTGCCTACTTCATCTCCAGGAACATGTGAAATATTTAGACATAGTGTATAAATTTACTATTACTGTGTATTACCTTTCTTCCCACATTTGTACTTCAGTGCCACACAGACAGAGAGAGATCTTTGCTGAATTATTCCAACTGCCCAAATATAGCCTGGAACATGGTAAATACTAAATTAGTATTTAAATGCTTGCTTAATGAATGGAATATTTACTTTCATTTTTGGTATCAATTTATTCTGTTTTCTGTACAACTTTAAGTACACAAATGTTTAATTTTACAGGCCTCTGGAAATGGGTAGAGTCACAGGACAATCTCTTGTCCCACCAAGAAAAGGTGCATATTTTGGTATGTGTTTGTCCTAGAGGGAAAAACTGAAATCTGCATCAATAATGCTGTATCAGATCCTTACATAAGACCTAAAGCCAGCTTGCCATGGAGATCGTAGTCCTTTGTTCAAGTGCCCTGGCGGAAGCCAAAGCTCTTGAGCTGGCAGGGCAAAGGAGACAGTGAGGAAGGATGGCAGGCACTGAACACAGGAGTAGGAAGGAGTGCTGGATTCCTTGGAATGCTGTGGTGATTGTTTCCCTTTAGTTTTTTTTTTTCTTTTTAAGTAATTTCTGTAGAAAGTTTCTGGGCACAGATCCCAGAGAAAGAAAGGGTCCAAGAGCCCTTTAATAAGTCTGGGTACAGGGCACTGCCACAGCAGCTGGTACAAGAGAACCTCCTATCTCAGGTTCAGGTGGAAACAGGAGTTAATGCAGAATAACAGGAAATGTATAGGAAACAATTTTGCTTGGAACATTAGGTGGCTGAGCTGCAGCCTTTGGTCCAGTGTAAGCCTTGCCTCACTTGTCAAGAGTGAAAAATGAGTTTGGTTAGAAGATCCAGCTGGAATCACCCCAGCTTCTGCTACCTTCGTGCTCATTGTTAGGAAAAGATTAACTTTCGCGAACTTTTTGAGTTGTTATTTCCTGAGGACTGTTTCATTCTTCCCAGAAGACTACTGTTGGTGGAATAATCCCCAAGTGGCACTTTGCTTATCCAGCCATCTCTGTCACTGTGGTCACCAACTTGTTCCATTCCATAGAGTCTTGAACTGCTCAGGAATGGGAAATCCATTAAAGTCACTGCCTTCTGTAGGAATAAAGACATTGATCTCAGAAGATTTGACAGTGACTATCTCACTATCTAGAGAATTCTTGCTCAGGTAAACATGGCAGACATCTGTTTTGTTAATGAATATGATTGGTGCTTTACACATTACCTGAACTTTGACATCCCTACTACTGATTATCTCCACAATGACCATGTCATTGAACACCAGATCAAATTTCTTACAGTTATCTAGTGTAATGGAGTTCATTTTGCCCTTGATTTGTGATGTATATATAAGTATGTAAGCCACCTGCTTCAACTCTGTGTCATCAATCACCAGACTGGAAACATTCCCCTGGTTCTCCACTCTCCACTTCCTGCCCTCGAATTCAAGGAGAGTTGGCTTCTTTTTTGTGGCTGGTTTGGGGATGGGCTGACGCCTGAGTTAGGGACAGACAATGGTTTGGGGCCACTTCCTATTGGACCACTCTGAGCCATCAGGGCAGGGCTCTTGTGAGTCTTCATGCCATCAGATACATATTTCAGGGCATGTGTGATGCTCTCCCCCTGACTAATCTGTATAAACAGTGTTGAGTATGAGGCAGAGTCACCTGACCCTGAGCTGGTAGGCATTGGTGGGGGAGATGGGCCTGGCTGGGGAGGGATGAGGAGGACCTGATCCAACAGAGGGTCCTGATGGCAATCCACTCACTCAGTTCTTTTGTCACAGGCCCTGTTTTGCTCTGGGCCAGGCTGGTGGTATGGAACTCTTATGTAAGCCTGCAGCTCTGTCCACATACTCAAGGAAGTTTTGACCCAGTCCGTGTGCTTCTTATCCACAGCTCTGTACTCCTCAAGGACTCTGTGTGTAAGGAACAGGGCAGCATCATTAATTTCTTTCACATAAGAACGAGGCTCCACGCCATGGCCACCCAAACCAGGGCCTGGATACTCTTGCTGGCAGCTGACAGGTGACTGAATATCTTGCAGCCTCAGTTCTTCTCCCGAAAGGTTTTCGCTTGTTGGATCTGCTTTGAGATGGGAGCCAACAAATCAGAAAGCTTATTACCTGCAGGCTGCTGGCACTGACAGGCGGTAACCAAAAGAGCTCGCTCCAACCTCAGACTTGCATAGACCACCTCCGCATGTTTCTGCACATCTCCGCCAATCTCTTCACTAATCTTCAGCTTCTCTGCCACAGGACCAGCAAGCAGTGAGTCAAACGCTTGCACAGAGGAAACTGCTCTTACTTTCGGAGCATGGTTTCCACACCCACAGTGCATGTCAGAGGTACGGGATCCTGCCTCCAGGCAGCCCACAGCCCTCTCCAACTTTCTACTGGATTTTGCAAGGCAGCCATAACATACCACCTACTTGGGACTGCAACAGCCACTGTCATGTTTCCTTTTTTATTCACCCATGTATCTAAAGAGTTCTACCCAATCTGTGCTGTGTTAATCTATATTTGTAAACTGTACACACGGTGCTGGCTTGAGCAATTAGCAGAAAAAAAATAAACTCATTTATTCCTGTTAAAGAAATTATCAAAAACATAAAATTTCATTTATAACTTTGAGAGTTTTGACATTTTCTTATCACACTGTGTTTTCTGAAAAGCTCCAAAGAAAGTGTGTCATTGTGTTTTTCTATTAAATGCCTAAGCACTCATCAGTGACGACTACTTTACAAGAAAGAGATTGATGATTTCAGAAAAGCCCTTAGGATGCAATCTCAGCAGGACAGTGTCCCCTTTCTACCAAGATGACAATAATTATTTCCAGATAAAAAGTAAACTGACATATGCCAAGTTTACAAATATAAACTGAATTCAGCTTAAATAAGTAACACGAATTACAGGAATCTATCACAATACCTGATTATTCGGTTTCATCACAATACTAAAAAATTAAAAAGGTTTGGTTCAAAAAAACTGAAGGGTAAAGTTACATATCATTATATATCTACAGTGGATTCTAAATGACATTCAGTGGGTTTCTGATACTGACATGAGCCTGTCCATTCCTTCTTGTTAAGTAAGACCTTGATAAAAATCCAAGAGAAGCTAGAAGATGCTTCTATTTAAACTCTTCTTCATCCTTGACTGGTCCACACTGTGTTCCTTCTCTTTTCTTGGTTCACAAACACTTTTCCACTAATGGCGGTCTGCACTAAGATGTATTTCCATTTATCAGGTTTCTATTATTTGCAGAAATCTCAACCCCGCATTTCCTCAAAGTTCCCTTTCAGTTATGCCCTTTTATGAGTTATATTGCTAAAGGGGCTTTGCGAAATGCTTCAGGTTAGTTACTGACTGCCCGGAAGTGCTTTCCCTCTCTACTTGTGAGGCACATCCCTTGATGCTGCCTTTTTTTTTTTCTTTTTGCTGTGGCTGCAGTTTCTTTGGCCCACAGCCTCTGTACAACTACTTCTGTGTTGTTTCACTTAATGATAGGAAGAATTGATGTGGTTCTTGCTCCTGTGGAAAAAAGAGTTTACTGTTTGGAAAGAGTAAAAACGTAAAAAGAAACCACCACTGTTTTTTATACCATGTTTCCCACAATTAAACATCACTGAGCGTTGCTTCGGTTTAGGGCCTTGGACTGTTTGTGCGTGCCACAGTGACTACATGGGTAACCTGTGCAGGGGCGTCAATCCTGTGACAGATAGGCTCTGGTGTTAGCACACTTATTCGGTCACACATATTTGAACACAAAGAGATTTGGGGAACTTCCGGAGTTTTAGCTAGTGAAGTTTGAAGAACTCTTAATACATTGGATTTGGGAGATTGAAAGGACCATCATTCTTATAATAAGAAGCATTGGTCCCTGTAGTTAAAAGAAACTGCCCAAAGATACATAATTAAGTACTTGGGATAAAGATCGCCCACGTTAAGAAGTGCCTAAAGCACAAAACTGATACCATTTTCTAAGACATCTTATTATTTTTCCAAAAGCCTTTTTCTGAATCTGTATTGCTAATAAAATGCACAGGCCCCTCAGAGCTGTTATTTATAATAACTAACAGAAATGTTCTCATGCTTTTGGGACCTTCTCACTATTAATCTAAACTTTATAATGATTCACGGAGGTCTTCAATCACTTCAGCCTACCATTTTCTCCCTTAGTTTCTTCTAAGTTCTTTTTTTTTTTAAGCTTAGCGTTCAAGGCCCATGATAATCACTGGGATGATACACAAACCTTTGAGCTTTCTGAAGCCTGTTTCTCTTTGCTGTACTTCCGTAGCCAAGCCTAGACTCTGGATATCATCTCTATAAGGTATAGCTGCACCTAAGAACTTACAACGTGCTGCTGGAGAACAACAGAGAGTTATGTTTAAATTTATGATGCAGGTTTGAAAACTGCTCTCATGGAGACCTCAAAATCTAAACACTTCCTACTTTAGAGTTTTATATAGCTGTTTGCTTCTTACAGTGATCTCCCCCACAATATTTATAGGGTTATAGGGGTACATCTTAGTCATTTGAATCTCAGTTTAAATTTATTGTTATCAGAGGCCTTCCCTGAACACAGCATCTAAAATAGACATCAAGTTGCTTACTGTTGTGTCACCCATTTTTAATTTTCTGCTTAAGACTTACCACCTAAGTTACTTCTCTCATTATTTATTTAGTATTTTGTGGACTGGCCATTTCTTCTCACTAGAACGTAAAGTACGTGACATTTCTGTTTTGTAAAACTGTAGAACCCCAGTACTTAGAACAAGGTCTGGCACTTAGTAGGTGCCAAACAAATGTTTATTGAGTGGACAGAATGAATAAGCCTCTGTAATTCTCATATTTATTTACTGCCTTATATAAATGTGGCATTAACATAAAAACTCTAATATTTGCAACTCAAATTCATTCAGAAGAAAATGAATTGAATTAATTGGTTCCTTTCTCTCACTGACCTTGGGCAAATAACCCAAACCTCTGAGATCACATTTCTTTTCAGAAAAATTAGAAAATTTTACTAGACATTCTTAAATAATCTCTGTTAGCTCTACAATACTGGAACTTTCTTTTCTTTAAGAAAATTATGCTTTAAACCTCTCAATTTTAATATTTGAGCTTTGTTATCTAATCAGTTTCAGCTCAAGAATAGTATTAATGGTCGTGTCCTTTACCTACATGAAATTAGTGTCTCAGTGCTTCTCTTTAAAAATCTCCCTCAACTGCTTTAAGAGCTTTCCAAACATATTAAATAAGTCACCTGTGCCAGTGTGAGGGCGTTATTTAAAGTTGGCTGTAGATTTGTAATATTTTAAGTAATTTTTATCTTGTAAATTGGTATAGCTTTCAGTATATCCATGCAAAGTTTCTACTTTTAAATACAGTACTCATAATTTAAAGCTCTTTATTGTCTGAGCAACTCCATTGAAGGCTCAATATTAAACAAATAAATCAGATTGTATCAAAATCCACTGCTGGAGATCTTACTTTATAAAACCTGTTTATTTATGTCATTATTAATTTCTAGGAGGAGCAAAACAAGACAGAAAAATAAATGTGTAGTGCCAGGCAGCAAACCAGAAAATGGACCATAGCTTAAATTTTCATCTGACAGATCGATGTCCCATAATGTGATTTAATGTCCTCTCAAACTCAAAGACCTACCTGAAGATAAAAACTACAATTTCCATGTCTTCTTAGTATCTACCCTAATTTAACTGAATTTGCAACATGAATTTTTGGAAATTGGATCTCTCTTGCAAATTTATGGCCATTAAGAAAAGAATGTTACAACTACTGTGGGTATATTTTTATCCTCCCAACTGATACTAACATTACATCTTTGAAAAGCCAGGTGATACAGATTTCCATTCAAACTAGTCCAGTGATTTGTTATAGTATGAAGAAATGAATTAAATAAATTATATGGCTACATTTGGCAAGGATTAGCCAGGCAGGATGTACCGGTTAGGAAAATATATTTTGAAATTAAATATGTGTGTGTTCGTTAACTTTAATGATATTGTTCTCTCATTTATTCAACTTGAAAGTGTAGCCATGGAAACATTAGGCACTTTTCCTCAGGAAAGGGAAATCTGACCACAGCTTGAAGGTCTAACGATATTTGAATAACAGAGAACCTGTCAGAAATGGTATTCTTTGGTCTTAAAGATTTAAAACCATTTTGTAGCTTTTTAAACCAGGGATGTGCAAACCTGTGAGAAACTTTGAAATTCCCTAGGGACTCCCTTCTTACCCATCCTGTCCCACCATCACCCACCACTGAGGGTGCCGGTCACGCTAAAGAGGAAGGAGAGACTAGGTCTCAATGCAGCGATCCTCATGTGAGCACATGCTGTTCTTCTGCTGACAGTCATGTCAACAGCCGCGGACCCTGCTCCTTTATTTTCTGGCTTATTCATTCAACAAATGTTTTGAATGCCTGCCATGTGCTGGAACAAGATGAACAAGGTATATTTCTTATAGTGCTTACATTAAAATAGTTTTAAAATGTGGAATATTATATAAAGATTTATAGAATATGAGCATTAAAAACCTTTAAGAAATCATTTTGCTCATCTTTGTTTTTTATTTGTGTGGAAATTGAGGCCTAGAGATAGGGAATATGGCTTCTCAAAATTACAGTTAGTGAAGGTTTGGAGTTGTGAATTTATTCTTGTATCATTTGTTTATTACTAACTGTATTACTAACTTGCATTATTTCCATATGAACAACTGTGAAACCACGTTTGCCCACCCCTGTATATGATGTCAGTGTTTGTTCTACTTCCTCTCCACATGCATAGGATAATTACCCATTCATTCTGCTTTTTAAAACATCCCTTTCCTCTTCTTATTCTTCACTATGCTCTGGTTATTCTTTTGCTGTGACATGGATGACCTGCTTGACAGAGTTTCACTTTCCAGTTTGCCCTTTTCTGAATCACCTTCAATTTCAGGTTCTTTAACTGTTGTCTGAAGCCATAGGAACAAACTTGGCTGCAAAGGAGGCCAGGTGAATCCCCAAGGTTTACTGCTCCGTACTTCATTTCTCTTCTGGTGCTAACTGTGAGACCATTTGGCAACAGTAGACTTTGAGCCTTAAGATAATTAGTTCTTCCTCAGAATGGCACAGTTTTTAAGAAGGAAAGTATGCAGCATTTGTTTCAAAACCCAAATCTATCATTTGTAGTATATGACCCATTTTAGTGGCTCTTTGATATTTTTTAAAACAGTTTCCATGAATAATATCCTTAATAAGGTTGTCTCCTTATGTCTTACTTCTGAATTATTTCTAATACCATCCCAAGCACATCTTGTCCCAATTGAATAGAAACTAAAAATGTTGATGGAAAAATAAAAAATATGAAAAATTAAGTATAAAATAAAAATGTAATTAATGTGAATGAATAATGTTTAATACCTTAATTATACACTTTATATATAGTAATTTTATTTTATAGTTATAAGTACACTTTGTACCTAGGATTTAGAATAAATTACTACATATTGAATCTGTCAGTATTTTCCTAGTATTTTAATTGAACCATACTAACAAAGCAAGACATATTCCAATATGAATTCTAAAAAGATGAATAAGTTTTTCATTTGCCTGAATGAAAACCCATTTTATAATTTCTAAACATATATATGCATCAGATAATAATCTAAGTTCAATGAAGTTGAAATATTTATTAATAATGTAATACAATTTCTCAAGAAATTTGTTTAAACATGCCAAAACAATCAGACCAGGTCTTGCTAATTTTGTTAATGTCCTTTTTTATAGGTGATGAGACAAAAATCAAATCCAAATGAATCAACAAAAAATAAATCAGTTGTAATAGAATAATTTATAATAAATTCATATTTTGTTTTTATCCATAGTTCCTATCGCAGAGCTCCTACAACCCTTCCAATTATCTAAGTGATAAATATTAACACAGTGTTATCACTTGGCTTTTCAATATTGTGGGGAAAAAATTGCTACTTAACTGCCAATGGGATAGTTCTCCTTTTTTGAAAGAAGATGAGTAAACTAATCCCTTTGGTAGGAAATTCAAAATCCTTGCAACTGTGGCTTAGTTCACACTTCTAATATCATTTATAATTAATATGATGGAAAATAAAATTAATAGCATAATATAAATATAATTTTACCATTGTCATTATATTAATTATATATGAGGTCTGTCCAGAAGGTATCCAGCCATGTACTATGAAAAATAGAGACATTTACTGAAGAAGATACAAGATACAAGAAACATTGTGCATAGGACAACAACACCTCAGTACCCTTCATAGTAGGCACCTTGGGACCTCACACAGTTCTCCCAGTCACCATCAACTGCCCCATTGTATTTTCCTGAATCTCACTGATGGTCTGAAATCTCTTCTCTTTCAAAGGTGATTTTAGTTTTGGGAAAAGCCAGAAGTCACAGGTTGCCAAATCTCGGCTGTAGAGGAGCTGAGTCACCTGGGTGATTTGATATTTTGCCAAAAGCTCTGCACAAGAGGTGATAGAGGTGATGCATGAACAGGCGCATTGTTGTGATGAAGCTGCCAATCACCAGTTGCCCATAGCTGCAGTCTCCTGAGTCATCTGAACAGTTTCCATGGAGGAATGTTCTAGCTTAACACAAAATTTAATGCAGATTTGTTGCTCTACTCTCTCAGTCATTTTGAATGTGATGGCCACACAGTACACATGCTCACTCAATGGCACCTACTGCCCCCACTGACTAGTACAGTGAAGTCATCATTGTTCACACATGCGCATTCCAGTCCACTCTCGTTGGCTGCCAGGTTAATGTCACACAAACAGTTCTCATTATATTAACAAGGGCTGGAATTTTTCCAGACAGACCTCTAATGTATTTTTTGTGACACATTATAGTATGTGAAAGTGTGCAATGTTGTGCATTCACAGCTGTGTTTGTTCCCTATAACAAAGATGTCATTATACTGTATTTGGCACAGAAATCTTTAAAAACAATAGAGCTCAAATGTTGCTAACTCCTAGAGCTTTCAAAAAATCTTATTAAAGGGAATTCATACTCCTTTTTTCTGACACTTCCTTAATCCTCTGAACACTTATTAAAGCATTTACCATGGTCTACTCCTCATGTGAAATATCTATATGCGCATCTTTCTCAACCACTACAGCCTTGGGTTTACCAAAGCACTGTAATTCATTTTTTAACAGTGCAGTAGAGAACAAGCAAATGGACTTCAATAAATGTGTGTTCCGGAGTTATATTTAATGATTCTGATTTGTCTTTATAATGACAGCAAAATTCTGAAGAAAATTTTCAAAACCCAGGCTTAGATAATTAGGATTCTTCTGCTGGTAACAGAAGACTACTGCCAATATTCAGTGTTCTTTCTCATATTAAATTGTATATTTTGATTCAAAATGTGCTGAGTTCCACTGTTCTCACATACTGACACCATAAAATGTATAGGAGAGGGTTAACATATTAGGCCTAATGTTGTTCTTTCAATGGATCTGCTTGCAGGCCTGGCTCTAAGCTGGTGCCTGGGCACTAAGCTCTTGAAGTTCTCTGCATTGATACGGCTGTTCTGTTTGACTGGGTCAGTGAATTCACTGTGCCAGTCTGATTTATGGTGAACATCTGTTTTCCTTCTGGGAATCAGGAATTTCTATGATTGTGGCTGTTCACACAAGCAGAGTGGCTATATGACCAGTGCCCAGCAGAGTCCTTGGACTGAGTTCCCAGCAGGCTGTACTGGGCAGAAACTCTGCCCATGCATTCCTGTCATGCATCGTCCCACTGTAACAAACCATAGCCACCAGAAGAACTGCCTGAGTTCTATGAATTCTTCCTGCAATTGACAGAATGATCCTGAGAATCATGAGGAAGGGAAGAACTAATTAGATACTGGCTTGTTATTTCTCTTAGCAAACTTCTTCCAGTCACTTGGACATTCTCATTACAAAAGATGAATAACACAGTATTATACAGAAAAATGAATTGCCCCCTATACCTCCTAACACTTCACTCTTCTATAAGCAATTCCCACTTGCTCACAACAAAGGCACAGCTTACACATGGTTTTGCCTAGTTAAAAGACAAAAGAATGAAAAGATAAGCAAAATGTATTTTTTTCTAAAGATGAAGCTGTATTTTAAAAAAACACTGAGGAGGTAATACAGTACAAAGAAAGCATCACTGGGTTTTATAATCAACTTACCATCCTGCCATTTCCCAAACATAAGATCTTAGGGAAATTATTTAATCTCATTGTGAACCAATTCTGAATATGTAAAATGGGATAATAAGACTAGCCTGCCACTCTGGTAGGATGCTGAGATGAAATAAGTTAAAATGTGTTAAATACAGCTGAACACTGTTATGTTGAATTAGGATTTCTTTTGTCTATAATTCTAGGTTTTAGACTGTGAAAAAAATCAGGAAGATGTAGTTCCATTAAATCCTGACCTTTACATACAAAGTTAGAACTATATAGTCTTGTACCTTCATTTTGGTGGAAAGAAGGAAGAAGAACAAGGACTATGAAAAGGAGTCAAAATAAATAGCAGCTGTTCGTGAGTAAAAGAAATAAATTCTTAATAATTATTTTTCTTAAAAGTGCCAGCAAGCCTCCAAAATGCTTCTAATTCAACTAAATTTTTTGATATTTTTAATACTCTTTCAAATATTTATTGTGAACCAGCCACTAAGCTGATAATCACGTCATATTCCTTATCTCATGTAATCCTATGTTCCACCTTTGAACTTAGGTATTATTATTATCCCAGATGAAGCATTCCAGACTTTAGTTATTACAGCATGTCCATATCGCTAGTGGGAGCCCGGCAGAGCAGGCGTAGCGCACGTACTGTATGTAGGTGTCTTGTGTCATAGCCCAGTTCCTCTTCAATAACACTACGACATCTTCCTTTTCCTCTGCTTCAGCTTGGAACGCAAAACTTCATGATTTTCTATTTCATTTTAATGTAACTATTCATGTCCTAGCTAGATACCAGTTTTTCATGTCAGAAAATAACATATTTTTCATAATATAAATGTAAATATTATTTGGTGTCTCAGTATACTCTAATAGAGTATGGAACTGGGCCTAATGAAATCATTGGTTTTTCCTGGAGTTTTGCTTTGCAAGTTTACCCTGCCAATTTACATAAATCAGTGTGTATCTAAAAACAAAGTCCAACATGAGAGGTATTTAGTATTGTGGGAAATCCTACTAGAGATTATATTTGTGGATTTTCTTTTCCACTTCTTTAGTGAGAGAGATAACAAAAGAATTGTCTCAAATTTACTGAAGATGAAATGTCTCTAATTGATGAGTCCAGTGTGCTCTTGTATGAACAAATGTGGGAGAAAACAGCTATGTGTGGATTATTTGCGCTTTGAGAACTAAAATGATAATATGACTTTTAGCTATGGGTCCATTGAAGAGAAGTGCTTTGATGTGTTAGACTTAAGCGTGGTCCAAATCAGTAATCCAAGGACCACCTGGTGCCAGACAGATGGCTGTGTAGGCACTGACATGGGTAGCACCAAGGGTTGCAATATTAGAAGACAAAGTCTGAGAACCCTCTGTCTGAGATGAACCCTGGAGTTGCATAACCCCTGGAGGGACAGAGTAAGTCTGTACAATGAGCCAAATCAATAAGGCCACCTCATGGATTCCCTAGGCTGTTATGGACCTGAGCATCAACCATCGACACTGCACAACAGCAGGGATCAATGCAAGGATGCAAGGAGGAATTCTAGTGCTCCTCCTCCGTGGGTAAAGAAGTAAAATTTGATCGCTTTGGGGCTGTAAACTCTGGAGTAGTCTGAATAATTAAAGGGAAGGCAAAATTTAACCCAGAGTTATTGAACTTCCACTAATTGCAGTTAATTTAAGAAAGAGATGTAAGATCATTTCTGCAACCTAGTTTTGTTAGTGAGCAGATATAGTGGTGTATCAGTATCTGTTAAATTGACAGTAAAAGACTAAAAAGAGAGAAAGTATATAAATGTACTAAGATCCTATGCAACAAGGATAATAGCCAATAGATTTCCTGTAGTATATTTTGTCCCCAGGAAGTTGATGGCCTCCAGTCCCCACTTAACCTAAATAAAATACTAAATGCCATACAAAAATAATTACAAGAACTTCTTTTGCCTTTATTAACTTTACAATCAGATATTTATTAACTATGCACTGTATTCAAGGGACTTGGCTACATCATGCTGCATTCAGAGACATGACTCCTAACCCAAAGAACTTAAATTCTACTGCAGGGAGAGAAATTAAACAGTTAAATGCACACACCAATATGTTTGCTTAGTCTTCTCATGATAACTATTTTTATGAGGGACTAATAATAAAAAATTATGAATGAATGACACCTCTGTCAACATAAATTAGATACAGAAGTGAGGATGAAACCAAATTTGAGCCATAGGGTGAAGTAAAGCTTGTTATAGCCTCTGGGAAATCTGAATTTAATTTTACATTAGCCACAGAAAGAAGTCATTTCTCTCCTTGTTAGAATTTTACTCAGAAAAATCTGAGACCAGTATTTCCTCTGCTTATTTCATTCTGAGCCTAATGATGACACAAAAAACATGGTAGAAAATACAAAAAAAAATTGCAGGGAAGTAGATCCATAGCTTTATCCAGGGCATTAAGTCAGCCTTGAAACTCGCCTTCTCTCTTATGCGAACAAGTTTCTTTACTATTTATGTGCGTTTTGTTGTTTATACTAGAAAGCATCTACACTGATGAAGCCTTGCACAAGTCATTTAACCTCGTAATTCTTTTATTTGCAATATAAGCCCTACGGAAAATAAAGTCTTATTATGAATATCTAATGAGATGATATTTGTTGTCATGTAGTGCAATCTATAAAGGCAAATACATTTTAAAGTCATTCTTAAAGAGTATGAGCAAAAAAATAATGATCAGAATTAAGTTCATTCTCACTAAGAATCATGCCTATACAAACTAAAATGGTAAAAAATATGTATGGGTACTATTTTTAATACAGAAGAATTTGGAAATTTTTTAAATTTTTAATGGCAACCACCAATATAATTGGACATTTCATAAAAATTTAATATTTAAAATCACTTCCACATTTACCTTACAAGAGAAAGATGAAGTCCCTGAAGGAAAATATTTGAAACAATTATGAAATTTTATGTTCAGTAAATAAAAGTGAACAATTATGTTCAGTAAATAAAAGTGAACAATTAAAATGCATGGGGTGTGAGCCAATATAACTATTTACACCATCATCAACCCCATTTACATTGTTGAACTGGGAAACACAAGATATATTTGAAGAACACAGGGTTTAGCATTGAGGCTGGTTACAGAAAAGTAGACTTGAGAGCAGAGAGCATCTAACCAGTCTGAGGAACCACAAGCACAGACATGCTATGAGTGGCAAGAACAAATGAAGTAGATTCAGGGCTTGTAAGAATAGCTTAAGAGGTATTCTTTCTATGACATTATAAAAGAACTTGCTTCAGAGAATTTTCCATTGGATATATACATTGTAAGGTCAAGTTTGCATTTTACCTCCATAGCTTTGTAAATGCATTCCTCTACATTTAAAGTACATTCTATTTATATTGCTCATTAAATTATCCCAGTTTGGCCATGGGTAAAAAAAATAGACTTAGGTCTTGCAAAAGGATTAGCTAGTTGCTTATCCTATTTATTAAATTAAGTTTTATTTATTCACTAATAAGATTATTATAATAAGGTTAATCTTATACTAAGGATATTATTTATTAATTAAAATTCTCAATATTTCCTAATAAACACTTTTTTGTTTCTATTTTACCTATCAATACTTTATTATGCTCAGTGCTTCTCAGCTAAATGGCAGGAAAGGATAGCGGTTTTAGCTTCATAATTCAGGGTGGGGCAAAAGTAGATTTTATGGCTGTTTGTACAGAAAATAATACAATAATTAATAAATAATAATACTAGGATAGACTCTGTGTTCATGTACTCACAATTATAAACCTACTTTTGCTCCACCCTGTATAGTTGGCTGGGTATTTTCTGTTACTATTATAATGGTTCGTGAGAAATTTTAAAGAGAGTAGATAAAAGGAGAAAAGATTTACAGCTACAAAAATGTTAGTAAATCTTCCTGAATCAAATACTGACCTCAGCCATGGTGGTGGGGGGAGGAGGGAGTTTCTTAAAGGACCACGACTAAAAGATTGATTGAATGGTTGTTCAGCAGCCTGAATTATGGCACAAAAATTGATCCTAGAGGAAAAAGCAATTACTATTGTTGGCATTCCAGCAGGGACAGTGGTCTGTGTGAAACTGTCACTGCTCAGAGTGATGAGGGGGTTTTCAGAGGTCTGTGTACTGGCTTTTCTCAAATCATGATTGTCCAAAAGCATATAAGCATGTTAATGTAGGACTGATCAGATCTTATATAAATGCTTTAAAGAAAAAAATTGCCAAATATAGACTCATGCTAGGTCATATTAGTTTTTCCAAAAACTAAAAAGTAGTTTCATGAGGCAAAACAGTGACTGATGGACCTCTAATAAAATATTGATTTATTGTTTGTTTTTTAATTATGACTTCTCATTTTTCTCTCTCTTGCTAATAGGATTCCTGCTATGCTGCTTTCAATTAAAAAAACAAAGAATTTATCTGTATTATTTTGTACTCAATCCTTTTTATTCAAATTAGAGTTATTATCAAATTATTACCATAATAGAAAGAGATTCAGTATTCAAAGTTAGGACTGGTACTTTGGAGATATATACATAAAACTTTAATAAATAAACATAAATCAAATCATTTATTAAACCCATATACACATTTCATATTAAATGCCATGGTTCAAAAAAAAGGGATCTTTTTTTAAAATTCTTTACATACAAGCAAATTCAAGAACTGGTGAGGTTTAGGGAATTGCTATGAATAATATAGAGAGAATATAAGCCATACTAGGATGTGACAAAAAATAAAACTGTGCTCAAAGGTTGTTCTTTGGCAATCTTAAAATACTACCAAAGTAATATAGGATTCTTTCAAATTCTGTAACATATTTCTTTTAAGAAACATATATTACTTTCTGCCACCAGTAAACATTTCTTATTTTTGTATAGGGATAGATTTGGTATTCTGTTTTTAGGAGGAAAAAATCACTATAGAAATTATTATAGAGCAGCATATGGAGTATAATAAATCAACCTGATAAATCCCTCATTTTCACAAAGAAATATGTGTATTGGTTAAATAGAAACCTAGTTCAATTCCCACTTAAGAGCAATGTAAGCCTGAGCAAATTACTTAAATTTTATAAGCTACAGTTTTCTCATCTACACAATGGGAAAAATCATACTTAATAGTGCTCCATAAACCAATATGTTCAGCTTAGGGCCTCTAAGCCTTCTAAGGCCTCCTAAGGCAAAGCAGACTTCTTTAAAGAAAGAAAAATGTGCTTTCTACAGCCTCCAGGTGAGAGAAGAGAGTAATACAAAGAGTATAAGAATTCTGGGATAGGGGGTGTAGCGAAGTAATATTTGAGTAAGTAGGAATGAGCATACCTATTGTAAGACTGTAAACTTGATCTAAACCAGGCATCATAATTTAAAAATTAAAAACTCATCTGGAAATGAGAGATAACTGCCTGAATACCAGACCACAATACCTGTATAACAGAAAATAATATTGGGTTGCCAAAAAGTCTGTTTAGTTTTTTCCATAAAAGAAAACAGACTTTTTTCATTTTCACTAATAACTTTATTAATTTGGATATTTTTAGTATGTTAGCTGTCTCCTGTAGAACATTGTAGAACATGGACTGTTCTCAATTAATGTCTCAATTTGATTGCTATCAACTTCAATTGGTCAATCCAACCATGGAGCATCATCCAGAGAGAAATCTTCAGCACAAAACTTCGCAAACCACTTTTGACATGTTCAATCAGTCATAGCACCTTCTCCATACACTGCACAAATCTTTTTCTGTATTTCAGTTGCATTTTTACCTTTCTTGAAATAATAAAACATAATATGCCAAAATGTTGCATATTTTCTTCCATCTTCAATATTAAAATAGCCACACAAAAATTCACCAATCTTGTTGTTTTTTTCAAAATGCATGTTGAAATGACAGCTGTCACAATTCAATCTAACAGAATTGTTTCGAATGAAGTTAAAGACAACTAAGTGGCACTGGAGCCATGGTACAGAAATAAACAAACAAAGTTTTTGGCCAACCCAATAAAAGACAGAGGATCCTGGGCTTATGAAGAGAAAGAATTTTAAGTTCTATTTAACATCAAGCATAAAGGGAATAGGGATGTTATAATCAGAGAGATCTCATGTGAATGCTACTTTTATAGGCTGCATGCCCCTCAGTTTACCTGCTAAATTATCCATATGAGGTTATATTTAAGAGCCAGAAATACATAAATTCATACACATAAAAATGATGCTCTTGTACTGATTATTGATTGAATGAAACAACAGTAATTTTATAGTCATTCTCATACTAATAGCCACCCTCAAACCTGGATCTATTGGGTTGGCCAAAAGTTCCTTTGTTTTTTTCCTAAGATGACTCTAGTAGCACTTCGTTGTCTTTAACTTCATTTGAAATGATTTTGTTAGATTGTATTGTGACAACTGTCATATCAGCATGCATTAAAAAAACTTATCAAAATCGGTGAATTTTTGTGTAGCTATTTTAATATTGAAGATGAAAGCAATTACAAACTTTTTGGCATATTATGCTTTATCATTTCAAGAAAGGTAAAAATGCAACTGAAATGCAGATAAAGATTTGTGCAGTGTATGGAGAAGGTGCTGTGACTGACTGAATGTGTCAAAAGTGGTTCACATAGTTTTGTGCTGGAGATTTCTCACTTGACCATGATGCTCCACGGTTGGGTAGAACAGATGAAGTTGATAGTGATCAAATCAAGACATTAACTGAGAACAATCCATGTTCTACTATGCAAGAGATAGCTCACGTACCTCAAAATACCCAAATTAATAAAGTTATTGGTCAACATGAAAAATGTGTTTTTTTATCTTATGGAAAAAACTGAACAGACATTTTGGCCAACTCAATATTTACCTTTGAGATAGCTCTGTGAAATCTCAATCCAGAGAATAGTTTTTTGTTCTTTGAGCAAGAACAAGATTCAGAATTACTTATACAAACATTAATAAAGGTGAGTAGGAAGAGCAGCCTTTAGCCTTTCAAACTCTAATTGCCTTTCAGGAAAGATCAGAAACAAATATTCCTGCGAGTATTTGTTGTTGTTATAACTCTGTAACTTCCTAATTACTTTCCAATTAGCCTTCTTTCTGCTCCCCTGATATAACTAGCAATAAAAACTCTTTGTTTAAAAAGAGCAGAGGTAAGTTGGGCATACTGCATCCTCTGGAGATTTGTTAGCACAGGATTGCAGTATGAAAAGTAGTTGGTGTTTTCCATGAACAGAAGGGCAAAAGACCAAATATTTGGAACCTTGACTTAGGAAAGAAAAAAGAAAATCAATATGAAGTCAGCCTAGAACCAGCCAGGAACACTAGGTGCAGAAAATGTCTGTAATTCTGATGTCATCCCCTATTATTATTTGCCGAATCTATAAAATCTCGCTGCATGGAATTCTCATTTGGAAGTGGGATAGCATGATTTGAGAAAATAGCACTTGTAATTGCTTCCCTCTTCCATATATCTAAATCAAACAAGGCCAAACTGCAGAATGTTGCCCTGTTGCTGATAGTGATAGGAAGTGTGTGGAGAAACTGTGTTCGTGGTAGCCTATGGGACTTCACGATGCTTAGTCATACACACATTGAGGAGAAACTTTTTCCGAAGGTTTAGGATTTCTTCAAGGGCATATGTTTTCTCTGAATTTGTTCTCAAACTACTATTAAAACTATTCTGTTAAGTAGTTATTTCCTATTCCACTTGAATTTGGATTATTTTCCATTATTTTAATGATTTATATATACTAAACAATCTTACCAGAGGAGAGGTTTAGTATATTAGTAAGCTCCATCACCAATTTAATATATATTAAATACAGGGGCTGGCAGAAGTAACACCTGCTTGAGTGTGGTTGGTAGGGTAATAACATGGGTGTAATAATTTACACTTTTAATTTGAACATTTCACCTAAAATGTCACATGGTCTGCTTCAGTGTGATATTGTTATGTTAAAGAATTACATGTTTATAATTTTGTAATAATAGATTTTGTTTGCTTGCTTGTTTTGTTGATTAGGTTCCACTTATAGGTGAGATCATATGGTATTTGTCTTTCACCTCCTGGTTTATTTCACTTAGCAAAATGCTCTCCAGATCCATCCATGCTGTCATGAAGAGTAAGAGCTCCTTCTTTCTTTCTGCTGTGTAGTATTTCATTGTGTAAATGTACCATAGTTTTTGGATCCACTCATCTACCAATGGGCACTTAGGCTGCTTCCAGCACTTAGCTATTGTAAATTGTTCTATGAACACTGAGGTGCATAGGTTCTTTTGGATTAGTGTTTCAGGATTCTTAGGGTATAATCCCAGTAGTGGAATTGCTGGGTCAAAAGGCAGTAGTACCATTTTTAGTTTTCTGAGGAAATTCCATACTGTTTTCCACAGTGGCTGCACCAGTCTGAATTCTCACCAAGAGTGCACTAGGGTTCCCTTTTCTCCACAACCTCACCAGCACTTGTTTGTTGATTTGTTTGTGATGGCCATTCTGACTGGTGTGAAGTGGTATCTCATTGTGGTTTTAATTTGCATTTCTGTGATGGCTAGTGATGCTGAGCATTCTTTCATATGTCTCTGGGCCCTCTGTATGTCCTCCTTGGAGAATTGCCTGTTCGGGTCCTTTGCCCATTTTTTAAGTGGATTGTTTATCTTCCTGGAGTGGAGTCATGTGAATTCTTTATACATGTTGGAGACCAAACCCTTGTCCGAGGTATCATTTGCAAATATATGTTCCTACACGGTTGGTTCCCTTTTCACTTTGCTGATGTTTTCTTCGGCCATGCAGAAGTTTTTTATTTTGATGAAGTCCCATTTGTTTATTCTTTCTTTTATGTCCATTGCTCTAAGGGATGTATTGGTGAAAATATTGCTGTGTGGAATATCTGAGATTTTCCTGCCTATGTTCTCCTCTAGGACTTTTATGGTTTCATGACTTACATTTAAATCTTTTATTCATCTTGAGTTTATTTTTGTGTATAATGTAACCAGAGACATTGAAATAAAGAAGAAACTGACAGTAACCAGAGGGATTGAGAGGAGAGGGATAATGGGGGAAAATAGGAGAAGGGCCATCAAGGAGCATGTGTAAAGGACACATGGACAAAGCTAAGGGGGTAGGTTTGAGGGTGGGAGGCAGGGATGGGTGGGGTAGGGGGCATGGTGGGGGAAAATAGAGACAACTGTACTTGAACAACAATAAAAAATTATAAAAAATGATTTTGTAATAAAAAGGGAATAATTTGTGCCAGGCCCCATACTTTAAGCTTTATATATAAACAAGCTATCCTTACCTTATTAAGTTTCATAGACTTAAAAAATCATGACCTATTGTAGTTAAAGTACAATCTCAGCCTTTTGTAGGAGCTTTGAAAGCTTGACAATCAAAGTTATGCTTTTTAATACTGTCTTTATAAAGTAAATAAGAATGTTCAATCATGTATTTATATGGAAAGAATAAAATATTAATAGTTGTCCTTGCAATATCATATTAGTTATCTATATCTGCATCTATATATACATAGGTACAGAGATAAACAGATTAATATAGATATATATTTATGTGAAATGTCAGAAAAGTTCCTTTCTTTAAATTTATCTCTAGAAGTTTATTGCACCCTTTGCTACCAAGGTGTTTAGGAAAAGGGTTAAGGTCCTTAACTGATCAATACCAGGAAAAAGTGGACAGTGGAAGCTACCTTGTTGTAACTCCTTGGTCATGCAGAGATGGCCAAGTAAAGTACTGTGGAAGTTACCGTTAACGAGTAAGTACAGATTGCCTAGTAATGATCATGAGTCTAAGAAGTGTTTCAGGTCTATCCAATGAGAAAACCAGAAGTGTCCCTAAAATATTGCTCTTTTGGGGGTGTGGGTGGAATAGCTAAGGACCTTACATGTGGTAGCCATGTAGATATAATAATGGTGTTTAAAAATTTTAGAACTTTCTAATATTAGGACAAAAAGACAGCATCTTACTGTTCAGAGTTGAGGCTTGGACTGCTCTGGCAGAGCAGTGGGTTGCGTGACCCTCACTGTGTCAGAACACACACCAACTGTCCTGACGCCTGCTTGTGTAGCATGCAATGCACACAAAACATGAGGGTGCAAGGCTGTAACTAAAGGTCTTAACTTCGATTAATTTTCTTTCCAGCTTGTTTTAAAACTCTCAGTGAGATGAACTATATAGTTACTTCAAGTAATTATATAAAGAAACTATCCCAAAGAACATGCTTCCCACCTATTCCTTTAGCTATTGTGATTTCTCTGTTCGAACTGAGACCACTGAAGCTTTATATATCTGGACCTCAGTGGCTCTTACCATTGCAAAAATGTTTTTATCAATTTTAAGTTTAGTGTAAAGGCTTTTTTATACTGAGTCTTATATAACTAGTTCTTACATGAAATAAAGTTCTAAAAGTTTTGTAACTAGTAACTGAAAGTCTCAATTCTTTATAAAAACTACTTCATTATCAGGAGTGTGTGATCACATTTATTCATTGCTTTTATTTTTATCATTCATATAATTAAATAATTTAGAATTAAATCACTTGAAAATATGTTTCTTTGGAATATTTTATGTGTATGTATATTCTGGACATGAGGGCTAATGTGTCTATTTTTTAATACTCTAGATTTATATCTTATGAGCCATAAGATATGTGATTACAAAATATATCATCATAAGCTATTTTAAATGCTTTTTGGCAATAGAAAAGTATATATAATAAATAAAATTATAATATTTAATTAAGTGAGAATGCTTAAACAACATTTTAAGTAAAAATAGAATATACATAGCATTTTATAATTTGCTTTGGGAACATGAAAAAGCATCATTATGACAATGACTTCAAAAAAGTTTATAATTGTACAAGGGTTAGAATATGCATGAAATCTTGACTGTAACATTAAATATACATAGTAGATTTGAGGACTAAAATAAACTTTTTAAGTATTTTCTTTCAATTTTAGTTTTTACTTCTGTTTTAGCATCCTTTAGGTATGTTTACATTGTAAAACAACTCCTGTATTACCAGAATGAATGTTTTTTCTCTAGCAAATGTGAGTAAGTTAAGCTCTCATTTTACCATATAGTAATTTTCCTGAAGTACATAATTTCTGTCTTGGATTCCCTGGTCCTAGCCTTTAAAGGTAATCCAATAACTTGGGTTGGGAATAGTAAAAATATTTATTTATCATTTTAATCAATTCTCTTATGTTAATCTTTCTACATGTTTATTTTATAACAATGGAAATGTACAAATTAAAAGGAAGTATTCTATTCCTGCTCTATTCAATATATGTATCTTTTAGAATTGCAATCATAAAATTATTTTCTCACAACCCCCCAAACTAGCTTTCTATAACAATTATATTAAGAAGTTATTTCAAGTAATTATCCTGTATTTTTCCCCTAGAAAATAGCTCTTTAAGATTAGTTGTATAGTTCAGATGGAGCATGAAGAAAATAGGATTCCAGGTATCTTCCTAAAAATTTATACCCTTACTAAGGTGGATTTTTAGACACGATTGTCCCACCATATTACTAATTTAGATATGGCATTTCTAGTAGAATATAATTAATATTAATAACTAATATCACATAATAGTTATCTACAACTAATATATAACTGTTTTAAATTTGTAAAAATTGATGTAATATTTTCACAGAATGAAACATGTATAACATAATGCACAAGTCAAAATATTTAATCAAAGGTTGTGACATGGGATCAATCAAGCAATATTACCTTGAAAATGCATACAATCCCACTGAAAAAGTCTATTGTCCTGAAAACTGCTTTCCTTCCTCTCTCTCTCCTCCATCCCTCCCTTCCTTCCTTCTAAGGCTGCATTATTTTATCTCTGTGTGAATGTCCTATAATTTATCCAGATATTTTCATATTGTTGAACCATGAATCCATTTTTAGTATTTTCCCACTATCAACAATGCTTAAAATAAATAATTATAGGTCTGTCCAGAAAGTATACAGCCATATACTATGAAAAATAGACATTTAATGAAGAAGATACAAGGTATAAGAAGCACTGTACATAGGACAATGATGCTTCAGTCCCCTTTAAAGTAGGCACCTTGGGACCTCACACAGTTCTCCCTAGTCTCTTCCACTGTTCAAAACGCTCTGCAAAATCCTTTGTTTGAATCACCATCAGCTGTCCCATCGTATTTTCTGGAATCTCATTAACTGACTGAAATCTCTTCCCTTTCAAAGGGGATTTTAATTTTGGGAAAAGCCAGAAGTCACAGGGCACTAAATCTGGTTTGTAGCAGGGTTGAGTCACCTGAGTAATTTGATGTTTCCCCAGAAAACTCTGCACAAGATGTGATGTATAAGCAGGTGTGTCATCTTGATGAAACTGCCAATTATTAGTTTCCCACAGCTGTAGTCACTTGTGCCATATTGCGTCTCTCTACCAATGAAGAATATTGAGGCAGTACTCCTCATTAACTGTTGGGACTGAAGGCACATACATATGATGGACAACACCTTCCCACCCCAAAACACAGTTAACATGGTATTGATCTTACTGTGACTTTGCCGTGCCTCCTTTGGACGTGAAGAACCAGGTGACATTTGTTGGAATGACTGGGTCTTCATTTCCAGATCATAGCCATAGATCCACCATTCAGCTCTGGTTATGATGCTCTTGAGGAAATCTGGCTCATTGGTAGTAGTTTGAATCAAGCCATTAGCAACTGTACCACAATGATCCTTTTGTTCTGGGAGCAGAAGCCATGGAATGCATTTTGCTACAACACATTTCATGCCAATATCCTGCATCAAAATCTTGGACACTGTAGGTTTTGGAATCCCCAGATCAGCTCCTCATCTTTGCACTGTCAGTCACTGATCTTTGTTGACTGCAGACCCTAGACATTCAACAATCTCAGGGGTTCTGCTTTTTGCAAGCCTTCCAGAATGTGGATCACTTTCAACCAATTCTCAATCATCTTTGAAGCATTTGTGTCATACTTTTATTTGCACTGCACTCATTGCATCATCCCCAAAAGTCTTCTGAATCATATAAATTGTTTCCACAGAGGAATGTTCAAGCTTAACACAAAATTTGATGAAGACTGGTTGCTCTACTTGCTTATTCATTTTGAATGTGATGGCCACACAGTACACATACCTATGCGATGACATCCACCACTGACTGGTATGGTAAAGTCATTATTGTTCACACATGCTCATTTCAGTCCACTCTCCTTGGCTGCTAGTTTATATTGATGTCACACAAATTGTTCTCATTATATTAACAATGGCCAGAATTTTTCTGGACAGACCTCATAGACACATCACTTTTTAAATATTTTTTAATTTTTTTATTTTATTAAAGTATATTTTATTGAGTTTGCTATTACAGTTGTCCCATTTTTTTCTCCCCTTTATTCTCCTTCACCCTGCACCCCCCTCCCACCAGCATTCCCACCCCCTTAATTCATGCTCCTGGGTTGTACATGTAAGTTCTTTGGCTTCTACATTTCCTATACTATTCTTAACCTCCCCCTGTCTATTTTCTACCTACCATTTATGCTTCTTATTCCCTCTACCTTTTCCCCCATTCTGCCCCCTTCCCTTCCCCACTGATAACCCTCCATGTGATCTCCATGTCTGTGATTCTGTTCCTGAACTACTGTTTGCTTAGTTTGGTTTTATTTTTTAGGTTCAGTTTTTGATAGTTGTGAGTTTGTTGTCATTTTACTGTTCATAGTTTTGATCTTTTTCTTAGGTAAGTCCCTTCAACATTTCACATAATAAGGGCTTAGTGATGATGAACTCCTTTGATTTGATCTTATCTTGGAAGTACTTTATCTGCCCTTCCATTCTAAATGATAGCTTTGCTGGATACAGTAATCTTGGATGTAGGCCCTTGCCTTTCATAACTTCAAATACTTCTTTCCAGCCCCTTGACTGCAAGGTTTCTTTTGAGAAATCAGCTGATAGTCTTATGGGAACTCTTTTGTAGGTAACTGTCTCCTTTCTCTTGCTGCTTTTAAGATTTTCTCTTTATCTTTAATCTTGGGTAACTTAATTATGAAGTGCCTTATGTGTTCCTCCTCGGGTCCAACTTCTTTGGGACTCTGAGCTTTCTGGATTTCCTGGAAGTCTATTTCCAGATTGGGGAAGTTCTCTCCATTACTTTTTCAAAAAAATTTTCAATTTCTTGTTCTTCCTCTCTTCCCTTCTGGCAACCCTATGACTCGGATATTGGAACATTTAAAGTTGTCCCAGAGGTTTGTAAGCCTCTCCTCATTTTTTGAATTCTTGTTTCTTCATTTGTTCTGCTTGAATGTATTTCTTCCTTCTGCTCCATGTCATTGACTTGTGTCCCAGTTTTCTTCCCTTCACTGTTGGTTCCCCATATATTTTTCTTTATTTCACTTTGCATAGCCTTCACTTTTTCCTCTATTTTGTGATCATAATCAACTATTTCTGTGAACATCCTGATTACCAGTGTTTTGAACTCTTCATCTGATAGGTTGGCTATTTGTCACTTACTTGTTTTTCTGGAGATTTGATCTGTTCTTTCATTTGGGTCATAGTTCTTTGTCTCAGCACATCTGTTCCATTGTAAGGGGTGGAGTCTTATATATTACCCAGGGTGGGGCAACCCACACAATTGCTCTGTTGTGGCACTGTATGAGGGGGAGGTAGATGTCAGGGAGGGAACAATACCACTTGCATGGCTCTTGTCCCATTTTCAGTCACTTCCTCCTCTACGCACAAGCAAATTAGGCCCTTCTCATGCTGATTCTCAGACAGGTGTGTTTGTGTACATTCTAGGACCCTATTGGTCTCTCCAACAAACTCTCTTGTGAGGCTGGGAGTTTCTCCCACCACAACAACCCCCACAGGTTTTTACAGCCAGAGGTTTTGAGGTTTTATTTCCCCCATGCTGGAACCCTGGGTTGCGTGGTCTGTCTCCCCAGTTGTTCCTTATGGCTTATCCTCACACAAATGTGGGACTGCCAGCCTCCACCTCTCCTGCCAAGTCCTCCAACCGCTGCCATCCTACATGTCCTCTCTGCCCTAGCTGCCTGTCTCTGCCCCTCCTACATCTGAATGAATGTTTGTTCTTTAACTCCTTGGTTGTCAGACTTCCATACAGTTTGATTTTCTGGCAGTTCTGGTTGTATTTTGTTTTTAAATTTGCTGTTGTCCTTCTTTTGGTTGTGCAAGGAGGCAAAGTGTATCTATGTGTGCCTCCATCTTGTCTGGAAGTCCCATAAATACATCATTAAGTGCTGGTGGTTTTATATCTGCACAATGGATTTCAAGAAGATGTTCAAAGAGTACATACATTTTGGAGAGGTTCAAGAGAGCAGCATCAGTGAACAAGGCTCACTTCCTCACACAACCTCATCAAAATTACAACAAAACTACAGAACAACCATCATTCCAAACCTTCAGAAATCAAGCTGAATTGAAAACCTACAATTACAGAATGAAAGGAGAAACTATATCCAGACTAGTAGGAGAGGCAGAAATGTGGAATGGGCTCATACCAGACCTATGTGTGGCAGGTAAAAATTGGGAGGTATATTGTGGGGTGAGGGGTCCCTTCCCCACACCAGGTACCCCAGCCTGTGTTGCAATGCCAGGAAGATAAAAGTGATAACTTCTGGCTCTTAATATCAGTGGGGATTGAGGCTATGGAAGACAAACTTCTAGAGTCTCAGGCAGCTCCTCTTAAAGGGTCTTCCAGACTTACTTGGACTCACTCCCTCTGAGCTCCAGCATCAGTACAGCAGCTTGAAAGGAATCAGAGACATTCAGGGAAGAACTGAATTGTCTGACTTCAGGTAAGAGCTAGGGATACAGCTTTCTCCTAGACAAAAGTGCTAGCAAAGACCATTGTTCCTTTTCTGAGTGCTTCCATCACAGAGTTGCAGAGCTGGTAGGCAGGGGCCCTATCAGACACTCCATCAACCTGGTTCACACTGTTTGCCCTGCCCTGGTAATTCCCTGAGGATCCACCATATCATATTTTGGAACCATCCAGACTGTTTCCAGTGACTTTTCCATAAAAATGGCTTGTCTTGGCTCTGCTTTAGATCTTTCTAAATTCTTTCAGACAAATAGTGTCTGGCCTCAGCATGTCCCATACCTACTGCAAAGTGGCCCCAGACCCAGCACTAGCAGCAGCTAGCATTGTTTTACATCTTGAACTTGCTTGGGCACCTCCAAACCCAGCATGAGTATCAGCAAAGTTCAGGTTGCTTTTTATCTTATTTTAGAAGCCCTGAACTGAACACAGGGGCTGGCTACATTGGCCTGAACCTCTCAGGAGGCTCCAGAGCCTGTGTACCCCATGGACAGCTACAGACCACATTGGGGCACTACCACCAAACCATCTACACAACTGACACACTCAAGAGCAGACTCAGCAGGCACCAGAGCCCTGCTGAAGTAAGTCCTGCTCTGTGGGGTGGGCCCCTGCATAGCTGATCATTTATGGTAGTCAGAGGATGGTGGTCAGTGCTCACTGCCAGTACTTGCAACTGATCAGCCTCAGTAAATCCTTCCCATTGACCAGCCAACAGCAATCAAGATTCAGCTGCAGGAAGGGGCTATACATAGCCCTCATGTTGGGGACACATTGAGTACCCAGCTAGGATAATAGGGGAGGCTATGCAACTGGACCCTATGGGACACCTACTACATTAGGCCACTCTACCACGCCAGGGAGTCATAGCAGCTCTACCTAATACATGGAAATAAACACAGGGAGGCTGCCAAAATGAGGAGACAAAGAAACATGGCCCAAATGAAAGAACAGAACAAAACTGCAGAGGAGGAACTAACAAAAATGGAGACTGCTAGATGCAGAGTTCAAAACACTGGTTATAAGGCTCCTCAGTGAACTTAGTGAGGATCTCAGCAACATCAAAAAGAACATAGAAACCATAAAAAAGATCTAGTCAGAAAGAAGGATACACTAACTGAAATGAAGAGCAATTTACAGGGAATCAACAGTAGAGGGAGTGGAGCTGAGGATCAAGTTACAGATTTAGAATATAAGGAAGTAAAAAACACCTGACTAGAACAACAAGAAGAAAAGAATCCAAAAACAGGAGAATAGTTTAAGGAGCCTCTGGAACAGCTTCAGTCATACCAACATTCACATAATGAGGGTGCCAGAACGAGAAGAGAGCGAGAAACTGGAAAGCTATTTGGAAAAAATAATGACAGAAAACTTCCTAAAATTAGTGAAGGAAATAGACATACAAATTCAGGAAACACAGAGTCCCAAATAAGATGGACCTGAAGAGGCCTATATCAAGACACATCATAGTTAAAATCCCAAAGGGTTAAGACAAAGAGAGAATCTTAGAAACAGCAAGAGAAAAGCAAGTTAGTTATCTATAAGAGAGTTACCATAAGACTGTCAGCTGATTTCTCAAAATAAACTTTGGGACTACAAGGGATTGGTAAGAAGTATTCAAGGTGATGAAAAGCAAGGACCTATGACATATGTCCAGAAAATATCCAGCTGTGGAATACAAAAAAATGAGGCATTTATTGAAGAAAATGTAAGATACAAGAAACATTGTACATAGGACAATGACACCTCAGTTTCCTTCAAAGCAGGCACCTTGGGACCTCACACAGTTCTCCCAATTGCCATCAGCTGCCCTGTTGTATTTTCCTGAATCTCAGTGATGGACTGAAATCTCTTCCCTTTCAAAGGTGATTTAGTTTTGGGAAAATCCAGAAGTTGCAGGGCACCAAATTTGAGCTGTAGTGGGGCTGAGTCACCTGGGTGATTTAATGTTTTGCCAAAACTCTCTGCACAAGACATATGAATGAATGGTTGTGTTGTTGTAATGAAGCTGCCAATCCGCAGTTGCCCATAGCTGTGGCATTCTGAGTCACCTGAACAGTTTCCCCAGAGGAATGTCTAAGCATAATACAAAATTTATGTAGATTCTTTGTTCTACTCAGTCATTTTGAATGTGACAGCCACACAGTACACATGCTCTCTCAACTGCATCTATAGTCCTCACTGACTATTACAGTGAAGTTGCTGTTGTTCTTGCATTCACATTCCTCTCCACTGTCCTTGGCTGCCAGGTAACATTGATGTTGAGCAAACCATTCTCGTTATATTAACAACGACTGGACTTTTCCAGACAGACTTTGTATAACCAAGACTGCTCTATCTCGCAAAGCTATGATTTAGAATTGAAGGACAGATTAAGACCTTCCCAGACAAGAAAAAGCTAAAGGAGTTCATCATCACCAACCTATTATTATATAATATATTAAAGGGCCTTATTTAAGAAGAAGATTAAAAATATGAACAATAAAATGGTAATAAATACATATCTATCAATAATTGAATCTAAAAACCAAAACAAATAAATGAACAGGACAGAAACATAATCATAGATACATTAAATGTTTTCATGGTTGCCAGATGGGCAGGGATTTGGGGCAACAGGCAAAAAATCTGTAGGGATTAATAAGTACAAATTGGTAGTTACAGAATAGACAAGCTGATGTAAACTACAGCATACGGAACAGAGTATCCGAAGAACATATATGCAGCTTGACCCTTGGATATGGACAACAGTGCAGGGACTGCCTGACAGAGCGGGGGTTCTGGGTGCCAGGGATCTAAGGGGGGAAATTTGGGACAACTGTAATAGCATAAACAACAAAATACAATTTAAATTTAAAAGGAGTACATAAATTTTAATAGTTGTCAAAATGTTTTTTAAAATGGTTCTTCTCACCAACATGTTAAATGTTCTCACAAAAAGAAAGAAAAAAATAAACATGTGTTGATTGATGTGTTAATTTTTTGAACTAGATGGGGGAGAATTTTTTAACTAGGTGGTGGAAGAAATAGACATATAAGTCCAGGAAGTAGAGTATACTTGACAATTTGAAAATGAATGTTTATGAAATAACTATGATGTACACTTTAAATATCATATGATTTTATGGCAATGACACTCAATAAATCTTTAAAAATTGTGAATATTCACATTTCCACCAGTATTGCATTTTTTAGTACTGCAAAATTCCACTGGTTGCATTTTTCCTGCATCCTAGCAATTGCCATCACTGGTTTTACATTTTTTTCCAAGTCTAAGGGATATAAATGAGATAAATTATTATCTCACTGTATACGTATAAGTTGCATTCTGACAACTAGTGTATAAATATCTTTTCATGTTCATTTTCCATCTGAATACATTCCCTTTGATTTTTTATATGATTTGCATTGGCATTTATTTTCTTGGCATTTGTTAAGAGCTATTTGCATATTATAGATATTAACCTACCTTCTGTCCTTTGTGTTTCAAATATTTTTGAAGCACTTCTATTCTCAAAACAGATAGAAATGTGTGGAATAGCACCTCTAAATCTTGACTTTCTCCTGTTTATTTATATATCTAGCATTCAACAGTACCTTAAAAACAAATAACACTATCTGGCCCCAAAAACAGGAGAAACAGAACATCATCAATCAAGAAAAAGTTCATTTTTTACTCCCCCTGTTTGAAAACATTACAAGAAAAGAATGAAATTATAACAGTACAGGAGGTATTTCGAATTTCTTATTTGTTTTTAGGTGATGGCTGTTCCAAAAGGAGTCACAGAACCTTGGAAAAAAAGTGGCTAGAAGTCATCTGTGCTAGGAAAACAAATGGAAATCAGAGGAAAAACACAGAGATTCAGAAGATAAGTACAAGCTATGGTGGTATCTGGTCAACTTCGGCCAGCACTGCAAAACCTCCTGAAATCTTTCAAAAGTCCACAAACCCCAAACAAGCAGAGGCTGGCCTCAGTATACCTGTACCTCTTGCCAAGTGTCCTTATTTCTGGCATTAGTGGAATCCAGACTCTGGTCACAGCATAACCACTCCCAGGCACCTTCAAGCACAGTACAGGCAACAATCAACAGCAGGTCACCGTACACTCCTACCATGCAGCCCCAGGTCCCAAATGAAACACAGGCAGAAGCTGACCTTGGTCTGCACCAGAGTCTCTCACAAAGGGGCCCCAGAACCAACAAACCTGGTGGCTGATTTCAGACCATACCAGAGCACGACCCACTCAGCACCGTAAATGGCACACTGTTGGGAACCACCCTGACTGGTTTCAGGAGCTGTAACCCCCCATGGCTAAAGCTGAGTGAGAGACCTCTGGACCAGGAGACACTAAGGAGACAAGCTTATCTCCCTGGCAGGAGTGCTGCCTGCTCCTTGCCTGGCCCCCATTGCTTGGTTGGTTAGCCAATGATGGGTAAGATTCCTCAGAGGAGGATGGACCTAAGACAGGCACGATCACGTGCTCAGGGAAGGACTTGGGGGGTTGTGGAATATGCGGGTGATTGACCCTCACCTCTCAGCTTTGACAAAGCCTGAGACCTCATTCTGCCTGCACAAAGTCTCAAACCTCTCAGCTGCCTTGTCTCCTCTGCCTGACTCAAGCCTGTAACAATGACAAGGGGCAGTGCAGCCCTATGCTGGGAATGGTGGGATTCCCAGGGTGATGAGGCCTGAAAAAAAGGATATGTAAAATCCTGTGAAACCTGCTTTGCTGAGGATGCTCTTAATCAGATTATGAAGGCCCCGGCAGGAAATGAATTTAGCCCCTTAAATTCTGTAGTTTTTTAGGTGATAAGACTCAGTGTGAACCTTTTTTAGCTCTTTGAACATTATCTATTTGTTTGATCCTCATTGCCAGACAATGGTTAATAAGCTGTATCCGTATCCCTACCCAAAACTACCTAATGAAAGCCTGTTCAGGCAAGGCAGCAGGGCACTCTCGTCTTGTGAGAGTGGCCATGCCGTCCCTATTACTCCACAGGACTCTGTAGTCCATGTGTATTTCTCTCGTATCTTTACCATCCACAGCAGCCGTGGATACTCCTGGCCAGTATCTGCATTAACATGCCCAAAATGTAAACTTGGCAGACACCAGAGCCCTGCAAATCCCACTCTGTGGGGTCAGCCCGAACTACAACTTATCTGCTGTAGTCATAGCCAGTCCTCATAGCCAGTCAGTCCCACCCACTGATGTTCCAACAGCAATCAAGGCCTGACAAAACAGAAGGGCACACACAACACACACAATGGACACCCCTGGAGTAGCCAGCTTAGGGAAACAGTGAGACTGTGCAACTGGGCCCCACAGGACACGTACTACACAAGGCCACGCTGCCAAGACTGGGAGATGCAGTGGCTCCACCTAATACATAGAAACAAACACAGGAAGGCAGCCAAAGTGAGGAGACAAAGAAATATGTAATAAATGAAAAACAAGGACAAAAGCCATAAAAAAACTAAATGAAATAGAAGGAAGCGATCCAATCAGTACAGAGTGCAAAATACTGGTTATGAGGATGATCAGTGAATTTAGGGAATAATAGATTAACTCAGTGAGAAATTTGACAAAGAAATAAGAAATATAAAGACAAAGATAAAAAACATAAAAGAAGAACCAGTGAGAAATAAATATATAATAATTGGAATGAAGAACACACTAAATGATATAAACAGGAGATTAAATGAAGCAGAATATCAAATCAGTAATTTGAAAGGCAAGGTAGTGGAAAACACCCAACTGGAACAATGAAATGAAAACATAATTTTAAAAATGAGAATAGTTTAAGAGATCTCTGGGACAATATCAAGCATAACAACATTTATATCACAGGGATACCAGAGGGAGAAGAGAGAAAGAGCAAGGGATTAAAAACCTATTTCAATAAATAATGATTGAAAACTTTCCTAACTTGATGAAGAAAGTAGACATGGAAGTCCAGGGAGGGCAAAGTCCTAATAAGAGGAACCCAAAAAGGCCCACACCAAGACACGTCATAATTAAAATGCCTAAAGTTAAAGACAAAGACAATCTTAAAAGCAGCAACAGAAAAGCAGCTAGTTACCTACAAGAGAGCTCCCACAAAACTGTCAGCTGATTGCTCAACAGAAACTTACAGGCACAAAATACTCAAAGTGCTAAAAGGCAAGGCCCTACAACTAAGATCACGCCATCCAGCCTTGCTATATACCAACTCAAAAATAAATAAATAAAGAGCTTCTCAGACAAGAAAAATCTGAAGGAGTTCATCAATACCAAAACAATATTACAAGAAATGTTAAAGGGGCTTTTTTGGAAGAAAAGAAAATACCAAACAATATGAATAAGAAAATACAGGAAAAATTTCTCACTGGAAAAGGCAAACCATGTAATAAAAACAGTGGACCAGCCAACACTAAAGCTACTTACAAAGGTTAAAGGCAAAAGGAGAGAGATCATGTGTCATTACAACAGCGAAGTAAGGGATACATACAAACATATACAGAATAAAAATAATGACAAAAGCATGAACATGGATGAAATGAATAAAATGATAATGATTTTACAATGTATAAAATCACTATCCATCTTAAATGGCCATCAACTTAAAATAGATAGATTTCTATAAAAATAGACTGATATACAAGAAGCACAAACCAAAAAACCTACAAAGATATATAAGACATAAAGATAAAGGACTCCACAAACAACACTACAGAAAGTCAGCAACATATAAGACAGCAAGAGAATAAGAAAGGAACAGAGGAGAACTACAAACACAGTCACAAAACAATTTATAAAACAACAATAACTACATATCTATCAATAATTACTTTAAACATAAGTGAATTAAATGCTCTAATCAAAAGATGAATGAATAAAGAAATGGTATGTATAGAAATGCAATATTACTGGGCCATAAAAAAGAGAGATATTACCATCTGTGACAACATAGATGGACCTAGAGGGTATTATGCTAAGTGAAATAAGTCAAACCGAGGAATACATTTCACTTATGTGTGAAATTTATGAAGGAAAATAAGCAAAGAAACAAAACAAACAAACTCAAAGATACAGAGAAAAAACTGATGTTTATCAATGAAAGGGAGGTTGAAGGGCCTGGTGAAGAGGTGAAGGGATTAAAAGAGATAAATTGGCAATTTCAAAATCATCACAGAGATATACAGTACAGCTTAGAGAATACAGCCAAAAATATTGTAAAACTGTGTATGGAGTCAGGTGGGTGCAGGATGTATTGGAGGAATCACTTTGTGAGAGAAAGAAGAAAAGAAGCAGCAAGAAAGGTACCATATCTTTGAAAATGGGAACCTTTCTTTTTGTGTTTGCTATCCTCCATTTCTACTAGTTACAACTAAGTTCAGGCTCCGGAATTTGAGGGCCAGGACTAGATTTCTGATTTCATCATTTGTTTGTTATATAACATTGGGTAAGTTGTTTAATCTCTCTAATTTTTTGTTTCAACATTGGTAAAAATTCACAGGACATGCCATATAAAGGAACCAAACTGGTACAGTGAATATTAGTTACATTATTCCCAGATCCACTTTCTGTGACTACCTTTAAATACCATTATTATTACTAGAATTTATGATGCTTTCTTTGGTTTAACTCTGGTAACTGGTTAGTCTTACAATGAACAAAATTGAGTCTTCATTCCTTACTGTATTGATCTTCTCTCTCATTTTAAAAATGTTATTAAATGGACCAATATGAGTAACAGTCCCTCTTAGTTAATATTAAGAAAAGCTATTAAGATGTTTATGTCTTTAATCTTGTGTGCCTGTAAGGTCAATTGTTAGCCTTCAAAAATTATTCTTTAAGTATATTCGAAGCCTTAAAATTTCTAGACTTTAGCTTTTTAGAGTTTTATCATCAATAGTTTTTGTTTAAGCTCTTATTATGCCAGTAGTGGATCATTAAGCATTGGATAAACTAATGGGGGGTTATAACTCATCCCATTATTTGATCTTCCTGTGACCACAGTACACTGTGTACTTGAAACTCATTTTAGAAATTTTTGCGATGTATAATTACTACGAAGAATTGCGGCTCCACCAATATAAGCTCATTTCACAAATAATTCTCTTTAAACTGCCAGTAAATTTTAGTAATGCAGAAGGATTTCATAATGAGTAGGGTTTTGGAAATGATTTACTCATCACAAAAGTGAAGGAGAGGGTATAATCATGCTCTTCAGGGGCTATTAGATTATTAAGTAATTATGTACAATTGTACACATGAAATCATTATAAAATTTCTTTCTTACTGTAGCCTATCCATGAAAATAAATACTGTCTATCATTGAATAATAGAAACTATATTTAAATTTAAATTATTATATTGAAGTTCCAACTTTAGAAACCTTTTTAAACAAAAACAAATTATTTGGTGGTTGAATTTTATATTTTTTTCTAAATTAGAATGGGCTTTTTTGCAAGTTATAGCAAACTGAGGAACAAAAAGGAAAGAAGACTAATAAACTTCTAAATGTCTAGAAAAAGAAATATAGGGGAGAAATTTAACTGTTTAATGGTTAGAGATATGTATTTTAAAATCTTATAGGATGCTTATTTAATAACTATAACATGGTTTAATCATTTTCATATACATTTCTAAGTCATTCTTGCAGTTACATCAATTAATTAGTAGGAGGTTAATGTTCATGAAAATATTATAAAACTTCTTTAATGGTGACATAATAAATATTTGTCATATCATTAGTAAAGTCTTATATAAATCCTTTTTCAGTTGGGGAGCCAATGAACAATATAATTTTAATATGGAATTTTTTTAGGGAAAATGTTTTCTTTAATCATATTCTAGTATGCAAATTACAGTTTTAGCTATATAATGCCATCTAACAAAAATTCTGCTTTCATATCTTTTTTTAACTCAAAGGTCATCATCATAAGAGACACCACGCAGGGGTATAACATTAAGACTCATTTTGTTTTTGAATAATCATATAGATATATTGCAATACAGTTCCCCAACATTTTTTCTTTTTTATCTTTTTTTATTGTTGTTCAAGTACAGTTGTCTCCATTTGCCCCTTACCACCACTACCCCCCACCCCAGTCATCTCCACCTTCCACCCTTGATCTTACCCCACTTTGGTTTTGTCCATGGGTACTTTATACATGTTCCTTGACAACCCTTGCCCCTAACCCCTCCAATATCCCCTCCCACCTCCTCTCTCATTACTTTAACTTTGTTCTTAATTTAAACGTCTCTGGTTATATTTTGCTTGCTTGTTTGTTTTGATGATTAGGTTCCACTTATAGGTGAGATCATATGGTATTTGTCTTTCCCCTCCTGGCTTATTTCACTTAGCATAATGCTCTCCAGTTTCATCCATGCTGTAGCAAAGGGTAGGAGCTCCTTCTTTCTTTCTGCTGCATAGAATTTCATTGTGTAAATGTACCATAGGTTTTTTATCCATAGGTTTTTTACTCATCTACTGATGGGCACTTAGGTTGCTTCCAAAACTTGGCTAAAGTAAATTGTGCTGCTATGAACATTGAGGTGCAAAGGTTCTTTTGAATTGGTGTTTCAGGATTCTTAGGGTATAATCCCAGTAGTGGAATTGCTAAGTCAAAGGTAGTTCCATTTTTAGTTTTCTGAGGAAGTTCCATACTCTTTTCCACAGTGGCTGCACCAGTCTGCATTCCCACCAACAGTGCACTAGGGTTCCGTTTTCTCCGCAGCTTCACCAGCACTCATTGTTTGTTGATTTGTTTATGATGGCCAATCTCACTGGTGTGAACTGGTATCTCATTGTGGTTTTCATTTGCATCTCTCTGATGGCTAGTGATGCTGAACATCTTTTCGTATGTTTCTGGGCCCTCCGTATATACTCCTTGGAGAAAGAAATGTCTGTTCAGGTCCTTTGCCCATTTTTCAATTGGGCTGTTTGTCTTCCTGGAGTGGGGTCATGTGAATTCTTTACATATTTTGGAGATCAAACCCTTGTCCTAAGTATCGTGTGCAAATATATTTTCTCATACAGTGAGTTCCCTTTTCATTTTGCTGATTTTTTAGCTGCACAGAGCTTTTTAATTTGATGAAGTTCTATTTGTTTATTCTTTCCTTTATATACCTTGCTCTTATACAGTAAATATGATTTACCTTCAAACAGCAAAAATGAGGGCTTACTGTTTACTTATATATTTTGCTCACTAACAATTTGCTTTAGATAAATTGAGGAGAGAAACTTGTTATTTATTACCTTCCTATATTTTAAGATCCCTTAGGATTTGAACCTGTGTTCTAGACAATATTCATGTTTGGCATAAATAAACCATGGCTACCTACACAATAGTTGCTTAAACATCCTCTTTCACTGAATATCAGCATATGTTAAAAATGGCCTCTGAGAGATTAGAATTAATAAGTGGTTTTCCATCCAAAGCTGCAGTCTCATAAAATCTCAGTAGTGAAACAAATTCAACTTCATAGCAGGAATCTGAGGTATCTATGTCAGTATCAATTATGGATAAGCAGGAGGAGGGTCATATATGGAAAACAAAGCCAAGAATTAGAAGCAATTAGATATGAGTTCCAATTGGTAGGATGTCAGAAATGAGTGGGAAAAGGAATAGCTCATTTGACACAAAATGGGCTTGTTACTGGTTTATGTGGTTGTGCTGAGTCAAGACATGTAGCTTGGTTACACTGGCTTACAGAGCTGAAACATTATTTTGGGGGCTCACATTAACTATTTTTTAATTTTACACATATAATTAAACAAATAGGTATTGAAATGGGGATTTAGAAGTTCGGTAGAAATATATTTTTAAGATTTTATTTATTTATTTATTTATTTAGAGGAGGGGAGGGAGAAAGAGAGGGGGAGAAACATCAATGTGTAGTTTCCTCTCATGCACCCACTATTGGGGACCTTGGCCTGCAACCAAGGCATGTGCCCTAGACTGGGAATCAAATTGGTGACCCTTTAGTTTGCAGGGCCAGCACACAACCCTGAGCCACACCAGCCAGGGCTAGGTAGAAATAACTTTGAGATGAATACAATTATTATCAACACTAAAAGCTAAAAATCAGCTCCCTGCAACTCTCACTTTACAGCTCAGTGAACCCCATGATTATTAACTCTTCTGCTTTCCCACAGCTCCCTTATCCCTTGCAGCTGCTTGGGCCATGTGACTAAGTTCTGGCCGCTAGGACTGGGATAGAAATGATATAAACAATGTTTACCCTTAAGAACATAAGATGTATTCCTCTTCGGTTACTACACAACTTAAAGCTACATGCCCACTGTCATTGCTACAAAACAGAGGAGAACTGGCTTAAACATACTGGGTTCAGTAAGAATGAGAAATAGGTCTTCCCTGTGTGAGCTCAGGAACGTGAGTTTTGGATTTGAATGTTACTAGCTGAGTAAAGAAAGAATAAAAAACAAAATAAATGGTGCTTCAGAAATATCAATGAAAAGAGTAAAAGCAGCTCTGATTAAATGATTAAAGGTTAACATTTTAAAATTTAACTTCTGATCATTATTAAAAAGAAAAGCTGTTAGTAACATGAAGTAGCAGAAATCAAAATAATTTTGTTAAAACAGAAAAACTTACATACACAAAAAGGTTTAATTTGTTATTTTCAAGAGACTGTATCTTAGTTATAGCCTACAGAATGTGAGTACTCAAGACTGACAAAACTGACTTTAGGCTCTAATTGAAAATAATTAAAAGAGTAGATAAATAGAGATGAAAAGTATAGGTAATCATTTCTCCACACATGTCCTTTTTTATTGTATCCCAAAGTTGTATATTATTTTCTCATCTAAGTGTATAATGGAAACAAAAATGTTTTAAAAAGACAGAAAAAATATCATTATAATTTTGGATATTATGTAGAATTCTAGACTAGAAATATTGACAAGTAATGGAGTTGTAATTTGACATTTTGTATAAATAAAAAATGAGTAAGATATGGTATTTTTAAGGAATTCTGAAAAATTTTGTATGAAAATAATATCTCTATTTTAAAAAGAGGAACCCAGTGGTTAAAATGTAGGACACATACAAAGGATGTTAAATTTCAATGGTTTAAACGTATAAGTGTACAAAGGGTGTTGAATTTTTGTGAAACAGAAGGTTATAGCAAACAAACCATTTTTCATTTATTTTACAAATTATGTAATGTTTCATTAAAGAATAAGAATTCTCCACAGTCTAAATTTTAAAACTTTATTTAATTTCTTTTTAATTCAGGGATTCTACCAGTCTGATGTAGAAGTTCAAACAGGTGGGCTCAGTGACTGCAGAATTTACAAGTGGTAAAATAATTTCAATGTGAGTGTGAGTGCCTTTCCTCACAGGCATATTATCAACTGCAGTGGGTTATCTTTTAACCATGTGGCACTGTTCTAGGCTTACGTACACAAGACACAGTCCTGTGTTTCCCCGCTCACAATGTAGGTGTGTCCAGTAAAGAATACTACAAGGCAGCATATGCTACTAATCAAAGGTAGAGGTAATAAGTTATTTTCTGAGCAAGATACAAAAATTACAAAAAAGGCATGCCAGCTAAGCAAGTATATAAATGATAAAGCCTTTAACAAAGAGATGGAAAATAGCATTCCAAACAGGGAAAATTCTATGCAAGAAAAATATCATTTATTCATATGATGGACAAAGACTTTTTGATCACTTATTATACAGGGGGGACCCAAAACTCCCCAGAATTTATTTATTAAAAATTATGTATTTATTCTTACATATTTAAACTTCAGTCACCTTCGAAGTATTCTCCATTTTCTAAAATTTTTTTTTATTTTAGTTTATTCAGTACAATTTCTATCCCTTATTCCCATTCCAGCCCTCCCACCCATTCCTCCCT
>CM052538.1:87771309-87812561 GCA_028533065.1 Trachops cirrhosus
CCCTAGTTTTGTCCATGTGTCCTCTATATTTGTTCCTGTAAACCCTTCCCTTCTCCCCTGAAATTCCCTCCCCTCTCCCCTCTGGTCACTGACTACCTGTCCTCTATTTCAGTGTCTTTTGTTATATTTTACTTGTTTCTTTGTTTTGTTGTTTAGGTTCCTGTTAAAGGCGAGATCATATGGTATTTGTCTTTCACTGTCTGGCTTATTTCGCTTAGCATAATGCTTTCCAGCTCCATCCATGCTGTTGCAAAGGGTATGAGCTCCTTCCTTCTTTCAGCTGCATAGAATTCCATTGTGTAAATGGGTTTAATCTCCAAAATATATAAAGAAGTTACACAACTCCACTTGAAGAAGACAAGAAACCCAATTAAAAAATAGGCAAAGGACTTGAATAGGCATTTCTCCAAGGAGGACACGCAGAGGATCCAGAAATACATGAAAAGATGCTCAATATCACTAGCTATCAGAGAGATGCAAATTAAAACCACAATGAGATACCATTTCACACCAGTCAGAATGGCCATAATAAATAAAACAACAGACAAGTGTTGGAGAGGTTGTGGAGAAAAAGGGACACTAGTGCACTGTTGGTGGGATTGCAGACTGGTACGACCACTGTGGAAAACAGTATGGAGCTTCCTCAGAAAACTAAAAATGGACCTGCCCTTTGATCCAGCAATTCCACTGCTGGGACTTTATCCTAAGAATCCTGAAACACCAATCCAAAAGAACCTATGCACCCCAATGTTCATAGCAGCACAATTTACAATAGCTAAGTGCTGGATGCAACCTAGGTGCCCATTAGTAAATGAATGGATCAAACAACTGTAGTACATTTACACAATGGAATTCTATGCAGCTGAAACGAAGTACTCTCCTTTTGATGTAAGCACCTATCAGATGTTTTTTCCACCACTCAGAACAGTTTTTGAACTCGTTCATTTTGATACCTTTTAGTGATTGTGCTGTATTTTGTTTCACCTCTTTCACATCTGCAAAACATTTCCTTTTGAGGACTTTTTCATCCAGGAAAACAAGACAAAAAAAATCATGGCTAGGGGTGAGATCAGGTAAACAGGCATGGTGGAGCATGGGGGTCATGCTATTTTTGGTCAAAACTGAACACAGTGCAATGTGGGCACATGTGCTGGTAAATCATCCATTGTGAAATGGACAAATGCATTGAAAGAATCTTCAAAAAAATTCACTGAAGCTGAACATAGCCTCTCACAACAATGCCAGTTGGTTACACTGATACAGATGGGTTCTTAAAACACTCACCTAGTGGGGGAAGCCTATACTTCAAGGGACCTGCCCTCCAGAATATAACTCCTGTTTTGGGGGTCTTCCCTTTTATGTTAGGTGCTATGAAGGAGAGGTACAAGCAGAACTAACCTGGTACAGAGATTTGGGTCACATTTATCTGAGAAATCTGAAAGATAATAGGAGTTGGTTGGAAGAAGAGAGATGGAATAGATGAGACAGTGGCAGGCCAACCTCAAGTGACCTGTGCTGGGCTGATGGAGAGGGGTGTACAAGACGCAGCTGGGGTGAAGGGAAAGCTACAAAGTGCGGGATCATCCAGGCCAAGACAACCATAGTTAAGCCCTTATTGATATGTCCATAAATTAATTATATGCTGCAAAAAGTAGGAGCATGAAAATTTTGTTCACTCTAAAGCCAAAAATCTACTAGGATTATATTGCCTACTTTATAGTTGCTATGGTGACTACTGTTCTGAACAATAATGTTCTTAAAGTAGAGTTCAAATAGTTTCTCCTATTTTTTTAATATATCTTTGTATTTTAACAAGTCTGCCAATTGTTTATTTCCTGGAGCCCTTCTTTATAGAAGACTCTATTTGACTCCTTTAGGCCAACTGCTGGGATTTCATCTTGGGACAGAATTTCACCACTGAACATTTGACTTTATAAATTACATGTTTTTAAATTACATGTTTCTCTGGGGGGTCTACAGGAGAGGTTATTTCTTTCTCAAGCTGCATGCCCTTCTGCATATATACAAAAGCTTCCTCACTGATACTTCTGTTACTTCCATTCCCTTTCCATCATCTTGAAATATTAAAATCTCACATCTGCAAAAAGAAAATCTCTTTATTTGGTTTTGGGATTCTATCCTTTAAAATGTTATTTCACTGTCACTTCGAAGTACCCTTATGAGGGTGAGCATATCTTTAAAAATTGTATGATCAAACCAAAGTTTCTATAATTCTAAGTTCCTTCCAGGAATAATTGATTGAGTATTGGGAACATTTACTAATGTCAGAAAACAGGAAGAGAAGCAAATTTTAGATGGGAGATAACATACAGAAAATTAGTGAAAGACCGAGATTATCTTTCTATCCTCATTAGTACATGCACAAGGCATGCTTTGATAAACCAAATGAGGAAACATCTAATTAATTTTACTTTCACAAATAAGCACTTTTACAAAACAAACATACTATGAAAATTAAAGTGATGAATTTTTCTTTCTTCCAGTTTAGTTTTCATAACTGAATGAAAAATGTCAAATAACATATAAAAAGGTAGGTCACTGATACTGTCAGACTTATTTTTTTTAATAAACAAAGAACTAAGAAAAGGACCTTAGATGTGATTATTTCAATCTGTCAAACAATGTCTGCTCATCTTCAGGAGCTTGGCAGGAATCCCCACGGCTTCTCACACGTCTGAGGCACATGTGAGTAAATTTTAAGAACAAAAGGTTTTGGAACATTATAATTTATGTGTACAGAAAATGGTTGTTTGGGCCTTAGTTAAAACAGCTGGAATTTATTGTGTTGAAATGTATGCCAGGCATTTTACGCTGGCAGAATCTGTTCCGCTTCATTTGGGAAGGTGCTTACCTGTTTTTTCCTTTTCCTTTAAAAACAAGTAAACCTGTAACACCTGCCACCTGTCATGTCAAACTCCAGCACTGCAAGTGATGGCATTGTGTGTATCTGAGAATCACCAAAAGTGATAAAAAGGCAGATCAAATAAGAATTTATCACATTAATTTGTTATTTCTAAGGTTTCTAAGTTGTCAGTGACCAAAAAGAATCATGTGTAGGAGAACAACATAAACAAAGGATGAAGCAACACTTTTAAAAAATTCAAATAATAAGCATGGAAATCCTGTAAGGTAGAGGTGAGAGTCTTGGACCCACAGCATGGATTATTTATATTACGGAAAAATAAAATTCCTAAACAAAGTCCATTGCTTTCTGATCCATCTTCCTAATCCATTTGAGATTCTGATGCCAGATGAAATTCCCCAAAATATTTTTTTATGTTTCTTGCCTATTTAAATTCCTTTAGGAGCTGCCCACTACAAAGCACAAAAGTAGTAGTGAAAGATCTCAGGAACAGTAAATCAGTTTGTCCTGAATATACATTTTGTCTCCTATTTGGAAACTGGGCTTTTTTTTTGGTACTTTATCTGGGAAACCTATCAGTTCTCTGCTTCTAAACATCCTACTAACACAGCTTGCATGATATTTCTTTTGTTTCAAACACTATAACCCTCCCTGATCCTTTGGGTGCCTTTTTCTACTTTGGGTTCTAGACTCTGCTAGTATTTTTGACATGATTTAGATTTATATCCTTCCCCACAACACACAGCATGGGAGAGCGGTGCAGGCCATTAGCTCTTCCAGGTTACCTCCTCTGTTTGACTATTGAACATTGTGGTTTGACTATTAGTGCATTATCTATGCCTCAAAAATTAGTAATTCAAAAAAAGACAATTTTTCATTAAAGGATTAAAATAAATGAACAACTAAAGTATCTAAAGCATGGGAAGTAAAATGCTATTATTTCAAAAGTCTGTACAGTCTTTGCTTACCCTTTTCCTGGATAGCTGCAGACGCGTGGCCATGAGCACGCAGTCCTTCACTACTTAAGCCTGTCTTTACCGCTGTAACTTCACATTTCTTTATCACTGTAACTTTGTATTTCTTTCTTATTCCTTCTCCACAATAAATTCTACCTCCATCAAAGACTCAAACGTAAAAGTTGGAACCATAAAATATTAGAGCAAAACTGGAGATTTTGTTTTGTTTAATTCTGGAGTGAAGCAGGCCTTTCTGTGCATGACAACCAACACAGGAGATGAAGCAATCAGACTATGTAAATAGTTTCCAAAATTTAAAGTATGTACACCTTTCAGTGTATAAATTCTCCTTTGAATAATCATTCTCATAGATATAATTGCTCAGATACATGAGTGTATAGATATGCATTATATACACACACATATGCATATTATATATATGCATACTTATAATTCTACATTTACAAATATTCTTTGCAGCTATAATTACTATGTATCTGCAGTAATATATAAATTATGTATTTATATATTTGCAGTACATATATAATATGTCCACATTTATATATATACAGTATATATACATATATGTGTGTATGTATGTATCTATATACATGTATGCACACATACATATTTGTGTTCCATTAAAAAACAACAACCAAAAGAAATAGACTAAATCCCTAACAAGAATAAGAAAACAGTAAATTATATTCTTATCGGCTCTTTACACTGGGCTATTATACAGCTATTAGAAGAAGGAAACCTTAATGTGCTGATATCGGAGAGATGTTCAGAATAAGAAAAAAACAGAATGTCATGTACTATTATAATTTTTGTAAAGAAATGGATATCATTTTGTGCTTAAAATATATAGAAAGGATTATGAGGTGGAACTAAGAAATTATAATATTTAAAGCTACAGGAGTTCCTAAAATTAGCCTGTTTAGGATTCACTGATCAACCTGATATTTGAAGTTGCCTTTTGGTCAGCACTGAGTCTGGTCTCATCATGCCCTCTCTCTGACCACAGAAAGTCATATAAATCCTATCTTACTAGTCATTTCCTTAATGAACTATTACTCCTAAGTCACCTACATTTTAACTTCATACTGTTATTTTAACACAGACATAAGATAGAATGTATATGATAGACTTAAAAAGCAGGAAAATATGCAAGGATGAATTTGTATTATATTTGCTAATCCAGCAATGCTTTCATTAAATCAAATGCTAATCTACAATTAAAAAATAAATACTTAGGTTAGAAAATCAGCCCTGGTGGGTGTGGCTCAGTGAATTAAGCACCAGCCTGTGAATCAAAGGGTTGATGGTTCGATTCCCTGTCAGGGCACATGCCTGGGTTGTAGGCCAGGTCCCCAGTAGGGAGCATGTGAGAGGCAACCACATACTGAGAGGTTTCTCTTTCTCTCTTTCTCCTCCCTTCCTCTCTCTCTAAAAATAAATAAATAAAATCTTTAAAATCAAAAAAGAAAATCAAACATACATGATCATCTTTATTCCATTATAATCATTTTCTTTATTCATCCTATTTAATGAGGATAATAAACTGTTTCAACTACATCTGGAATAAAGGTACATTTTTAAGAATTTTGCTCTTTTCAGATGAGATTTTTATTTTTGTGTATTTGCTTTCCATTGTCTTAACCTTCTTCTAGTTACATATTTGTAGTCTTGACTAAGAAATATTAGCTTCTGTTTTAAACCTCATTTAAAACAGACTTCTTTCATTATATATTCTTTACAAGTACCTCAGGAAACAAATGCAATCTTTCATTTATAGAGGATTCAAATGAGCAACGTTTTATTTCTTTACTACCTATTTCCTTGCTGTAAATGAGCTGTAATGAAAATTCATCACAACAGCAACAAGGACAATCTGTACTGCCCATGCACATAGAAGCAATGAATTCTCCTTTGGTTAACACTTGCAACTGGGTCAGACACCTGGTCAAGATGTTGCAAATGGCTGTGGGTGCCTTCTCCCACCAAATCAAAGTTACAACTAAATTATAAAACAACCGTCATAGAAACCATCTGAAGGAAGGTTTCTAGCTGAATGGAAGTTCTATAAGTAAGGACACAAAGAAGAAACCATGAAAAGACTAGGAGGGGACACAGAGATGTGGATCAGGCAGGTGCAATACCCAAGGTGGCCTAATTAAAAATCAGGAAGGGTAGCTCAGCTGAGGAGTTTCCCCCGAGGAGAGAGGGCTCTCAGTCCCAAACCCAGACTCCAGCCCAGGGACCAGTGTCAGAAAGAGGAATCTTCAAAATATCTAGTTGTGAAAACCAGCGTTAATTGTATCCAAGTGAAACAGAGTGCTTCTGAATTCCCAAGAATTCCTGTTGAGGGTCCTGTACTTACTTGCTCACACACTCACTTGTTATAGACTCCAGGGCAGGGGGAAGATGCTATAAAAGTGCCAGAGACTTATGGGGAGGAACTGAATTAACTAACTTCACAGCAAGAGCTACAGGACAGAAGTCAAGGTAGCTCTTTACAGGAACAGAAGCACTGGCAGATGCCAATGCTCTTGTGTTGAACCCTCCCACCTTCCAGCATATGGGCACAGAGAGGCATCAAATCTAAACTCTCCATTAACCTGGCTAATACTATTTGCCCTGCTGTGGTGATGATCTGAGACTCCACCCCCACCCAACTCCCATGCCTGGACCAAGATGCTTCTAGCAGCTTTTACACAGAAGCAGCCGGCCTTAGCTTGTGCTGCCAACTTTCATAAAATCTCTCAAAGGTCCACAAACCCCAAACAAGTAGCAGCTAGCCTTGGCATACCATGTATGACTTAGAAAATGGCCCCATTCTCCAGCAAAAGCAGTGGCCAGTCCCAATGTGTACTGTAACTCCCCTCAGGTGGTCATATCCTGCCATAAGCTGTGGCCAGTGTTGGTTTGGAAAGTAGCTTCAAATAAGTGTCTGCAAACCCAAAACAAGTTGTAGCTGGCCTGAGCTCATGCGGTGGTCACCAAAGGTCCCTAATCCTGGTACTAGTGGAAGCCAGCCTCACATTGCAGCGTAGCCTTTCCCAAGTGCCTCCACTTCCAGCACAAGCGATAAATGACCACAGATCACTTTATAGCTCTCACCAGGTAGCCTCTAGCTTGGTATGAAAGGCAGCTGACCTTGGCCTGCACCAGAGCTCCTCCCAATAGGCTCCAGAACCAACAAACTCAGTAGCCAGCTTCAAACCATTCCAGAACACCACCCAACCAGCTCCACAAACAACACACACAAAGAGCAGATGCAGCTGCCATCAGAGCCCTGCTAAAGCAAGTCTGCATCCATGGGGTCAATCTGTGGAAATAGCTGTCTGCTGTAGGCACAGCCATCCCTCACAGCCAGTCAGCCTGAGTGTCAACTCCACCCACTAACTGCCAATAGTAATGAAGAATCAACTACAATAGGAGAGCACATACAACCCATGTAGGGACACTCCTATAGCGCCTGGCTCAGGAGAACAGGGAGACAGTGCCACTAGACCTCACAGGGCATCTACTACATAGGGCCATTCTGTCAAGACACGCAGATGTAGACCTACCAAAAACACAATCACAAACACAGGGAGCCAACCGAAATAAGGAGACAAAGAAACATGTCCCAGATGAAAGAACAGAATAATACTTCAAAAACAAACAAACAAAAAACTCAACAAAATAAAAAAAGCCATCAACCAGATTCAGAGTTCAAAACCTGTGTTCTAAGGAATGAATTCAGTGAGAACCTCAACAAAGAGTTAGAAACCATAAAAAATAACCAGTCAGAAATAAAAAAATACAGTGACTGAAATGAAGAAAATCGTAGGGGGAATCAACATCAGATTAAAAAAAACAGGAGGTCAGATCAGTGATCTGCAAGACAATGTAGCAGAAAACACCTAATCAGAACAAAAACAACAACAAAAATTTTAATTAGGATAATTCAAAGGACTTTGGAATGATATCAAGCATACCAACATTTGCATCATGGGATTACAAGAGGGAAAGAAGAAATAGCAAAGGACTGAAAAACTATTTGAAGAAATACTGATAATTTTTTTTAACCTGGTAAAGAAAATAGAAATACAAGACCAAAAGGTACAAAGAGTCCCAAAAAGACCAACACCAAGACACACCATAATTAAAATGCCTAAAGTTAAAAAAAAAGCTATTGGTTACATACAAGGAAGTTCCATAAGACTATCAGCTGATATCTCAATAGTAACTTTGTAGATGAGAAGGGATTGACACAAAACATTCAAAACAATGAAAAGCAAGGACCTACAACCAAGATTGCTCTCTCTAACAAGGCTATGTTTTAGAATTAAGGAAGAACTAAAGAGTTTTTCAGAAGAAAAAATCTGAAGGAGTTCATCACCACTAAACCAATATTAAAAGAAATGTTAAAGGTACTTCATTAAGAAAAAAAGAAAAATTGAAAATATGGGAAAGTAAAAAATTCTCATGAAAAAGGCAACCACATAATAAAAACAGTGGACCAACCAGCTATAAAAGTAGTACAAAGATTAAAAAGAAAAAGTAAAAAGTTTAGGTGTAAATACAATAATAAATTGAGGGATGCACAGGAAAGTAAAAAATAATGATAAAAACATAGACTTGGAGGAAGGTGAGTAAAAACGGTAGTCACCATAAACATAAAATAGACTGCTATAAACATAGCTTGGTATATATGAAGTGCATGGTAACCATGAATCAAAAATCTATAAGATATATATAGGAAGCAAAGAGAAATGAATCCAAACATGTTAGAGAAAGTTATCAACATAAAAATAGGAAAACAAGGTGATAAGAGAGGAACAGAGAACTATTGGACAAAAACAATTAATAAAATGACAACTACATACTTATCAATTATTAGTTTTAAAGTAAATGGACTAAATACTTCAATCAAAGGACATAAAGGGGCACTAGTTGTTTTTTTTTTAAAAAAGGTGCATACATATGCTGTCTACAAGAGACACACTTCTGATCAAAAGACACACACAGACTATAAGGAAAGGAATGGAAAAAGATCTTTCATGCAAGTGGAAATTTAACAAAAAATCTGGGATAGCAATACTTGACAAATAAACTTTAAAATAAAGGCTATAATGGGAGACAGAAAAGGACATTTCATTCTCACAAAGAAATTATTCCAACAAAAGTACAACTCTTGTAAATATTTTTTGTATCCAATGTAGGAGCACCTAAATATGAAGGGAGAGATTGATAGGTATACAGTAACAGTAGGGAATTTTAAAACACTACTGACATCAATGAACAGATCACCCAGACAGAAAATTAGTAAGAAAACTGGCCTTAAAAGACACATTAAACAAGATGAATTTAATTGTTATTTTTAGAACATTTCCCCTGAAAGCAGAATATGCACTCTTTTCTAGTGCACATGAATAATTTCTAGAACAGAGCAAATGTTATGCCCCAAAACAAATACCAATAAATAAAAGAAGATTGAAATCGTATCTAACATCTATAAAACTATAAATCAGCACTAACTAGTGTAGCTCAGTGGGTTGTGTACCATCTCACAAAACAAAGGGTCATGAATTCAATTCTCAGTCAGGGCACATGCCTGGGCTGCGGGCCAGGCCCCCAGTTGGGTGTGAGAGAAGCAACAATAGATATTTCTCTTACACATAGATGTCTCTCTCCCTCTCTTTCGCCTTCCCCTCCTCCTCTCTAAAATTTATTAAAAAAAAAACTTCTGAAAAAATTGAAATCAATTACAAAAATAACAAAGTAAACACATGGATGCTAAATAAAATGCTAGTAAATAATGAATGAGTTAACAACATCAAGGAAGACCTGAAAGGTACATTGAGACAAATGAAAATGAAATAAAAATGCCCCCAAATGTACTGAACACAGACAAAAGAGTTCCAATAGGCAAATTCATACCAACACAAGTCTGCCTGAAGAAACAAGAAAAGCTTGCCTTGGCTGGGTGGCTCAGTTGGTTGGAGCATTATCCTGCACAAAGGATACATACCTGGTGAGGGCACATACCTGGTTTGCAGCTTCAATCCCCTGTCAGGGAATGTATGGGAGGCAACCAATCAATATTTATTTCTCACATTCTCTCTCTCTGTCTCTCAAATCAATAAATATATCTTCAGATGAAGATTTAAAAGAAAAAAGAAATAAGAAAGAAAATCTCAAATAGAAATATCTAAGCGTGTACCTAAGGAAACCAAAAACAAACAAACAAACAAACATGCAAACAAAGCCACAGTGAGTAGCAGGAAGGGCATCATAATCATCAAAGCAGAAGTAAACTAAATACAGTAAAGCAAATACAAAAGGTCAATGAAATCATGAGCAAGTTTTTGGAAAAGGTAAAAGAAAGTTAATAAACCTTTAAGCAGACTCATCAAGAAAAAAAAGAGAGAGGACCTAAATAAATAAAATCAGAAATAAAAGATAAGTCACAACTGACACCATGAAATACAGAAGATTTTAGAAAATACTACAAACAGTATATGCCAACAAACTGAGCAATCTGGAAGAAATAGATGAATTTCTAGAAACATACTATCTCTCAAAACTGAATAAAAAAATCTGAACAGACTGATAACTACTAACAAAGTCAAATCAGTAATCAAAAAACTTCCAACAAACAAAAGTCATGGACCAGACGACTTCAGAATTGAATATTACCAAATATTCTAAATAGAGTTAACACCCATTCTCCTCATACTAACCCAAAAAGTTGAAGAGAAAGGAAGTCATCCAAGCATATTTTATGAGACCAGCATTGCCCTGATTCCCAAACCATATAAGTGCATTATAAAATATTTTAGGCCAATATCCTTGATGAAATTAGATGCAAAAATTTTCAACAAGTTATTAACAAACTGAATAGGTAATGCATTAAAAAGATCAAACACTATGACCAAGTGGGATTTATTCTTAGGATGCAAGGTTAATTCAATATCCATTAATCAACTGACATGATATACCACATTAAAAAGTAAAGGATAGACATCATATAATCATACCAATAGATGTAGAAAAGCATTTGACAACATCCAGCATCCACTTATGATATAAACTCTCAGAAAAATGAGAAGAGAGGAAACATACCTCAACATAGAAAAGCCATATGCCATAAACCCACAGCTAACAACATACCCAATGGTGAAAAGCTGAAACTTTTTCTTGAAGATCAGGAACAAGATAAGGATGTCCATTTTCACCACTTTTATTTACCATAATATTGGAAGTTCTATTCATAGCAGGCAACACAAAGAAACAAAAGGCATCCGAGTTGAAAAGGAAGAAGTACAATTTTATTATTTGCAGAAGATATGACACTATATGTAGAGAATGCTAAAGATGCTACCAAAGGACTACTAGAGCAAATAAATAAATTCAGTGAAGTAGCAGGATAAAAAATTATAATTTAAAAGTCAGTTATCTATTTTTGCACCCACAATAAACTAATGGAAAGAGAAATTAATAAAAACAATTTCATTTACAATTGTATCAAAAAATAAAATATCTATGAAAAAATTTAACCAAGGAGGTAAAAGACCTGTACTCAGAAAACTATAAGGTACTGAAGAAAGAAGTGGGAGAAGATACAAATAAATGGAAGCATGTATAGTGCTCATGAATAGAAAGAACTCATTAAAATTTCTATAACACCCAATGCAATCTACAGATTCAATGTAACCTCTATCAAAATACCAATAACAGTTTTTAAAGAACTATAACAAAAAATCCTAAAAATTATACAGAATCACAAAATACCCTGAATCACCAAAGCAACCTTAAAAAAGAACCAAGTTGGATATTTCATGTTACCTAATATAAAATTATACTGTACAACTATAGTAATTAAAACATCATGGTACTGGCATAAAAACAGACACACAGAACAATGGAACAAAATAGAGAATGCATAAATAAACCCATACCTATATGGTCAATTAATCTATGACATAGGAGGCAAGAATACATGGAGTCATTCCATAAAAATCCAGTCATTGTTAATATAACAAGAATAGTTTGTATGACATCAATATAACCTGGCAACCAAGGAGAGTGGACTGGAATGCACATTCTTGAACAATGACAACTTCAGTGTACTAGACAGTGGGGGTGGTAGATGCCATTGAGTGAGCATGTGTACTGTGTGGCTATTGCATTAAAAATGAGCAATTAGAGCAATGAACCTGCATCAAATTTTGTGGTAAGCTTGAACATTCCTCTGTGGAAACAAGATGATTTGAAAGTCTACAGCTATGGGCAACTGTTGATTGGCAGGTTCATCAAAACAAAGAGCCTGCTCGTGCACCACATTTCTTGCAAGAGCTTTTGGCAAACACCAAATCACCCAGGCAACTCAGCCCTCCTACAGCCCAGATTTGGCACCCTGCCACTTCTGGATTTCCCAAAACTAAAATCACCTTTGAAAGGGAAGAAATTTTGTGCTATTGAGGAAATTCAGGAAAATATGATGGGTCAGCTTATGATGATTGGGAGAACTATATGAGGTCTCAAGGTGCCTACTTTGAAGGGGACTGAGGCATCATTGTCCTATGTACAATGTTTCTTGTATCTTGTATCTTCTTCAATAAATGTCTCCATTTTTCATATTACATGACTAGATATCTTCTGGACAGACCTCATACATGGGGTAAAAACCATCTTTTAAATAGATGGTGATGGGGAAACTGGATAGATAGATGCAAAATAAAAAAATTGGATCACTTGTGTTTTTACGTTTTTAAAGATTTATTGATTTATTTATTTTTAGAGAGAGGAGAAGTGAGGGAAGAAGAGAGGGAGAAAAGCATCAATGTGTGATTGCCTTTCGCACACCCTCTACTGGGGACCTGGACAGCAACCCAGGCATATTCCCTGACTGGGAATTGAACTGGTGACCCTTTGATTCACAGGCCAGTGCTCAATCCACTGAGCTACACTGGATTACTTTCTTATACCATATACAGACATAACCTCAAAATGGATCAAATACTTAAGTGTAATACCTAAAACCATAAAGTCCTAGAAGAAATCACAAGCAGTAAATTCCTTACCATTACTCCTAGTAATATTTTTTGATATGTCTCCTCAGACAAGGAAAACAAAAGACAAAAACAAACAAATAAATGGAACTACATCAAACTAAAATGTTTGTGCAAAAATATATAAAAAATACATGCAATTTTTTACACAGTGAAGTAAGCAATGAACAAACAAAACAAAAAATTAACATACTGACAGGAAGAAGATATTTGGTAACAATACATGTGATAAGGTGTTAATATCCAAAATATATGAAGAGGAACTGTTTTATGACCCAGTGATTCCTCTGCTAGTAATATACACTAAGAATCCCAAAACACTAATACAAAAGAACTTACACACCCCTGTGTTCATAGCAGCACTATTTACAATAGCCAAGTGTTGGAAACAGTCCAAATGCCCACCAGTACATGAGTGGATTAAAAAACTGTGGTACATTTACATCATGGAATATTATGCAGCAGAAAGAAAGAAATCCTACCTTTTGCAACAGTATGCACAGAACTGCAACTATTGTGCTAAATGAAATAATTAGTTGGTGAAAGACAAATACCATGTGACTTTACTTATAACTGGAATCTCATGAACAAATAAACCAATGAGGAAAAAAGAACCAGAGACATGGAAACATGGAGCAGGCTGATAGCTGTAGGTGGGGAGGAGGGGGACCAATGGTGTAGGGAAGGGGAAGAGATAGCCAAAGAATGTGTATGCATGACCCTTGGAAAATGAAGAGGGGATTGACTGTGGGAGAAAGTGGTAGGCTGGGTGGATGGGGCAAAAGGGAAAAAATTGGGACAACTGTAATAAAATAAACAACTTAAACATAAAGTAGAAAAATGTAATATATAAAGAATTTATACAACTTAATACCCAAAAAACAAACAATTTGACTTAAAAAATTGGCAGAAAACCTGAGAAGAAATTTCTCCAAAGAGACATACAAATGACTAATAGACTCATATGAAGATGCTCAACATCATTAATCAGCAGAGAAATGCAAATTAAAACCACTTGGGAGCACAGCTATCGTCATAAATCAACAAACAACAAGTGTTGCCAAGGATGTGGAGAAAGGGGAACCCATATATACTGCTGGTGGAATTATAATTGGTGTAACCACTATGAAAAACTGTATGAAATTTCCTCAAAAAATTAAAAATAAAACTGCCTTATGATCCAGCAATTCCACCTCTGGATATACATATGAAAGAAACCCAAGATACTAACTTGAAAGAATACATGCACCGCTATACTCATTGTAGCATTATTTACAATAGCCAAGATACAGAAGCAACCCAAGTGCCCATCAATAGACAAGCAGATTAAAAAAACTGTGGTACATATATATGATGGATTACTACTTGACCATAAAAAAATGAAATCTTACCATTTGTGACAGCATGGATGCACCTAAACGGTATTATGCTCAGTGAAATAAGTCAGTCAGAGAAAGACAAATAGCACATATTTTCACATGTATGTGGATATAGGGAACCGTTCCAAGTGGCATGGGAAATGTAGCCTAGCTCCCACTTGGAAAGGCCAGTGGAAAGCAAGGTCTAGCACACAGGACCCACGCCCATGGATAGGTTCTCCCGTGGGGAATCAGGCCTGCATGGCACCTATGCCACTTTGAGACTTGCTTTTTGCTAAAACTCCCTAATTTGAATTGAGGCAGCAAACATTTATTGCATATCTTTAAAATAACTTCCTAAAATATGTGCTAAACCTCCCAAGTATGGAGTGTAACCAGTTCAACCACTTTTCCCTTTACACTTGCAAATGCCCTTCTTTTCTGATGTAATTTGCAACATCCTCTCCTTTGTTTTCTGTAAAACCACCTAAAGTGAACCTGTACATAGTAAATGAGGACCATCCTCAATGTAAGGTGCCCAGAAATGCAATAAAAGCTTGTCAAGGCAAGGGACAGGGCAGGCCCTCTCTCAGTCAGAGAGTGGCCATGCCATCCCTTTTTCTCCACAGGACTTCTTTATTCCCTGAGAATTTGTCTCATCTCATCCATAATGCCACGGACACTGAGAGCTCTGTGTCCACATTGTGTGGCATCTAAAAAACAAAATAAATGAACAAAGAAAACAGAAACAAACTCATAGATACAGAAAACAAATTGATGGTTTCTAGGTGGGAAGGGTTTGGGGTGATGGGTAGAGAAAGTGAAGGAATTAAAAAGTATGTAGAGAGCAGGCTGACTGCCCTTGATGGGGTGGTGGGGGTGTAAGGATAGAGCAAAAAAGAAAAATAAAAAAAAAGAACCCATGGATATGGATGCCAGTGTGGTGATTGCTGGGGAGAGGAATGAAGGGTGGAGTCAGAGGGAGCTATAGGTGGGATAAATGGTAATGGAAAAAATACAATAAAAACATTAACTGACAAAAATAAAGTAGTACAAATTGGCAGTTATAAAAAGTCATGGGGTTTAAAATATAGCATAGAGAATATAGTCAATAATATTGTAATAGCATAATATTTTATGTCAACTGTAATTTAAAAATTAAAAGAAGAATTAATTTCATGATTAGTGGGACTGGAAATCAGTACAACTCTGAAAAACAGCTTGGTGATATCTCAGAAATTACATCACTTTAACCCAACAATATCACCTCTGGAAATTCATCCCTGACATTTACCTAGATTATGTGTACAACGGTACATTTGTAAAGATATTCATCTGAAAATGGTGATGGCAGAATTTATGTTAGTCAATATAAATGCCTATAAAGAGTATAATATTTAAATAAAATTTGATTCATCCATATTAAAAAAAAATACTTGCACTTGGCCTTCTCTGTCTGGCTGGAGAACCTTCTATGTACAAAGTACCTTTCAGTTGACATAATTTTTATGACATAGTTATCAGGTCCCCAAATAAAAAACTGAAGAATTAAAATATACTCATTAATTTTCCTATTTTCCAAAGTAACATATGCTATTTATAAATATATGTGCATACAGATAGCTTAAGAAAAAAAATAAAATATTTTACTCTCTAGAGACATGCCTATTGCATCTGTATACATATTTATACAGAATGGGTATAAGAATGGGTATATTATAAAAACAACACTCTAAAATTTCCATTTTTTCACTAAACATAGGCATTCAGTAATTATTAATAAAAATTATAACTTTTAACAATGAACATATGATATCACTTATATGTGAAATCTACTAAAAAGCTCCTGGCTGGTGTGGCTCAGTGTACTGAGCGCGGGCTGAGAACCAAAGGGCTACTGGTTCGATTCCCAGTCAGGGCAAGTGCCTGGGTTGTGGGCCAGGTCCCCAGTAGTGGGCTCCTGAGAAACAACCATGCATTGATGTTTCTCTCCCTCTCTTTTTCCTTCCCTTCCCTCTCTCTAAAAATAAATAAATAAAGTCTTTAAAATAAAAAAAATCTACTAAAAAGTTCAACTCACAGACACTGAGAGGTCATTACCAGGGATGAAGGGTGTGTGAGACAAATATTGGTCAGAGGAAACAAACTTCTAATTATAAGATTAACCATTTCTACGGATCCAATGTACAGCATGGCGATTATAGCTAACACTGCATCATACAATTGAAAAGGTGTTAGAAGAGTAGATGTTCTTAAATGTTCTCAGTGTACAAAAGAAATGGTCTTTGTGTGAGGGGGTGGAGGTGCTAACCAATGCTGTGGTGGTGATGACCTCACAACATGTGACTGTATGAAATCCACACACGGTGCAGCTTAGCTTCAGACAGTGTTGTACCTCAATGATATATCAGTAAAGCTAAAACATGGGTAACTTTCATGCCCATCAACGTTTATTTTTTAAAATGAAAGGATTAAAGTATTTTCAAATACACACATTTTAAGATACGCATATAAATCTTGCTCCTGAGTCTTCTTTGTTTTAATGGGAAATAGGGCAATGAATCACAGAAATGTTAAAATAAGTTTTCAAAATGTGCGGAATTAGATAGGGGACAGGAGGGGGAAAAGGGAAAAGTAAGGATCTAAAACAAGGTAATTGATTAAGAAAAGCTTGGTTTAAAACGACAGTAAAATTGAAACACAATTAAAATTAAATAAAAGCTCAGCAGACAGGTCATGTTTTCCTCCACTTTTTAAAGGTTAGTTGTCTCCAGCTACATCTGAAATATCTTAGAAGCACAGGGCAGGAGAAAGTATCTTCTGATGACTCCTGCTCACCAGGCAAAACCTGAAATTTGCAAGTCACAGGTAAGGCCAGTAGCCTGGTCTGAGCAGACTGTGTGGCAGGGGGCTGGTTGGGGAGTGGAGGGATAGGGGGGTGGAATACAAAGACAACACACTTAGCTGGCTATTGTAGTAGTTCAGTCAACAGTGTATTTTCCAAGTTTACTTTACTTTGTATTTCTTTAAATTTGGGACTTTATTTTTTAACTCATTATTTTTCTATTCTAAAATTTGTCTTCACCTTTAAAAGAAAATAACCTCTATTTTTTAATATTCCTGGTTTTATGTTTTATATTAAACCCTCACTTCAGGACTTTACCTTTCATGGTTTTGCAAATAAAGAGTTAAACTATATTTTGCAGGTGAAATGGACTAAAGCTATAGAGTGTAAACAAAAATTTAGATTCATGGTTTCTGTCTTAAACAAAGATGACTGATAGTCCCATTACAAACAGAAACTGATTTGCGAAGTGGAAGTTTTGGTTCCGAGTGGAAATCAGAAGCCTATATTAGACATATAAACTTTGAGCCATCTTGAAGACAACTAAGCATAGTATCAGGAGGGAAGGTATATATTGAGATCTCAGGATTATACTAAAATATAAATTTCAGAATAACCATCATTCTACATTATGTAATAAGAATGCTAGAAAATATTGTTTTATGTCAAATAAGTTTGTTTGCAGTGAATTTGACAGAGGGGCAGGAGCACACAGTGGAAGAAAGACAGCCTCTACAATAAATGGTGTTGGGAGAACTAGACTGGCACACTTGGAAAAAATGAAACTAGACCACCAACTCACACCATACATAAAAATAAACTCAAGATGGATAAAAATGTAAATATACGTCGTGACACCATAAAAGTCCTAGAGGAAAACCTAAGCAGGAAAATTTCAGATATCCTTCATGGAAATATTTTTGCCAATCTATCTCCTAGGGCAAGGGAAATAAAGAAAATAATAAATAAATGGGACTACATAAAACTAAAAATTTTCTTCATGGCTAAAGGAACCAACATAAAAATGAAAAGGGAACTGACTGTGTGGGAGAACATATTTGCCATTGATACATTGACACAGGCTTGATCTCTAAAATATATAAAGAATTCACAAGACTCCACACGAGGAAGATAAACAATCCAACTGAAAAATGGAAAAAGAATCTGAACAGATAATTATCTGAGAAGGACATTTAGATGGCCCACAGACATATGAAAAATATGCTCAGCATCACTAGCCGTCATTGAGATGCAAATTAAAACCACAATGAGATACCACTTCACACCAGTCAGAATGGCCATCATAAATAAAACAACAGACAAGTGTTGGAGAGGTTGTGGAGAAAAGGGACCCTAGTGCACTGTTGGTGGGATTGCAGACTGGTACAGCCACTGTGGAAAACAGTATGGAATTTCCTTAAAAAAACTAAAAATGGAACTTCCTTTTAACCCAGCAATTCTGCTGCTGGGAATATAACCTAAAAATCCTGAAAACAACAATTCAAAGAAACCTATGCACCCCAATGTTCACAATGGTGCAATGGACAATAGCCATGTGCTGGAAACATCCTAAGTGCCCATCAGTAAATAAGTGGATCAAAAAACTGTGGTACATTTACACAATGGAATACCATGAAGCAGAATGAAAGGGACTCTTGCCTTTTGCAATAGCATGGATGGAACAGGAGAACATTAAGCTAAGTGAAATAAACCAGTAGGTGAAGACAAATACCATATGAGCTCACCTATAAGAGGAATCTAATGAACATAACAAAGTAACAAACAAAATAGAACCACAGGCATGGAAACATGGAACAAACTGAAAGTGATGAGAGGGGAGGGGGGGAAGAAGATAATGGTGGAAAGAAGGGGAAGGGACGAGACAAAGAACATGCATGAAGGATCCACAGACATGGACAATAGTGTGGGAACTGACTGTGGGAGCAGGGGGGCGGTTGTGGGCTGGGCAGAAGAGGACCAAGGGGGAAAATTGGGACAACTGTAACATAACAATAAAAATGATTTAAAAAGAATATTTATCTAAGAGGGAACTGGGAACTTTGAGTACTTTAAACACTATGGTATCTTTGTTTTACAAAATTATCTTATATATAGTAGCATTTTAAGTATCTGTGGTCCCAGCTCACTAGATGCCAATCATGTCCACCTAATATTGTGAGTACCAAGTGTCCCCCTCACACACACAATATTTTCAGGTGCCCTTTAGATGGGGTTTCCTGCCCACTTTCTACTCTTGCAGGTTAAATAAAGTCCAAAAATGATTCTTTAATACAAGACTTCAAAGGGACTGTATATAGGTTGAATTTCCAAAAAGTATTTATCATTGCATATCTATTTGGTGGCATAATATTGTGAGTTTTAATCAACAGCTTGGGAAACACTGATTTATGGCAAGAATATGGAGCACTCAATCAGCCTGGTGTACAGAGAACCCAGAATTACTTACTATTTTAAGTTGTGATTATCCTGTAGTTCTGTAATCCTTTTTTTAAAATATTAATGCAATGTATTATACTGTAAAAACCTAAAATGAAATATGGAAATGAAAATAAAAATATCCTATAACCCTCTCCATTCCAACAATCTTATACCCCCACCCAGATAATACTCTGAACAGTTTGATGTTAAATTTTCCAGGTATTTACAGATTTCCTTTATTTATCTGTATTGACATCAACCTTCCCACTCGATTTTAAGAGCTATGATAGCCTTTAATTCAGGTCTCTGTCAGAACCTATCAATTACAGCCCCTGCTTGACTGCCTGTGAAATTCAACAGCCGTATAGGAGGAAAAGGGTCCTTGCCATCATATCAACTACGTGACAGTAGTGATCAAAGCTCAGTTTAGAGCAACAAAATTTAGGGTGGATTTTCTGAAAAATGTGCTGTCCCTTTTTCTTGAATATCTTAAAGTGTCTTTTGATTAAGCCACCCTGAGAAAGTCACATATGTCAATGATAATGACCCCTGTGGAGGACGCCTGCAGAGCTACTGTTGGGCACTGTGCCCTCCACTTTTACAGAGGGGAATAGCCAACTGAATTGCACATTTTCTCTAAAAATCTCACTGTTCACTACATTAAGATACATCATCTTCTTAGAGGAGGCTAAGGGATGAATATTTCCTTTGGATTCAGTCCAAGAATAGTTGTGCTTCTCTTGACTAAATTCATCTTTGATTTTCCCTTGTGTTTGACTCTCGTAATACTGGAATGTTGATTTTATATCACTTTCCATCCCGAATTTTCTTTGAACTGAGTGCCTCACCACTTTTGTCTTTCCATCCAATGGTACACCTTGATGTTTCTTATTCACTTTTACAAAACATTTTCAAACCATTTTTGAAATAAGATTCATATACATATGTACATGCATATGTTTTGCTCTGGCTTTATAAACATGAAGAAAATGTTAAAGTATTTTTCCCTCTTTCTTCCTCTATGCATTCAGCAAAATTAAGAATTTTTAATTCCAATATAGTTTTCTGTGTACCTCCACTTTTTTTCATTTTAATTCAAACTTTCTGGTTTTCTACTATGTAAAAAACACTAAAAATAATAAGTAATTGAATTAATATTTATAGTCTGCTATTCCATTTGCTAATTTTAACCACTGTTTATTCAAATGGACCTCAAAATAATACCTTGAGGTAAGTCAGTACTCATTTTACAGATGACTCTGGAGAGATCAAATGACTTAAAATTCAATAACTTATAAATACTCATATAGCTATTCAGATACTCTATGTTTAAGGCACAAATATGTCTTTGTAATTCACTGCAGTAAGTGGTAAAATCTGCTTTGAATTGAGGCTATGAAGTGTTTAGTTATTTTAAACTACAATATAATGTAGAATGAACATGACTTAAAAGTAACTCATTGTGCTCTGGGTATTCAAGCTTCGTATTGAAAGAATAAAGGGAGAAATCACAGAAAAACAAGTATTTCAGATGAAACCACATGTTTTAACAAGTAGACACAGAAAAAGAAAAACTGATTTCAGCAGAATATATTGCATGAGCAGAAATGCAGAGTGAGTTAAACATGTGGTATTTTTGGTAAAAAATGATTTACTTCCTTTGCCTTATATTTAGGACGCAAATACAGAAGTCATAGGACTTAAGGATAAGAAGACAATTGGCATCCTTCTATCATTTTGAAAGTCAAGTACTGTCTTATTGCTATCACCAGTCAGTAAATTTTGCCTCTGTTCTTGCTTCAGAAATTCTGGACAGAGTACAGAAAGGGATCTGAAAATAACTGAGACAATAAAGGCAATCCTAGTTCGTGACTGACAATTATAAAACAGTGTTGGTATTTATCACACTGAACTACTTCCAGGTACTAAACCATTCTACATGGCGCTTCCTCTTCGATGGTGAGACAACTGAGGTGAAGACAATCGCCTTCTTGGTATTTATACAACAGCCTTGGAGCCTCAAACTCAGCTCAGAAGAAAAGAGCAAATCGTCCCTGTGCAGCTTGAATTGGACATTCATTTATTGCCACGTATTCAGAGCAAACAACAGTCTTTTAACAGCATTTTTGAGTAATGAGTGATTATGTTTAAGGTTCTGTTGTGGCAGGATACTAGAATTTTTGTCCCATTGAAAAAGAGACTCTAAAACCACTTTGACTCCCTAGGAAGTCAGCAGTTTGACTGCTTACCTCATCTCTGTGCTGCTGGGAGCCTGTTGCTCCCTAAATGCAAAGGAATAAAAGAGAACTGGGAACAGGGCTTACAAACGGTACTGGGGAAAGTGGAACCGGCTCCCTTATTTACAGTCTTCTGAGTTCTGAGAACTTATTTGTGCTCCCAACAAATTGATCACACTGGTGGCCTCTCCCAGGTATACCTTCCCACACTGGCTTCAGGTTGGTTTCAGCCAAAAGGAGGCACCAACAGGAGACTGGGTACAGGGGACAGAGATGCTAGGGTATTTCTTTCTACCCCCTTCCCTGCTTCAGTACTCCTTTGACAGATGCGGCATCCTTCTAAGAGAACTCCAGCTCCTTTCCAGGACCAGCCTCTACCCAATGGCTGCAGCTCTCCATGAACTCTGGTAACAATGTTTCTACTTCCCCCCTGATGCCTGGTGAGGGCCCTGTCTTCCACCACCTCCATACATCCACATGTCTCTATCTCTTCAGGAAACACTATTAAAACCACCTGCATGAATTCTCTTCTCTGCCAGGACTCTAACAATATAGGTAGATTAGTGTTGTGTTTTCCAGCATTTCTCACTCCAGTTACTATTATTTACTTGATTAAAGGTTTAATTTTGTGTATTTGTATATATTTTCTCCAGGGTTTGTCTCTCTCTAGAGAGTTTCAGTATATGAGTTGGCTGCTAATAAAAACAGAGTTTAATATCATTTGACTCCCTTACCTGGGAGGCAGGAGGGAACTACTAAAGGAAAAGTTTTACTCTAGACCAGTGCCTCACTGAGAGTGGTCCCAAGCCACCAACATCAGCATCACCTGGGAACTAGTTAGAAAAGCAGTTCTCAGGCGCCCTGAAGGCTCATGGAATCAGAAACAGGGCCGGCAGTGAGGCCAGGTAATCTGTGTTTCGAAATGTCTTCAGGCGCTTCTGCTGTATGCTGAAGTGTGAGAGGTAGGCTCTTACTAACAATTAAGAAATGTGATCCATGTTCCTGTATATTTAAAATACTCAGCATCTATTTCCTGCAATGAAATACAGCTATTATTTGAAACATCTAGAAGAGAACTCTAACCTGCCTTCTTGGTCTACGTCCCTTCTTTATCTACCAAAACCCTATCTGCTATCAAAGTTGACATGAATGGCCCTTGCTTTCAAAACCTTCCCTGCTTTTCAAAACCAAAAACAGACTTTCTTTCTTTTTTTTTTTTTTGGTATGTTTGTGCTCGGCCTTGTAACACTGCAATGTATTTAGTTTTCCTTTTTTCTCTTTCTCAGTCTTCACTCTGTCTTCTTAGTGTCCTCTAGATTATTACTGAGAGCAAAAAATAAGGCCTCAATACTCCTTGAATTCTTTACTCTAGAATAATAGAATATAGGTGGCTCAGGCATTAAATTCTAGCATTTCCAACTTTCCAAAATATAGATACTTGAAAGTGCACATTAAAATACATACTCCCAAGGCAAACTTCTCTGAAGAAACATATAACATGTAAACAATATAAATAAATGCTAGGATACTAATGAAATTACAGTATTAAAACAAGATACGGAGTTATGCAAAGGTAACACAGATTTTCTTTTATACAAGTGCTTGACAGTTACCTTATAAAAATACTGTTTCAAAATATAATGTATAAATACAGAAGTGTGAAGTCATAACTGATGGAGGTGACAAAATAGATTAGCATCTAAAATATTCATGGTTCAGAAATAATCAGTGTTACTTAGACTGCCACATTTATCAAGATTAAATACACATCAGGAAATAAGATCTATGTGACATAAGAACTGGATTTGTGGTAAGAGATAAATTTTTACAACACGGATTTGTGTATTTTAATGATTCATTTCATTTACATGATACTATATATTACCAAAATATATCTGTTGTAACGTAATCATTTAAAAATAATGCTGTAAACAAGCTGAGGTATTTTAACTCCTTACAGGATTTATGTAACTCCCATGGAAAATTTAACTCTCAAAAAAAAAAAAAAACCAAGTAATTTCTTAAAGAAAAAAAATAGGGCAGAAATTATCTAAAACAGAGAAGTGGTCAAAGAGATTTTAACAGCTGTACAGTTTTAAAAGCCTAACAGAAAAATGTAGTCAAACCAAACAACATAAAACTTAGACGTTTTTTAATACATAAGGTGTGACATTTATGATGTATTTGACAGGCATTATTTCTAAATTCCAAAGAGCTCTTATTGAATAATCACTTGCAAATCTTTGTTATAAATCAGTGACTAGGAGGAATAAACACCTTGAAAATAAAACCCATTTATTATATACAAATATTTATTGTCAAACACATGTCTTCCTGAGGCTAACGTAGAGTCCGTACGTAAACGACCAGTTAGGGCCAGGTGCTCATCCACGCAGGGCAAAGAGAACATTCGAGGGCACCATATCAGAGGAAGAATTTGTATCAAGATAACTAATACACTTTACAGCTTAGGTTTGTACACAGTTATGTGGAAATCAAATACATGTGTTATGCCAAAGTCAAGCTCATCCAGGTGGTGACATCTGCAATAGTCCCACTTACTTTGGATACTGTTTCTGTGTGAAGACCACAATACAGAACCACAGCGCAAGAGATCTGCTCCATTGCTTTCCTCAGCAGAAACATGTATTTCCGCTTCTGGTTTTCCCCATAAGTGAGGCAAATATTTATGAGATGCTGGCTAGTCAACAATCTGAAAATAACTGCACTTTCTGAGGATAGAAGGTGTGACCTTGGAGATATTTGATAGTTGCTATACACAACTGTGCTAAACAAATACAATAAAAACAGCATTATGTCTAATGGAATAATGTATAATCATAATGTAGATTTTCAGGATGTCTTTTCAGCCAGCTTTTGCATTTTACAGCTAAAGAGAATATGCCTCAGAGAGGTTAATTAATTTGCTCCATATACTCCTGTTTTGTTTTCAGAGAAGCTGGAACTTGAGGCTTTTATGTAAACTTTCTATTTTTTAACATACCCAATATGGACCAAAGACTAACAGTTTGAGATTTCTGCAAATTTTCTGTACTTTGATTTCATTTTCCAAATCTGCCATCCCCTTTGCTTCTTAGGTTCAGAGATCATTTCCTTCCCATAAAAATGAATGACCAAGGGCCCACCCTGACTCCACGGCTCCCTCAGCCTCGGGGGTGGTGTCGGCTCTCCCGTGCTGCCTGTCCAGAGCTGTGCTGTCCAACATCTCTGTATAGTTATTTGAATGTGAACTAATTAAACTACAGTAAGATACAAAATACAGTGTCTCAGTCACGATACCCACATTTCAAGTGCTCAGTAGCTGCCTGTGGCATTAGGTGCCCGTGTCAGATGGAGTGGGTATAGGACATTTCCACTGCAGCCAAATGTGCAGTGGGACAGTGTTGCTACCTCAGTTCAACTAATTTTGAAACTTATATATTTGAATTCTCTTAACACATTGATAATGTAATGCGTTTTTTTTGCTTTTTAAAAAATTCATATATTTCAATTTCCCTTTCTGTCATCTTCTGCGTGTTTTCCAGCACATCTGTCAGAACACCACTGGCTTAGGTTTAGTATTGAAAAAAATCAGGTAGCAATAACTGTTTATATACCACATAGGACTTGTGCATTCATTACCTTTCAACTGATTAAAGTAATAGCCAGGAAGTATTAATGGCATTAATACAGTCAGGCTTGCAGCAGGCAATAAATAAGTCTATATAAAACCATAACATTTTAGTGGTAAAGGTAGGTGCACATTGCAAGTGTTGAGTGCAATGTCCAGTTTTTCTGTGGTGCAGTGAAAGAAACGTGGGCCTAAAGACCGATACACTCAAATAAAATTTATTATGTGCTATTACTATGTCCTACATGCTTTATATTAATTAATTTACATATTACAATAAACCATTATGGTAGGTACAATTAGTTACAATTTTTATTTTATAGAATAGAAAACTGAGGCTAAAAGAGATTTAAAAACTTACCTAAAGTTGTGCAACTGTGACATTGCAGTGTGGGATGTCCTAACCCTGCCTTTTATGACTTCTAGTTCTGTGGCTCTGGACAAGTCATATGCTTTCTTTAAGAGTACACATCAGTTTTTAAAATGAGTATTGTAACTTAGATGATTGTGTAACATACAGCTAGCATGCAGTAAGTGTTCAATAAGTAGAGAACTCTTTCCCCTTGTTTCTCAAAGTATCTGGATACATTATCTCTATTTCTGATACTTATTTGTTTTAAAGTAATGGTTGAGTCTCCCAAAGCATAGTTTTGCCTTTGGTTTATGATTTCCTTAACAAGTATGTTCAACATGTTTATATAGTTTTATGTTAAAGAAAACGATACATGATAACTATTCTCTAAAATTAGTGAGATGGATCAAATGAAATTCTAAGCTGGTAATTGTTTTTATAAGCACATATGTAAATGTATTTAATGAAAAGAAATAGAAAAACTACAACGAGGGAATTCATGGTCATTCCATTTGCTTTATACTGTGAAGGGTATCATTCTGTATTCTTTTTTTGTGATCTTGTTCTAAATGTATTTCTAGTTAATGTAAGTAAGAATTTTGTTCTAGTTTGTATACTAAAATTAATTCTAAAATGACAATGTACTATAACTAGTGGAACTCCTAGTACTGATTAACTTAATTCTTCTCTTGGATCATCATTTGTTGTTTGCTGGAGCTTATAATTGTCATGAACATAGTATTAATATGCATTAAAGCTTCTAAGTAATGTTTCTGCTACCCTGTGATGTGAATGCAAAAGCATTCCCTTTAGCCATAGCTGCATCTGTCTCAAACCAACAGTGCGATTTTTTTCATGTCCATGGGGAGCCATACTCATTATATTCACCAGGTTTAGGGCTTCAAACATGAATTTTTTTTTTCTGGACACATGAATAATCAGGAAACTGTTAACAAGCACCAAAGAAATAATCAGATTACTTTTGTGTTAGTGGAGGATTATGTAACCCAAGAAGATTGTATTGCTAATATTCATGCTCTCTTTTACTCAAAGTGGTATTTATTGAAGGTCTGGTATTACATATTGTATTCAGATAATAAAAATACTTTTTTTTGTCAGCAAACAATACCAGGTGAAATGGCATTAGAACATGCCCTTTGAGTTATTTTTGCACCAGTAAAGTGTGTTACTATAGCAATATTTCCCCCTTAAACTCAATCATTTCAAAGGTAACACTTGTGTACACTACTGACAATTCTATTTTATCAACTCTGTGCTATAGCCAACTTCGGACTCCTAAGCATAAGGGCAAAATAGTTTACTTCTGATTAATGAAGAAGGAAAATATTTGATGCCGGTAACATGTCAAATGTTTACTTAATTTCAAAATTATAAAAGTATTAAATTGTAGTTATACAATATATAAGTTGAATATTTTACTTAACTTTTATAAATCTAAGCATGTTCAAATGTAACTATCGGTTTTACTGTAGTAAAGCAATAACTTTCTACATCTGAATTTTTGCATATAATAGTTTCCTTTATACACCCTTTTCTCCTTCTTCATGTTCTAACTAGAGTGAGTAGAATTACAATATTAGAGCGTATTGGTCAGACTTACATAGAAGGCATTCAAGCTATGGCTTACAATGCATTTGTTGTTTCTGCTTCTTCACAGTTTTGTCTTCTATGTGGCTTTGACATACATTTAACTATTCCAGCCAGGACTCAACATTATTTCAGCTCTGCTCCCAAAAGAAAATTTGCTCTGGCTCATGTTAACCCAATCCGAAATTCATAGGGCAATATGCCCAATTCGGCAGGTACCTTGACCAACCGGAAGTAGCTAAATGAGAATGCTGTGCATGGAGGGGAAAGGGAGAAGAATCATAAATACTATAACATTACCATGGAAGCTTATCCCACCTGTTAAATAAAGCAGGGAGCTCTGAGCAGGACAGGCACTTCAAACTGTGTATATTATAACTGCTAAAAGACATTTCACTCCATAAGTTTAGCTACAAATGAATCTTTTCAAATAGATATTGTCTTTACTGATCTACTAATAATTACAGCAAAAAGTATTTAAACGTACTTTTTTGCATATGCATGACCCATTATGATGTTGAAGATAATTTCTATGTTCTTAGTGAATGAATATGGTTAAGAATTAACTAAGCCAATTAACTAGATTCACTAATCATCACTTTTGTGATTATATTCCTTGGTTCCTAGTTTAGGGCTATGGAGCTAGCAAATAAAATTAAAAGACAAGGAATTACATTTTAATTTAAGAAAATTAATTAATTTTTCATTATAAATATAGTCCATGTATATTTGGGACATACTCTAAAAAGACATTTTTTGCTTATCTGAAGTTCAAATGTAATGTAGATATCCTCTGTTTCATCCAGCAGCCCCCTCTAATCTTAGAACATTTTTACAGGAGTGATTTATACTAGCTTTGTGTAAATACCTTACAAAGTAATATTAAGAAAAATAATCTCTCAATAATAATTTTTAAAACATTGACAGAGTAATAAAAATTTTAAATATAATTTAAAACTATAGTTTGTCCACAGGCTTCATGCCAACCTTGGACTCTTGCTGGCAAAGGGAACACCTCCAGTTTTCATCCTTATTGCATAATAAGTCATACTTTTTATTAGTACCTTTCAGCTAATGGTATGCAAAAACATGGCTTCTTCCTTTAAACAAGCTTGTTTAAATCTGTTTAATAGCTTTTTAAACTTTACATTAAGCTATTACCTCAGAAAATACTTGATAGAGTAAGTGCTAAAGTGGTACAGAGTGAAGTTTAATTGAAAAATAATAAAATCAGCTCAAGCTACTGTTCTGTGTATGTAAAACCAAAGATTTTATTTTCTTGTCACAAAGGAAAAGAGTCCTCATGAATTTGGAACATCTCATGATTTTTTTTATCTTAGAGAGACATGGGGGAGTGGGGGGAGAGAGAGAGAGAAACATATGGATCAGTTGCCTCTGCATGTACCCTGATGGGGGATCAAACCTGCAGCCTAACTGGGGACTGAACCTACAACTTCTTGGTGCATGGGACTACGCTCCAAGGAACTGACCCACCCGGCTAAAGTGGAACATCTCATGATTTAAATTGCACTTCTAATCACATATTTCTAAGATAATATAGTACAATGGCAAACCACAAGACCATGAATATCACCAGGATAATAAGAAAAGTTTCATAAAATGTTGAAATTCACTGGCACTTAGATAAACAGTAATGGTATTTTAAAAAATGATTGAAAATATGGTTTTTAATTTCAACTCCTTTTTAAATTCATTAAGGCCAAATACTTAAGCTTAATTCATCATTCTTCAGTAAGGAGAAATTATAGGAGACCTGAATAATGGTCACTAGGATAGAAGGAAGACTAGAGGGGAAAAGAAGAAAAAGTAGAGAAATGGCAAAATTTATGATGGCCTATAATTTTATATCTATGTATTGGGAAGTATAAAACAATGCTACGGCTTATGTGCATCCCATTTAGCAAATGATGTTGGAAGAAATGCTTGCTCTGTAACAATCCCACCTTCTGCCTGATCTATAAACACCCTAAAACGAAGATTGTGTTTGGCCTTTCAGGGTCAGTTGACATGAGGGCAACAAGTGGGCCCTTAAAAGACAAAGCACAAACTCGGTGCATTGAAATTGCCCCAGCAAAGGCTCCTGTCATGTTTGTTATGCAGATTGTTCATATCCCCTCTTCTGGCCTGATCCTCAGTGAGCCCATGCTCGGCTCTTAGGATGACAAAAGTTACGAGTTAAAAATAAACAGACAAACAATCAAAATCAAACACACACACACCTTAAAAAGTGAAAGGAAATGATTTAACACAAACAATGAGCTGCCACGCAGAGTTCAAGGTCCTGCTGTAACAGTATGACAGAATAAAGAATTGTCCCATTTTTAGCTCAGAGTGCTGAGTGTTTCTGGTGTAATAATCATGTCTGCAAGACTCCCTTCTCACCGTGGCAGCAGCAACAGTAGAGCAGAGCCACACCCTCATAGCGATTTCTGACTGTCCAGCGTTTCTGAAGCTGTGGCACTTTACTTCATCTCAAAGTGCCAGGGCAGAAAGAAGATGGAGGATGAATGAATGAAGTGAGAATGGAAAATGCTACGTGTATTTCTAAGCATATATAAGATTCTCCCTGAAGACTCTCAGGAATAAGAAGGTGTTTTTAAACAGCTGAAGGCTTCATAAGTGTTGTTGAGGTACCACTAAAAGAATACTATTTCTCCAACTATTATTCTAATTTTCTTTTTCATACTCCCTGGCTAGACACCATAGAAAGCACAAATTATATAAAACAAACATGTTCTGAAAATATTTGTGTCTATTAGATCAAGACTGTAAAATATTCAGTTTGTACATGTTCCTGCAATTTCTTTTTATTTAAAAAACATATACAGTTGTAACAGCTAGAGAGCAACATTTCACCTTTAAAATTTTTGTTCAAATATATGTTAAATATGATTCTTTTGTAAAATATTGCACTGACAAAATACATTTGTGTTAACTTGAACTTTCTTATATTACTGTGTAGTAATTAAAAAAATACCATATGATCTCACCTTTAACAGGATCCTAATCAACAAAACAAACAAGCAAAATATAACCAAAAACACTGAAATAGAGAATAGGCTGACAATAATCAGAGGGGAGAGGGGAGGGAATAATGGGGTAAAAGGGTGAAGGGTTTGCAGGAACAATTATAAAGGATATGTGGACAATAACAAGGTGGGGTGGAAACGGGAGGGAGGCGGGGAGGGCTAGGGTGGTAGGGAGGGGGTGTGGGAAGGCAGAAAACTGTACTTGAAGAACAATAAAAATAAATAAATAAATAAATAAATAAATAAAAACTTGTGCAAATTGGGGGGAAAAGTGATTATGTTTAGCCAACAAAAATGATTTGAAATAAAAAACATTGTTTAAATAAAAAAAGAATTTATTACTAATAAATACTGTTTTCAAGTGTCTGTAAGTCTGAACTATATCTCTAAATGTAAATAGAAATAAGAGGTACAACTCACATAATTTGACTATATTAGCCTTATCTTGTATAACAGATTAGAAATGTCAGCTATATCATTTATTACCTTTTCTAGTGGTGATTATCCCAAGACACTGAAGAATATGTAAGAATTGAGAAACTTCCTTGGTGCAAATTTTGACAGAGGTTAACTAACAAAGGATTTTCATATTCACGGTTTTTATAGATTTCAACTAATAAAAGGCAAAATTTTCTTTAACTTCTTATTAGAGTTCTTATTTACAATTTAAATCAGTGCTTCACAGATGATCTATGGTGAAGAACCATTTTAAAAAATCTTTTCAATCTGTTACAGACCAATGTTTTAGAAAAGAGAATATGAATCAAATGTAGAATAAATTTAAAAACAAAATATACAAAATGGGCAAAGGACCTGAATAGTCATGTTTCCAAGGAGGACATACAGATGGCCAATAGACTTATGAAAAGATGCTCAATGTCACTAATCATCAAAGGAATGCAAATTAAAACCTCAGTGAGGTATCACCTCACACCTGTCAGAATGGCTTCCACGAATAAGTCAACTAACAAGTGTTGGCAAGGATGTAGAGAAAGGGGAACACTTGCACTGTTGGTGCAAATGAAGATTGCTTCAGCTACTATGGAAAGCAGTAGTGACATACCTCAAAAAATTAAAAATGGATCTGCCTTTTGACCCAACAATCCTACTTCTGGGAATATATCCTAAGGAACCCAAAACACTAATTCGAAAGAACAAAAGCACTCCAATGTTCATTGCAGCATTGTTTACAATTGCCAAGATCTGGAAGCAGCCCAAGTGTCCTTCAGTAGATGAGTGAATAAAACAAATATGGGACATTTACACAGTGGAATACCACTCAGCTGTTAAAAAGAAAAAAAAGGGAAAAGATGCCCTGGCTGGTGTAGCTCAGTAGATTGAATGCAGGCCTGCAAAGCAAAGGGCCATTGGTTCAGTTCCTAGTCAGTGTACATGCCTGGGTTGCGGGCCGGGTCCCTGGTTGGGAGCACGTGAGGGGCAACCACACGTTGATGTTTCTCTCCCTCTCTTTTTCCTTCCCTTTCCCTCTCTCTAAAAATAAATAAATAAAACCTTTAAAAATTTTAAAAAGAAAGAAAATTTTATCCTTTGCAACAATATGAATGGGCCTGGAGAATATGATGCTAAGTAAAATAAGCCAGTCAGAGAAAGACAAATACCATATGATTTCATTCTTATGAGGAATCTAATGAACAACCTGACCTAACAAGGAAAATGGGGACAGACTCATAGATGGAGAGAGAGATGACAGCTGGTGGGGGGAGAGAGGTTAAAGGGTGGGGGAATTGAACAAAAAGGACAAAGGGCTCATGGACAACCGGTAGAAGGGGACTAAATGCTAATAGAAAAAAACACAATAAAGATTAAATCAAATAAATAAATACCTTTTTCTGCTGAAAAATAAAGAATACAAATCAAATCTAGAAATAAAAAACAAAATATACGAGATAGAAACCCCTCCTTTTTTATTAAGTTTTATAGACATAAAGTTAATCTTCGAATTTCTATAAAATTTTACTTATAATTTCTGTATTTTGTAGCAGAAATAAATATATAAATATTTTTGTGATCACACTTCAAGAAGCTTTGGATTAAATGACCCAATATGCATTGACTTTGAGAGTACTCACAAGACATATAAAAATTTAACTATTTTAAATATGCCTATAATTTGTATCTGTCTGTGTCTGTGTGTGTTCACCCATATTAACTGAAACAAAATGGATGATTCATATTAGATCTTCAAAAACACAGTCAATTTTGAAGTTTGCCTTATAAAGTATTGTCATTGCTCCCACTACTTGAGCTATAGCATAGTTTTGAATTTGTGATTACTGGCTTAGAGTAAACTTATCATACATAATATTGGCCTGTATCTTTTACAGTATCTGGGACATAGTAGATGACCATTTTTAAGTGTTGAGTAAATAAATCATTCGGTATAAGCTGTATAAGCTAAAAGGAAATGATAAAATGTTCCTACCAAAAAAGAAGATGCAGAAATATGTTTCTGAATAAAAAGGGAAAAATGACATTTTGACTCTTCTTTTTTCTCACAACAAGATGTGCACTGAACAATTAGGTTGCAAATTTATACTTTGCCATTGTATTTTTATTAGAGTTATTGTTAAAATCAATTTGAATTGTTAATGATTATATATCATCCTAAGACCAGTGACTGAATTTCACAAAGTCTGTCACTTCTAATATTGACTATAAAAACAGTCTGTTGGATAGTTTTCTCTTTTTATCATATGTACTATTTTATGGAAAACAGATTTTCAGACTCTGGGTACAATGTATACTATAATTTCTCTTTTCTTCTGTCAGTGACTTAGAAGTCATTCAGGAAGGAAGGTAAAGGAAAAAGAAAAGGAGAAAAGCTAGGGATTTGAGTTAAAATATGATGAGACATTTTAAATTGCCTTAAGAGTTTAAAAGCAAATCTTGCCAATTCTTCCTCATACTCATAATGGAATTTAATTTCAAAAGTCAATTGTTCCTTTTTGGCATGCTCTCTTCATAGGAAGGTTTTCCCTGTGAGAACATTTTTTAAGATATTAACTTCAAAACATCTCAACTTTTTAAAGATGTAAAGGAATAGAGCAAAAGTTTGGTTACTTATAAATCCAAGTAGGTTAAGCCTTCCACATAAGACAGTGTATAATAGATCACATTTATATGAGGCTCAAGGTCCTTGAGTCTTAGTTCCCAAGTAGAAGAATAAAAGGATGAAACAGAAACCAAGAAAACATAAGCAACCTAGATGATTTTTCTAATGCCAAATTGGAAAATGAACACGATCTAAAACCTGATATGCTTAGTTATACATACAGACTCCAGATTTCCTGGTACTTTTTTTCTCTTATAAAGTTGTCATTATGTACTTTTAAAGAATGACATGTTTATTAAAGTAAATTGTCAATAATTAGAGAATCACTATCAAAAGGCTACATATCCTTTAAGAAATAAGTACATACGCCCTTGCTGGTGTGGCTCAGTTGGTTGGAGCATTGTCCCCTACACTGAAAGGTTGCAAGTTTGATTCCTGGTCAGGGCATGTACCCAGGTTGTGGGTTCAATCCCTGGCTGGGGCGTGTGTGAGAGGCAACCGATTGATGTTCTCTTTCATATCAATGTTTCTCTCTTTCTCTCCCCCCTTTCTCTCTCTCTAAAAGCAATAAAAAATGTCCTTAGGTGAGGACTAAAAAAATAATAATAAAACAAACTATGCATGTGCATCAATTAATAAAAGAAGTTTTTAAAGAAATAAGTACACACAACTTTGCAAGTTGTGTGTGTCCACAGAAACAGCCACAGTATTGAAGTCACATTACTTCTAGTTTTATATGCAAATATAAATTTGAAGTCCAAATACAAATAAAACTACATCTTAAGTGTTTATTTTCAAACTGAATCTTTTATTTAAATTTTTATCTTGACTTTTTAATTCTTTTTGTCCCTATAAAAATTATAGTTACATTATACATTTCACTTGATAAATAGTAGCTCTGATGAACTTTCCTTCAACTAAAATTGGTGGTGAATTCTATTTTTGAAAGGTATCATTATTTTGAAATTACATATATTCTTTCTTCTTCATAGGCTATGGATAAATATACCACATTTTTCCACATTTGCCCATAATTGGACAGCAAGCAAGAAATAGCAGTGTGTAATGACAAAGATTTACTTATTTACTTATGGGCAAACCATTATGCTGTCTAAAGCTGGCCAACATGTACTATGCTCTAAGGATCCCATTCATCAATGACTTCTGTGGCATTTCAGGGGGGATTTTCATGTAATTTACTTCTAAAATCCATGTAATAAGCCTCTTCTGAGTGAGGTACGTAACATGATTATTCATTATTATTGATTATTCTCTCTAGTGGTAAGTAACAGATGCAAATATGCTTATGAAAGAGAAGAAAAAGGTGGGTACGTGCATAATTGAACACAACTGGAGGCACAGGTTTGCCATTTGCCCTTTAAATCATTATATGGACTTTCAAAAACCAGCACAAAGCTGATAATATTGTCTTTCTATGTTCTTGATATTAATCAAATTTCACAGCTACAAAGGCCAATGCTAAAGACAGATTCTTTACCTAATTAATAAGCTAAAATCATTTGTGTTTTTAGACTTAATAAGGCATATTTATGTCTTTTCTTATTGGAAAATAAAATAGCAAAAAAAAATCATAAATAGTTTTACATAAAACCCATGATATTGAGTTTGCAATTTGGAACTAGCCAACTGGAGCATTTTGAGTGAGAGACTCAGTCTAAAATACATGTTTTAAAAATCAATTTATAAATACATTTATTTATAGTCACAAGCAAATACCTTGTTTTAAAAATGGGAATGAATATTGAAAAGAAGTTATCTTAAAATATCACATTGAGAGAGAAACTGAAATTTTGAATAGTAAAACTATAAAGCTAGATTATTGTATCATACTGAACTCACAGCATTCTGGTCATTCATCAATAACCACTTATTGAGACACTCTGTCAGACACTGCACTGCCTACTGGAAAGGAAGGAGGTAAGCTTGATCTGTGCCCTCACACAGAACAGTATAGGAGGGAAAATTCAGTCAAATAAGTCATTATCACGATATATAGGGTGGGCATAATCATTGGGGAAACAAAGGATGCTATAAGAACACAGAGTAGGGCATCCAATAGTGTCTCAAAAATCAAAGAGATCTCCTGAAGGAAGTAAATGTACAACTGTAGGGTAAATGAGGCTTAGGACAAAGATAGGGCTTAGGATGTAATGTACCAGACAGAGGAAAGGGGCAGTATGAGAAAAGATTCACAGGCCTGAGACACTGGGGGTACTGAATTCAAAAATAATCAGTAAGTTAAAATCTTAGCATATTCTGGAGGTACGGCAAGAAATGAAGCCAAAGAAGTGGGCAGATGCCAGATTATGAGGACTTGTTGAGGAAAGAGATTCTTATCCTAAGGGTAACGGAAAGTCATTAAGGGTTTTAAACTAGGAAATAATCTGAACTGATCAAATATATGTTTTAGTAAGATGGTTTTCAGTGAAAGAGTTTGAAAAATGATACCACACTTCTAATGTGATTTTAAATGTCTTATTTGAATGCCTCTCCTAATATCATCTGTGACTATCTTTTTGTACTCCCATGGAGAAAGGGTTGTTAAAGCAAAGACCAATTTCCTCCCAGCCACGTCCATATTATTCCAAACCTCAAATGACTCCCTCCCCACAATCAAGGATGTTAACTGGAGTTGGCAGCTCATGGGGAAGATTGCATTTCACAGCAGAAAAAAGAGTGTAGCCAAAATGTCCACATAAAGACAACCTTGATCCCATCCTTAAATGTATCGCAAAGTGTTTCCAGACTTAGGTGCTCAAAAATGCTAAATGGACTTAGCTGAGTTGAAATATTCAGGGTAGAAACTGGGAGAGCTGAAGATTCCCTGGGAGACTGGGACAGTATCAGATCTAAAAAACAGGTATAAAAATTGTGAATAATAATTTAAAAAATTCAAGATAAAGACATAATTTAGGAGATAAGTAGTTCAAATGAGAGATAAAGATGATCCACACATTTGAAGATAAAATCAATAGGACTTGATGATTGATATGAAGCAGGGAATGAAGAAAAGGGAAGACAGTCTTTCCAGCTTTACTGGTACCATTTATTCAGAAAGAAAACACTATAGAAAGTATATTTTTGTTTTGGGGAAGACAAGTTTAGTTTAAGATATGCTAAGCATGAGGAAAGCAAGTCTGAACACATGATAGAGGGCTGAGCTAAAGAAATTGAAGCAGGGTGAGAAATACTAAATTGTAACTAAAACCATGGTTGTGAATGAGATTGCCCAAGGAAAACCACAGTTACCTGATAGCTCTATATGTTTTATGAACTGGCTACTTTCTAAATGAGACTAGTTATTTCATCTCTTTCCCATCCAAATACAGAATCAAATTGATTGGGGAACTCAAAAGTTAAAGATTTTACCTTCAGTCATAGTTGATAGGCTTAAATGATTGATGCATGTTGAAAGCTGTTGTTCTAGGTCATGAAATGCATGACCTATATGACTGCAGGAGGTGAGGAGCTATCCAACCTTTGTGCCCCAGGGGCTCTGCAAGGGGTGGAGATGGTATCTGAGCCACTGAGTTCCAGGGAGGGAATGTCCATGACACAGATAAAGAATTATTGATCAACAGATAAATAAGTACTGGAAAATTGCCACCAGACGGCAACTCAATTAACCTTTTTTTTACCCAAACCCCTTGCTTACCTTTTTGTCTCATTATAAAAAGGTCGGCTTGAGATGAGTGCCCATAAAGATTCAATCCATGTCTCTACTTACTGGTTTTGGTAGTGACAGGCAGCATGACCGCTGACTTTTCTGATTTCAAAATCACTATAATAATGATCCCTTAAAATGTTCTTATAAAATATTATCAAACTCCTCAGTTCTTAGTGATCTAGAATCTTAAGAAATCATATAACAAAACTTCTTCATGGCTACATGATTATACATATGGTAAGAATATATATATCTTTTAAATAAAGAAGTAAAGTTACATGGGGGATGGCCACAGGACACAGCAAATGTCAGATTCCAAAATATGTGGTACACTTACTGAGATAAATCCCAGGTTGATGTAGTTTCATTGTTGCTTCCAGAATGTACCTCACTGACTTTCCTTGCCTTTTTATTTACTATTTTCCCCTCATCTTCAACAACCTGGAAATAAGAACTATTATGCAACATTGTAAGTTGGACAACTAAACTCTAAAACTCTTATATGTTCATGTGGCAGGTAAAGATACTCTTCCTGCTTAAATGTAATCTACAATTAAAAGCAATTGAAAATGACAGTTGTAGTAGATAAGGATCTAATCTAAAATATCTTTGGCAATGTTTTCTAGACCTTCCATATCTCCTCATTCTCTTCTTTTTCCCATTATTCCCCATTGTTATTATTTCAAAATGTGTTTATTTTTCTTGGACATCTACTTCTTCCTTATGGAGACAGAAGGGAAGTGTTGGAAGTTTCAAGAGCTGACGTTACATTACCTCTACTTTCACTAAAAATAAATAAATAAATAAACAAACAAATAAATAAATACATGTTAGTTTCCTCAATTTTCTGCCCTTCCTACCGTTGGCCACTCTCTTCCCCAATAATCTTATCTGTTTATTTATTCTTATTACCCCCACCTGAAGTCTCTTTAGAGACAGGTACTTCAAAACTTAGTTGAGTTCTCAGCTCTGAGTGTTATGCCTTCCTATCTCCGATAGTGTCTTTCCTTTTCACTTATTCCTCTCCTGTATTCAAACTCCCATTCCTCAGTCTTACTTTAACCTTAATGCATAATGTTTGAATTACTTACACTTTAAAAGCGAAACTAAGTAATTACCTAACTAATATAAGCAACAGTAATATTTCTAAAACCACATCCTCCTTTCCCCATATACTAAGCAGAGAGGTCCTTAATTAGGGACACACCATTTTATCTGCCTGGACAGCATCTAGAACACTGTATTTTATGTAACCAAGCAAAAATTTACTTTTTGTTTTTAAATAGCATATATATTTTATATACTATATACGACATCTATGGTATATATACACACATAAATTTTTTTAGAATATCAACATCAGAGATCTATTAGCAATGTTAGGTAATTGGAATAGGAAGAGATTAATTTTATGTATTACCTGGTCTAGAATGTATAATAACTATTGAGGTCATAATCATGGTAGAAATTATAGTATAAATGATGATGATGATGACAATGATGTTATTGACAATGATAATATTGATGATGATTATTTTTTAAAGATTTTATTTATTCTAGAGTGAGGAGAAGGGAGGGAGAAAGAGAGGGAGAGAAACATTGATGTGCAAGAGATACATCAATGGGTTGTCTCTTGCATGCCCCCAACTGGGGATCTGGTCCTCAACACAGGCGTGAGCCCTGACTGGGAACTGAACCAGTAATCCCATAGTTCACAGACTGGCACTCAATCCACTGAGCTGTACCAGCCAGGACAGATGATTATTTTAAATGTATGCAAAATATTTGCAGTATACATGGTCTATTCAGAAACTTTTCAGCAACATACTTTGAAATATAGAGACATTTATTGAGGAAGATACAAGATATAAGAAACATTGTACATAGGATAATGATGCCTCAGTCCCCTTCAAAGTAGGTGCCTTGGGACATCACATAGTTCTCCCAGCATCTCCTCCACTGTTCAAAACACTCTGTAAAATCCTTTGTTGGAATTGCCATCAGCTGGCCTCTCATATTTTCCTGAATCTCATAGACAGTTGGAAATCTCTTCCCTTTCAAAGGTGATTTTAGTTTTGGGAAAAGCCAGAGGTCTCAGGGTGCCAAATTCGGGCTGTAGGGTGGGGGCTGAGTCACCCGGGTCACTTGCTCTTTTGCCAAAAAACTCTGTGTGAGATGTTATGCATGAGTGGGTGTATTGTCATGAAGAAGCTGCCAATCACCAGTTGCCAACAGCTGCAGCTGTTTTTTCATCATATTGCATCTCTCAACTCATGAAGAATATTGAGGTAGTACTCCTTATTAATTATTTGGCTTAACACAAAATTTGATGCAGATTTGTTGTTCTACTCTCTCAGTCATTTTGAATGGGACCACCACACAGTACACATACTCACTCAATGGCGTCTATCACCCCCACTGACTAGTACAGTGAAGTCATAATTATTCACACATGCACATTCCAGTCCACTCTCCTTGGCTGCCAGGTTACATTGATGTCCCACAAACTGTTCTCATTATATTAACAATGGCTGAACTTTTTCTGGACAGACCATTTAAAATGTTCAAGGAGTAATTTCCATTACTTAACTAAATCAGAAGAAATAATCATGCACAATTGTATTCATTCTGCTGCTATGATAAAAATGAATTCCCAGAGCTTTTAAAGACATAAAATTATTTAAAAATTATATAGCTGATCAAATTTATTTTATTAATGACACATTTGAAAAAAAAGTAGAAAGTTTAAAACAGCTATTTGACCTTATCCGTCCAACTGCAAATGAAAATGGAGAGACATAAAAATTATATTTATTATTTTTTATAAACATTTCCTGCTGCTTCAAGTTGATAACTTGTGTAGGTTGCATAAATGTAGACAGAGGCAAACTCTTGATCTAAATAAAACATCTGTTTAGTAATAAGTATTCTTATGAAATGAAGATAAGCTGTTTTAAATGAAATCTTAATAAATTAAGTATCAAGTCTACACATATTTTTCATATTTACAAAAGTGGTATTAAACTTAGTCCTTTATGTTTTATATTTGAATAGCTCTAAGTTTTCTACAAATATGGAATTTGGAATATTTTAATAACATAGAAGACTAAATAAAAACCTTTTCATACACTAAAATTGAAGTTTATTTTCTAATTATTGAATTGGTTTTAATACATTTGGTAAGAAAGTAAAAGATTATTGTATTTTACATGAGTAAAAGCTATCTTTTACATAGCAAAATAATAACTAATATTTATATAGACTTTATAATAGACACATTTTAACAGAGATTTAAATACTATATTTTCTCAAAGACAAAAATCAATTTTGGAAATAATATTCAACTATACAAATTAACATCTGAGAAAAAGAAACTCATACAACTTAAATAAAAGCACCACTTATATTAAAAGATTGATAAAAACTTTTATAAATTTATGCTTCATCTGATTTATGGATTATTTAGGTCCTTTTTAAAATTACTTTTTTTCTCCTTCTCTTCTTCATTTTTCCTCCCTTCCTTCCTTATGTTCATATGAATAATCAGAACTTTGATTTAATTCCATGTGATGAACAGAGACAACTCCTAATCACAGTAGCAAATTAGTTCAACTAAATTGATGAAAAATAAATGTTTGTAAAGCAGGTCTGATTAAAAATTTGAATATGCATTGTTTTTCTTATATAACTTACTTTTACTGATTTAACACCACAGATGGAACTTTGCTGGTATATAGTTCAATTCAATTGAAGGTAAAGTACATATATATTTAAATATAACCTTATGATTTAAACTTAATCTTAAATTAACCTTAAATATAAACATAAATTTATAATGGAAATATGACCTTTCTGTATTATTATACTCAAATTATATAATAGAAAATGCATTATTGAATAATAAAGTAGATATATAGAATAGTGCACTGTTGGTGGGATTGCAAACTGGTACGACCACTGTGGAAAACAGTATGGAACTTCCTCAGAAAACTAAAAATGGACCTGCCCTTTGATCCAGCAATTCCACTGCTGGGACTATATCCTAAGAATCCTGAAACACCAATCC
>CM052538.1:87813061-87917992 GCA_028533065.1 Trachops cirrhosus
GGGAGAAGGGAAGGGTTTACAGGAACAAATATAGAGGACACATGGACAAAACTAGGGGTGTTGGAAAGGGGAGGAAGGAGGGGAGGAATGGGTGGGTGGGCTGGAATGGGAATAAAGGATAGAAAATGTACTGAATACACTAAAATAAAAAATTAAAAAGAAAAGAATAGCAACATTTGATAAATATAAGATAGAGACAAGTAAAGATTGTTAATTTTCCTCAGAAAATGCTTTATATTTTGGACCAGTGAACTATACAGTATACTTGTATTTATATTGTACTTTTACTTTATGAACAACAATAAAGCTTTGAGAATGATTATTCTCAAAATTTATACCAAGATAAACTGTGGCTTTAATTATCTTCTGACCTGAACTTCTCTACATCAAATGTTGTCATAAACAGAGTTTAATTATCTTTAGTGTGTCAATCCAAATTTTGCAGTACAGGGAAAAATAAACTCACGATATGTCTTTATAGCATTTTTTTTGCATAAATCCACTTAACTCTTAATCTCTCATCCAGATTTATGTGTGAAGTAGATATGTACCAATACTTTGAAGTGTATTGTTCTTAATATGTCAGAAAATAAGAATCTGGCTTTATTTTAAAAAAGCAAGAATTTTGTATCATATAGTGCATGAGTATAACTGCTTAGGTAAGGCTATTATACGAAGCTTAGTTGCTCAGTACTCAGATAAAGTCATCAGGTAATAAAATGCTGAAAGTTTACAGAATTTAACTTTTATAGAATATAATATTTAAAGAATATAGTAGGTTTTATTTTTTTAATCCTCAATCAAGTACAATTTTTCACTGATTTTAGATATAGAGGAAGAGAGAGAGAGAGAAACATTGATGTGAGAGAAACATTGACTGGTTGCCTTTTCAGATGGGTCCTGACCTGGATCAATCCCACAATCAGCGTGCATCCCCTGACTGGGAATTGAACCTGCAAACTTTCAGTCTACTGGACACAAGATGATGGTTCAACCAACTGAGCTGGAATATAACAGCTTTTATAGCACATATGGTGGTGGGGAAGTGGAAACAGTGAAACCCATGAACAAAGGTCATCTTGGAGCAGAAGAGACTGCAAGTCAGTAATATAGAACATGGTAATAATACTCATGCTTTTATTAAACCAATTAGAATTGTTCCTGTAAGTTTTTCTTTTATTATTTTCATATGGCAATGTTTAGAAGGTTTAATGTACATTAAACAGACATCTATAGATTCCTGACTATTATAATAGATGAGCACTACTAAATAATAGGCACCAAAATCCATCCCTCATGGACAGAGGTATAAGAAGTAAAGAAAAGTCACCAGAAAAAAAAATTGCCAAAAGGTTTGTTTTAAAATCTCACTCTCTTAAGTAGTAGACAACATTCTGGTTTATATATTCATGAAAGCTATAATAGGATGGACTGTATTACATGCTTGTTTTTTAAGATTGAAATATGATTGAAGTATGATCTCTTACAGGAGATCATAAAGGAGTTGTCATACAGGAGTTGGAAAAAGAAAGAAAGAAAATAAGGAACACCACAGGACAGATAAGAAGTCTTGGTGGAAGAAAAGACTTTAATCTAGAAAATCCTGTTGGAGACTTTACACGGGTCTGGAGAAGGGTAAGGGAAGTAAACAGCAGAAAACTGCCTTAAATTCTATTTGTATGACTCCTTTTTGTCCACAAATTGATGTAGCTTGTGTGATCTTAGGCAATTTAACCTCTCTGAGATAAATTCCACTTACTCCTCAATAAGGAGGCATTTGGTTAACTGTAATTATTTCTTTACCTTACAGTAGTATCTTCCTTTAAAAAGACCCCAGGCTGCAGGCAGCCCTGAGTAGTGCCTTGGGTATTCAACAACCTGAAGGCCAATTCCTATCTCACAGAATTATGAAAATCAATATTGATAGTGCCTATTTTAAATTTGCTTTGTGCTATGTAAAACAATGAAATAGAAAGTTAATACGCCAAATGGTAGAACCATAGTTTTCACTGAAAACTTAATAGCCACACAACTTCACACTGGAACTCTAGCAATATTCTAGTCTCTCATCGACAGAAGGGCCTGTTCTCAGCCGTGTGGGTGATCCTTTGGTGGAAGGAAAGCTTGTGTTAACTCTATTGCCACAAGTTGTCTGTGCTAATACAGAACTGAGGACGAGATCTGAAACAGTATCTGTGATCTTATTTCATCAACCAGAATAAAACTGTAAAAACTTACAATACCTATTATTTGATAAATAAATTACTCAGAAATACATGGAATATTAATACCAAAGACAAATCTTTTTATTCATCAGCATATTGCGCAGTGTTTAAACATTAAATCTAGGAATATTAGAGAAGCTTTCCTAAGTAGCGGATTTGTGCTCCGAGTGTTTGAAAACACCCATTGAAGTTGTCTTTAATTAAGATTATATTTGTCTAACACCTATACGCCTGGCAGCTCAGTGTTAAACAAGAAATAACATATTCAGATGCTCTTTTTTAAAAGTTTCCTAAGACTAACCATATCATTTTTAATTTGCTAGGTACATAGAACTCAAGAAAGTAATTACACGGACCAAAAGAATTTAGTGCATACACACTTGATTTCCTTATAAAAAAGTTGAAATGATTTCATTATTATTTATTATTTTTTACCATTTTGCTAAAAATGCCTATTTTTAAATAACAGTTTAATGTCAGTGTTGTGACATCACATTAAAACTGCAAAATGGCATAGAACATTACAAAATGACAAAATTATGTCCATAAAGTTAATGTTCTGTAATTTAAAACCTTAATACAAAACAGATTACTGAACATAAGTATTTTAGTAAGCATTAATTTGTATAATTAGATTGATTTTTAAAAATAGTATATTCACAAATTAGTATTTTTCATACTATCAGGAAAAATTCCTGGCAAATATGATTGAGAATCACATGTTCAAATACTCTCCAAATACCCTGACATTCTATCTTTATGTAAGGGAAATGGAGTATTAATTAGATAGAGTTCATCATTTTTTCTTACTGGGAAGTTCAGGAAATGGAAAAGATATAAACTCTCATTAAGTTGGGAAGTACATTAAATGGACAAAAAAAAGGATAACCAAACTACATATTACATGCTTGCATCTTTAGCACCACAAGAAGAACTTAATTTATTTTTATACTACTAAATTTTTAGTAAAAAAATTACCACTGTATATTTTAAAACATCTTTCAAAATGTAACATCATCTATATACTTCCAATCTATTGCTCACAAAAAAGTTGCTTTAAAAATTTTTACCTCATAGTGGTAATCAATCTGCTACAACTGATGTTCTTTTTGGGACAATTTTTTGAGGTTAAGAACATAGTCCTATAAACATAAAAACTAACTAATCTATCTAATCACAAAGTTATTGAACCTAGAAACTTGATCCTAGTACTAGCAGTTGTCAAAAATTTGCAATGTCTCAAGCTGCATTCACCACTAACTGAAACTCTCAGCAGGGTCCATAATCTCTGTTCCATAGATAATCATGGCAATCAGGAGCGCTGGCTGTCAGCTGCTTTTGTAGTGTCAGATGCAAATGTTCCATAATAATATTTGTCTTAAATAAAATCAACAGGGAAACAAGGTAGATTAAGAATTTTGATTATTAAGGTTAATTTTGGCCAAAAGCAAATGGGCCAGTGCTTACTATTCTGGTTACATTTTCTTTCCGATTGTCCCTTTTCACCAGGGATCACTCACTGCCTGCCATTACATGGGCGGCACACTGCACATCTCTGAGGCAAATTATCCTGGAGGTGTGCAGCAAGCCAGTGGCACCATGTGCAAAGATTGCTGGTAACTCTAACATCGTATGATAAATTTATTTACTTTGTGAGAGCTTTCATAATTGTATCTGTAATCAACACCAAGCATAATATAAATGGTATGTAATTTCAAAAGGCTTAAGTAGCTGATGTCCATACAGAAATATTAAAGTTTGGAAAAATAGTATTCCAAGAAATTACTCACTTGTCCTTCTTTAGTCATGATTTGTATTGCCATAAGAAAACCAGAAGGAATAGTAACTCTTGCTGTATAAACATCTTCAAAATCAATACTACTACTACTATTACTACTACTACTAATAATAATAAATCCCCTAAAGAATTGAAAATCTGACCCACATTACTCCATGGCAACAAGGAGTGGGAGCTAAATATTTAGCTTTATTTTATACTTAGTCTGGAAAAATTGAGGAACAAAAGTAAAATATTTCAGGTTGATTTTCAGTTCCACATCACCTCCTCTGTGAGGTCTTGCTCCCTCAACACAGCTTATGTGTCTCTTACAGGATTTATGACTGTTACAGTTATTTGGACAGGAGTGTGTCCTCATGGACAGAATGCTGATTCTTTTAAGTCTCTGACTGCCTTCTATTCACCTTAATATGCCCACTAGCTACTACAATGTTTTAAGAAAAACTAAGAATAAAATAAATATCTGAAGAATAGATATGAAAAGGAATGGTTTATGGATGTGCATTTGAAGAATTCTTCTTAAAAACATTGTTTTTATTTTTTATCATATACCAATGATATTATAATCATTCTTACTAGATTAAGTAATTATTTTACTCATGTATATACTTAACAAATATTTATTGCATGTCCATTATGTGCCCATCCCTGGGTCTAAACCCTGAAATAAAGAGTAGAAGAAAATATATTGGAACTCTGCAATCATGGCGCTTAAATTATTAATGCAAAAAACAGATATTTAAAATCTAATTTAAATACAATATTTTAATTCCTATGATATTGATTATACAGGGTGCTACTGGAGAGAGTGCTATTACAGGTGCTGTTTAGCAGAACTATTCTAGAGTGGGAAGGACTCCTGAAGAATTTATTTTAGGACTAAGATGCTGAAGATAAGAATTTGTCACAAAAATCGAGGGGGCAGAGGGAGAGAATATTCTATAAAATACTCAATTTATATTTGTATATGAAAATTTATGACAATCTGACTTAGCTTTTAAAACATAATGCACGAATAATACTTTTTATAGGGATTGTTTATTTTCAGATCAATTAACAACAGGGTATTTATGGATTATATACTAATCATTTGTATATTTGCAAATTAGATTAATTAGTATAAAATAAAGCAAGATTCCCTTTAGAAAAGTATATACCTTTAAAAAGTAAACCTGTTCATTAATAATTACCTCTTGATCTTTTTATTCAATGTGCAAGATTCTAATTCCAGAGTAGATGAATAATCTGAGTAAACAGAGTTCCTGGTATCAAACGGATACACTTTTTAGTCATTAAACAATAAAAGTTAACATGGGATCCATACATACACAACTCTAGATTAAAGTGAATTTGAGATCTATCATCAAAAATAAATTAAAAATAGGCTCAATTTCTCTTGGGAATAAATCTTATGTGATTCTTAGATTTGATCATTTTAACAATCAACCATCAAAGGATTTATGTTTGTGGACTTTTTCAGAGTGATGATGGAGGACGTATTCATATGGCCTTTAGTTTGAACAAGATTGACAGTATGAGATCAGAGCCAATTGGGTTAAATCGCAAACTAAGTCAGAATTTCCTTTATAGTACTACAAAGAATTATACCAGAAAGCCCAAGCCTTCTAATCTGCATAAAAACATTATAAAACACATATTTTTTTAGTGTCAGGGCTTTAGTAATTTCAAGACAAGAATGAAATTATCTAAAGTAGAATCCTCCCATGTAATTTTTTTTTTACTTCAGTTGAGTTCTTTAAAATTATTGCCTTCTTGATGTCATTATTTTTAAGGGATACTATTTATTTTAAATATTACCTGTAGAAGTAGTTTTGTGAAATAATTTTGATCTTCAAAAACCATTTACTAAAAGTAATCCAGTATGATTCAACCAATAAAATTTAAATCTTACAATATTTATCTTTAAAATGCATCAAGAAAAAGATTGACTGAAAAAAAAGAGATGTATTTAAATAGTAGATTAAAGCAAGTGTTTATACTTAATAATAAATATTCAGTTGGAGAAATTATAATGATCATATTCTATTCTTTTCAGCAAAATACTAGATAACATTAGCAGAAATGACTTTTAATACACCCTCAAATTCCATCAGGCATAACATTGTAAGAAATAGTCAAATAAAAAACAATGTCTGTGTTCATTTTAAAATGATTGTTTACTTTATTTATGTATCCTTCATAAAGTTTCTAAGAGAGAAGTTTTCTTTGAAGCTTAGCAAGAGGAAAAACTTTGATTCTCCTTAGGAACAGGAATATGTCAATATTTGGATGATAACTATGAGGCTTATCTGTACTTTCCTCACACACACTTGTGCATGTGCAAGTGTGCATGTGCGTGTGATGAATTCCAGGAAGCTAAAATCCATGCACGCTATACAATCATGTTAACTAAACTCACCTTCCTTCCAAAGGCTTGGTTTTCCATTTTTATTTTATTTATCTTATTGCATATATTTTCTTTATGCAAGCCACTGGGGTATACTTGGAAAGAAGTGAATAGCCAGGTCGATTGTAACAGAAAAAAAAAATAAGTCCTGTTTTAACACATGCTAGTTTTCTTCAGACGCCCTCACAGAAAAATTCACTTGTTTTCTAAAATGAGTATAAATAATCATTTGATAAGAACAAAGAAAATTAAAATGTATATCTCATAATCTTCAGTAAACTGATTAATTATATAAATCAATTAGTAAAATGCCCTTTCATATGATATAAGGGAATCTACCAAAGTGTCACATTTTTGGTAAAATAATATAACTCTAATATGTGGCAACAGAGTTGCAGAAAAATCTAACAGTCATAGTGCATGCAACAATGCCCAAGAGTAGATTTCGGTGAGATGCAGCAATTATTTATTTATCTATTTATTTGAATGCAGCAATTTATGAATATAATTTGTCAATTATCCTGTAATTCCCTTAATATTCTTCCTGAAAATTTCAACAGCTCTAAGAATTAGCAAGAATAATGTAATAAATGAGAAGCCTTATGGCTCATCAAAATATATAACTTTTTCTCTATAAAAGATCATGTAAAAAGATTAAAAGCCAAGGTATAAAGAAAAGATTTGCAAACCACAAAGCAGATTAACAACTAATATCTAGAATATATAAAGAACACCCAAAACTCAACACTAAAAACCCCCAAATATTCCAGCTAGAAAGAGGAAAATATAAACAGACATTTCATCAAAGAAGACATGCCAATTGCAGATAAACACATGATAAGATGTTCAACATTTGTTATCAAAGAAATGTAAAATAAACAAAAAACACATATCAGAAAAAATAACATAAAAATTAGTGGCAACAACATCCAGTACTGGTGAAAACGCAGAGAACCTGGATCATTCTTATGTTGAGAGTGGGAATGTAAAATAGTAATATTACTCTGTAAATGTGTGGCAATTTCTCATAAAATTAAACATACTGGCCATATACAGTAGGCAGAATAATGTCAACCTGTCCTTGCTCCAATAAAAGATATCCACACCCTAATACCCAGACCCTGTGAATATGTTATTTTTAATTGACAACAGACACTTTGAAGAGATGATTAAATTAAGGGTCTCGAGATGAGAAGATTGACTTAGATTATCCAGCTGGGCCCAATATGCACACAGAGATCCTTATAAAGTAAAGAAGGATGCAGGACAAATCAGAGAAACAGACATGATCACATTGAAATATCATGTACTCACCTATTAATGGAGGAGGGATCTTAGGAAGTTAATATTTAAAATGTATAACCCAGCAAATCTTTTAAGATACCCTGAAACGGTTACAACTAATTCTCTATAGGAGCTTGGGAAAAAAATGTTGGAGTCCTTGATTAAAAACACTATTCATTGCAATGATCTATATCTAATGCCTACTTTTCTAAGATATATATCTGCAAAACATATTTGTCATGTTACCAGGAAATATTATAACAATGCATGTTCACCAGTGACTGAAATGACATATGAAGATGAAAATAAAATCCTATTTAACCCTAAGAAAATTCCCTTTGGAATATTAATTTTTTTCTTGTTGATAGCATTGTTAGAATTTCCAAAGGGTCATTTTAATAACAATGACTTTGACCGTGCATCTAAATTTAAATTTAGATTCAACAAAATCTCAAAATCTGAGCAAATTAAAAATTATGTGCAGAGGTAATGCACTATCTATGTATGCTGTTAAATCAATTTCACATTTGAAAACAAAAGAAAAAGTATCTGAAATTGTGTAATCTTGTTTAAGAGTCTAATAAGAGGTTACAAATCAAATAAGAATCTTTTATGAGTCTAACAATCTACCACTGGTGAAGTAGAAGACATATAGTTTTAAGTTGGTTATTAAATGGCAACACACTAAAATAATATATTCTTTCTTAATTATGTTATTATGTCACGCATTTTGGTTTGGGTTCATATTCATAAAAAGCAGTATAACTTTAAACAATTTCAAAATAATAACTCTGATTATTTTCTAAATGTTGGCTGCAAGTAGAAAGTAATCTCAGCTTAATTAGCTGCTTACTTATATATGCTAAATTAGAGCTACATTACAAAATAAAAAACTTTAAATTATATAGTGAAAAAATATACAAACATAATTACCAGAGTCTCTATAGGAAGATATAATTACTATGGGCTAAATTCTTTCTTCAGCTTCATTTTTGCATCTCCCACAGAAGCCAAAAGATGCAAAATGCATACATATCCAAGGGTTGAATATCAATGTACTGGGAATTCTTCTGGGCAATGTCCAAGCACTAATGGAGGATACACTGAGAAAGCTTAAAATAAACATTTTTCAGCTACATATAATAAAACCAACTTAAGACACCATCCATTCCTTTTAGGAGCAGTCATCCGGGATGTTCAATGTCACCCATGATTTCCCAACCAACCCACTGTCTGCCCTTGAAGAACATGTTTAATTAGTTTATGTCTAACTTTATGTGTTTGTGAAAAGGAGATAATAACTATTCATTTATCTCATAGGATGTTTGGGGAATTTCTGATTGTAAAATGCAGAGGTTTGTGGATAAAAGTTACAGATCAAAGTGCAGAATGGGAGCACGCCTGATGGTATCACTCAGCTCTGTGTCTAGAACACTGCGGCTTGTAGGAGGTACTCATTGCTTGGTGATAGTTGCATTTAGGATGACCATCAGTGTTAGAAAACAGACTATCTAAGGATGTTGAGCAAGATGAAGAAATAACTATATTCTGGTGGATATAAATTATCCAACTTCTAACCCTACCTCAATGGAATAATAAATCACCAAAGGAAAAGACTATTTCAAAAAGTAACAGCATACTCAAAGACAACAACTTGAGCAATGTATATGGTTGAAAATAAAATGTATAGCATATTGGTCAAAACCATGAGCTCTGGAGTTATGCAGCCTGGGATTCAATCTTAGCTCTCCTTTACATATGACCTTGGGGAAATTACTTTTCCACTTTGCCCCAATCCATAAGAGAAAAGTAATAAAAGTGAAACTAGACTCATAAGAGTTTTGTTAAGATTAATGAAATAATCTATATAAAGCACTTATCATAATGCTGAATGATCATAAGTGGTATTTATCATTTAATCTTTTAATTTAAGTATGCTATTGAAAAACTACTATATGGCAAACACTGTTATATATATATATGGATATGTGTATATATATATATATATATATATATACACACATATATATATACACACACATATATATGTACACACACACACACCCCTACATGATAGAGTGCTGTACAAGCTTACAAGGAGCTTACATTCTAAGAGAGAAACAGAAAAAGAATAAAGGGGGGAGGGTTTTCAGGAACATCTCTAAAGGACACATGGACAAAACCAAGGGAGAGTGGGATCAGGGGTGGGAGGTGGGGATGGCTGGGGTGGGGAGTGGTGGGGGAAAATGAAGACAACTGTACTTGAACAACAACTTTTTAAAGTAAATACATAAATAAATAAAATAATGTGAGCAGAACAAGACATTTTGGCATAATATTTATAACAATATTTTATAAACATAGGTAGTAAAACCTGTTAACATTCTCAAAAAATGAGGAAGAGTAAGACAATAAATGAGCATATCAATTTCCAGATGATGATAGCTGGAATGTACCATATAGTTTTGTTGTAGGTTAGGTTGTGTCCCCCAAAAGATATGTAGAAATCCTAACCCCTGGTAACTGTGAATGTGGCCTTAGAGGCATGTGCCACTTAATGGCAGAGATATGTTCTGAGAAATGCACTGTTAGGTGACATAATCTTTGTACAAACATCTTAGAGAGAGAGAGCACTTATACAAACCTAAGTGGTATAGCCCATGACTGTAATTTTATGTGCTATATTAGTATATGTCAGTTGCAGTAAGTTTGTTTATACCAGAATCACCATAAACACATGAGTGATGTTGATGTTACAATGGCTACAATGTCACCAGGTGATGGGAAATTTTTAGTTCCATTATACCCTCATGGGACCACCATTGTATATGAGGTCCACTGCTGACCAAAATGGCATGCTGAGCATGACTGTATTGGGAAATAAAATCTTTGTAGATGTAATCAAGTTAGGATGAGGTCATACTACATTAGAATGGGCCCTGGTCCAAAATGACTGGCCTTAGAACAAGGAGATAGAGATAAAAGGAGAACATGATGTGAAGACAAAGTGACAGATAGAAACAGAAAGAAAACAGCCATGTGAAGACTGAGGCAGAGACAGGAGTTATGCTGCTGGGAACCAAGAGATGCCTGGGGCTACCAGAGTTCGAAGAGGGAAGGAAGGACCCCTCTCTGGCAGTTTCAGAAGGAGCATGGCTTCTACATTTCCTATACTATTCTTACCCTCCCCCTGTCTGTTTTCTAGTATGGGAAATGTAGAAGCCAAAGAACTCATATTAGGACCCATGGACATGAACTAAAGTGGGGGAATGTGGGTGGGAGGGGGTGTACAGGGCAGAGGGGAGTGAAGGGGGGAAATGGGACAACTGTAATAGCATAATCAATAAAATATATTTAAAAGAAAAAGAAGGAGCATGGCTTGTAGATGCCTTAATTTCAGACATCTAGGCTTCAGACCCGTGAAGCAATAAATTTCTGTTGTTTTAGGCCACCCAACTTATGGGTAATGTACTATAGCAGTGGTAGGAAACTAATGCAAGTTTTAAAGGAAATAATTCTTGTTATACAATTGTTTTAAGGTTGTTCACATTGAGAAGAAAAGTCCAAGATAATAGAAAAGTTAAAGATTCCATTATAAAGGGAAAACTTGAAGGGGACTATCCTGGAAGAGACAAGAGGACAGGACCAGGGGGAGTGATAATGTGTTGATCGCTTTCTCGCAAAACCACTTGAATGCTATGTCCTTGGGCCCCATAAACGACGTCTAAAAATTCAGTCCCTGAGTATGAAGCCTAGGATTTGGATATTATTGTGATATAATCACACTAAGGAAACACCAATCTACTCACTTATATGTGCAACTTAAAAAAAATAAACAAACAAACAAAAACAACCCCCTTTTCCCTAAAAAACCACACACATTAAACTTATATAAATATAGAGAGCCGTTTGGTGACTGCTAGAGGCAGAAACAGGGGAATTGGGGGAAGTGGATAAATTCAGTAAAGGGGTCAAAGGTACAAACTTCCACTTACAAAATAAGCAATCCATGGGAAGGTAATGTACAGTATGGTGGCTGTAGTTAATAATACTGTGTTGCATAAAAGAGTGGATCTTAAAAGTTCTCATCACTAGAAAGAAAAAAGGTCTTGTGGTTATGTACGATGACAGATGTTACCTAGACTAACTATAGTAACCATTTCTCAATATATACAAATATCAAATTATTATGTTGTACACCTGAAACCAATATGCTGCATCTCAATTATACCTCAACTAAAACGTAAATTTAACTTAATTAAAGAGAAACAATCAGATCAAGTGCTTCTCAGATAAGGTCAAGTTCAAGGAGTTCATCATCACCAAGCCTTTATTGTATGAAATGTTAAAAGGACTTATCTAAGAAAAAGAAGATAAAAAACATGTGTAGTAAAATGACAGCAAACTCACAATTATTAACAACCACACCTAAAACAAAAACAAGAAGAAACTAAGCAAACAACTGGAACAGGAACAGACACACAGAAATGGAGATCACATGGAGGGTTAGCAACAAGGGAGTGGGAGGAGGAGAGAGGAGGAGAAAGGTATGAAGAATAAGTACCATAGATGGTAGGTAGAAAATAGACGTGGAGGGCAAGAATAGAAGGGGAAATGTAGAAGCTAAAGAACTTATGACACATTGACATGAACTAAAGGGGGGGAGTGGGAGAGGGTGTTCAGGGTGGAGGGGAACGAAGGGGGGATAATAGGACAACTGTAATAGCATAATCAATAAAATATATTTAAAAAAGAGAAACAATCATCTATACTATAGGCAGTTAAATCATGAAATTCATAATTTTAAAATTAAAAAAAGAACTCTGGTATGTGGAATTCAGACAATCTTAGATTTGTTTTGGAATTGTAAAGTGTTAGGAACCCAATGAGATTGGGTCCTATGAAAAATTGAAAATAATTATGCCTTTGACAAATGATTGCAGTATGAGTCACCACCTTGAAATACTTTCCTGCTCTTAAATAGAGGTTTTTGCCCCTCATTTCCTTATTTTCCTTTTGTGTAAGGCATGAGAGTTGCTTTCTATTTGTTTCCCAAAGTGGATTATTTATCTGGCTCCAAGTAAAGCTTCTTCATTTGTTATTTCTGTTCTTTCTCACCCAGCCCTTCAGCTACTCAGACTCAGTCATAGATCTGTCTTTGATTAATCCTGTTCTTTCCCATATATGCCAAATTCATCTCAAACCCACATGTTTATAAGTGGTAACACCCCTTCCAACTCTCCCAGTTGAACATAAGACTTGTTCTCAGGTGAAACAGAAAGACCTAGGGAGTGTCCAGTACTTGTATCTTCTTGGGACCAACTCTCAGCATTTCTGACTTAGCCCACAAATCTGGGGCCTGCAGGGAGCACTTCATCTGTTTCTGAGTTAGGAACAACCTGCAAAGGCTTCCTAGAAACATTCCCCAAAGTGAGGAGTATTCTCTGCAAGCCTGACATGATTGAGTCTGATAAAGCAGCCAGAGATGTCAATGAAATCTCTGGCAGCATCAAGAGCTATATCATATCCAGATCAAGAAAGTAAGTTTCTATACCCTTCCATGGCCACCTCAAGAATAGTGACCATAGAGATCCATATCAAGGCCCATGGAAAGACATCCTACACAGCCTATACATATCCTGCACCTCCTACACAACATGCCTGCCATAAATCATTATAGCCTCTCTTTGAGCATATTGCAGAAACTGGCCATTCTGGATCCTGCCTGGACCTGGGGCAGCTTGCTGACGCTGACCAGTTCCTGTAAACTCACATTAAAGATCTATATTGGGACCAGTAAGAACACTGCCTGCCCATCCACAGTCTTCTCCCCCTCATTTCTTTCTTCTGCTTTCCCTCTCCTTCCTGATAAAAAGGCCTGGCTGCAGTGAGATGTTAAGATGGGCTTTGGGACAAGAGATCCCCATCTTTTCAGGTGGCCAACACTTGAATAAAACCCCTTTCCTTCTCACCAGCACCTGTCTCACAAGTTTAGCTTTAGTGGTGGCAGACAGCCAGACCTGCATTAGGTTACGAAAACACTAGATGGTCTATTGACTTGTACCAAATCTAGCAGGAAAATCTCATTGTTTCTTTATTGTAGTGGATTCTAATTTCCCATGTTTTATCAAAGTTTAAAATTTGAAATTAAAGTGCTAACATCAAATGAAAATATGTGAGAGTTGCAAAAATGAAAATAAATCAAATTAGCCATCAAATCTATCATATTAAAAATACTTGCAGCTTACATTTAAAAAAAACAAATACTAAGTGAAATATCACTAATGCCCCTTTGATAACACAGTGGCATAATATTAGAAATATCATTTTGTCATTTTCTTTTATCAAATAAAAATATAGCAACACCAGTTATAATGTTTATTTGAACATAATTGAAATTCCCTGCTGGTACTGCAGACAGATATGACTCCTGAGAAAGTTAAACTGGCAAGATATGGAGAAGAAAGTCAAAATCATGCCATATGAACTGATGAATATGTCAAAACAAGGACTTTTAAGTTGGTTGTCTTTATTTCAACCCACAAAAATGTGGATTTTAATTCTGATTTTATGCCAGATACCTTCTTCTAACAATTTCTTTAAAAATATTGGCAAGATTGTGAAAATTAAGAAACTATGAATGTTTCAAAACACTAGGAAAATTAAACCTTACACAATTGATGTTAATAAATTATATTCTACTTATATCAATGATTCTGCTGTAGAAGTACTTATCAAACTTTTCTTCTGGAGTGCCATGGATACCAGCATGGTACTGGGAGCACAGGGGAGGGGCCCTGAGGCAGCCCAGAGAGGCTTCGGTCCCTGGGGGAACAAGCTAGTGGCAGCAACACATTACCCCAGTAACCATCCTGGGGTAACAGCATACGACTACAGATTTGCTGACCCCGGGCAGAGACATAGCAGGAAGAAGTCATTGGGGGAGGGAGGTATGTGAAAAGCTAGTGAAATGTTTGGACAAAGGAAAAGCCCTCCTACCCACTTCCAGTTCCTGATGGGAGGGGAAACCACAGGTCACAGCAGCATGTGTTCATTAAGGGTAACAGGGCAGCAGGGAGAGGTGCAGACCTGCCAGTCTAGCCTGGGAAAAGAACGCGATTGGCTGGGGTGCTAGATGCTTCCAGAGCACATGAAAGTTTAGGTCGGGAGATTTAACACAGGGAAGGGAGAAACACATCCCTTTTTCATCTACCCCTTGCTTGCCCTGTGCAGGCTGGCTCTCACTGAGGCTGAGTAGTGCCCACTGGGCAATGTCCTGGGGACAAGTGCATCAGTGGTGGTCCGTAGGATATTGTGCCATCTTCCACTTCTGTGCATATGGTCCTGGATCACATCCTCTTCTTCCTCTGGGATGCTTGGCATGGATGTGCAGGCCAGTGCATTTGCAGACTGGGGCTCTGGAAGTCACATAGCCAAGAAGCAGGCCCTGGGCCCCCATAAGAAGAAGTGGTGGCTGTGGCAGGAGGTGTGGGCTGTGCACCCAGACTCCGGAAAGGGTCCTGTGGCTTGACATAATGGGGATAGAAGGTGAGCTGTTTGGAGGATGGCTCGGCTGCAACCTGTGGTTTCCCAAAGGATGATATTTTTAAATGGGAGAAGGAACTCTGGGCACAGTCTTGGATTGGTCTGGAGAGGGTGGCAGGGTTTTTTTTTCTGGGTGTTCTAGAGGGGGTGCGTTCTGAGGCAGAAGCCTGCCACTCTTCCAAAGTCGTGTAGCTTTTGAATAAGACTCCTTTTCTTTTTCACCAAACCTCTGCCTCTGGAGTTTGCCTATGGGCAGTGGGCAGCAGAACCCCATTCTGCTGTTCGGTAATACCATTAGGAGTAAAAGAGAATAAATTTGCATCCCAGAGATCTATGAAACAAAACACAGTGCTGTAACCTAAGCAAACATATTTTTGAGTCTAGTATTAAAGATAAAAATACCAGGATAATTTTAGACAATAATAAATGTTTAATAAAAAATGATAAATGCTGTTTTGTCTCAAATTATCTAGCAACTTTAATAATTTTGAATACCAGCCACTTGGTAAAAGAAATATATGTATTTAAGAAACTGGCCAGCATTTAAAATCTCAAAGCACCAAGCTAAATTATATTCCAAAATAATTTACTTAGGCATTAAACTATTGCATATTTTTAACCAATTTCTTAAGTGCTTAAAATTAAGCCCTGTAGAAAAGGCAAGTCTTGAACAAGAGAAAGAGTCACTAGGTGGAGACACATTGGCACTCGGTACTAAAGAGGCCCCAGCCTTTCAAAACAGCAGGAACAATCCTTCCTTCCTCTTGGGCCTGCCATGGTGGAAGTAGCAGTTTTGCAGATCTTTGAATTGCCTTGGAGTCATTACTTTTCTTTTTTAAAAATTCTTAAATAATGAGGCATGTTCACAGGCACACAGTCCGATTATCTGGTCCTGTACAATCCGCAGTGGTTGACAGCCTTCCTCCATTTATCCATCTCCCACCCCTTCAGTTCAAACTGGGGGGCCTCTTCTGTTGTAATCCCATCATCTCTTTCTTCATCAAGTGATAGGACGGCTGCACCTTTGGTGTTCTCAGGCCATAGGATTGCATTTTTTTTGCAATATGGAGAAGCTGAGAACTTTTCAAATATTTAATTTTTGGTTCATTTTTTGCTTAACAATTCCTTCTTTTTGCTTCACAATTCCATCTCTCTCCTCTCACATTTTACTATAAGAATTCAGGGGAACACAAGCTGCACCTTCAGTATTTTGTTTAGAAATCACTTCAGCTAAATATCCAATTTCACCATTTTATCTATCACAAAACACACAAAAACACTACAGCCAATTTTTTTTTGCCACTTTGTAAACATGAACCATCTTTTTTACATTATCCAATAATGTTGGAGACCACTCTGTGTGGTTTTGGAGATTGCAGCCCCAGGAGAGCAAGCCCTGAAAGGGGCTAGTAAGTCTCCCTGGAAAACCGGGTAACCTGGGTGGCAGACATGACCTGACTCTAACACCGAGGGTTCCTGTGGGAATCAGGCCTGATAAATATATTGTATCCTTTGAAGCTTGCTCTGCTTTGTTTTGTATGGCCCTGGTGATATAAACCCAATGTTTAAGTTCAAGGCATAAGGAATAAACTCCTCATTTCATGAAATACATCTCAAAGACCCTCTGGTGTCAGCATGACTAACAGACCCTGACCCATGACAGATCTCTGTGCTCCTTCAATTGTCATCTATAGATAATACCTGTTTTTGTGTGACTATAGCCTTTTTGACATTGATTGATGAACTATCCATGTATGATGTATACAACTACACATACCGATCCCAATAAAGCCATCTGGGGGAAGGGCTCAGAGCATTCTCCACTAGAGGGAATTGCTACCCCCTTTCGCACTGGAATGGCAAGACTGTGTCCAGGATGACTTAATTACCATCTGTGGCGGATGGGAGGATTCTGCTGGATGGAGGTCCTTCCACACAATAATATATTCCTCACTTCTGTCTGAGAACTCACCAGTATGATCTTTAACATCCATGTTTCTACAAATATTTTGTTCTTGATTATGTACATGTTCTCTAAAAAGACAGTGGCTTTTTTTCCAGCTTTCCTCTTTCCTTTCTAAGACTTCACCAGAATCATATTTCATGACCATGTTTCTATCAACAGTCCCTTTATGACAATCTAGACTCTGCCTAGCACACACATCAAAATTCCTCCAGCCTCTCTACCCATTACCTAGTACCTAAGTGATTTCTACATTTTCAGGTATTTGTTAACAACTGTCTGCTCAAGCTAATATAATATGCACTATATATACTTCCCATGTCTAAGTGTGCTAGTCTAGTCTGTGGCCAAGCTTTTTTCTAAGATGAACCCAAACTTGATGATTGACTCAGTTTCTCAGATTTTAGGATGTGCTCAGTCCATGGGGTTTGGTGACTAACTAGGTTCCACTCTAGGTGTGATGACCTCTGCTAGCAACTTTGTTTTTTGTTTCCCTGGGTGAAAAACATCCTCAAAGGTTAATGTTTTGCCCATGTGGAAGAGGTGAAGCAAAAAATGGCAGAAGCACTAAAAAGCATCAAAATCAACAAGTTCAAAACTGTTTTGAGCAGTGCAAAAAAACCTCTCAATAGGTGCATTGTATCAAATGAAAGTACTTTGAAGGTGACTGAAGTTTAAACATGCAAGAATAAATAAATTTTTTATAAATAAATTCTGGAGCTTTGGAGGTCCCCTGTCATATTATTCTATCACTGCTATAATGAGTTACTGCAAATTTAGTGGCTTAAAACCATACAAATTTATTAGAGTTCTGCAGGTTAGAAGACTAACAGAAGTTTCATTAGGTTAAAACCAAGGCGTCAGAAAGACCGTTCATTTTTTGGAGGTTCTAAGGAGGATCTGCTTTCTTGCCTTCTCTAGCTTCTTAAAGCCATTCATAGCTCTTACCCTGAGCAGCAACCTAGATATTATACTTATGAAAAATGACATAAAGAGAGTCATTTCAAAATGCAATCGAAGCCATCATCCCAGAGAAATTGCCTTGTACAGCTTACTCCTCAAACCTTTGAAATGTTTGAACTGGGAAAATAACCTTTAGACTGGACCAAACCAACATTATATTCCAAATAACTGTTTGCAAATGTAACAGGAAAGCAGACATCCTGACTATCAATGCTGAAAGTTGAGAACATTCTTTAGAATTAGCACCTCCATGTACAGCTGAAGAATAATGTAGTTTATTTGGAACCTATAGAAATTCCTCCTTTGGCTTATGAGCACCAATAGAAATCCCTTCCTTCTATTCATGTAATTATTTCCCTTCTCTTCTCATAAATACCCTTGCCTTCTCCTCATAATTGAAATACTATGTTTCTGCCTGTTTTGGTGCCTCCCAGAATTGCAATGCTTTTGATCTCACGCTCATTGCCTCTCACCTTGGCTTTTTTATTATTAGGTTAACATAAGGCAAAAATAATATTCACCCAGAATGGGCTGACTGATCTCCTTATACTACTACTGTAGACTCATCACAAAAACTTTTGAATACAAAAAATAATTTCTACACTAAATGCATTGGTTAATAATATTTTTGCTATCATAAATATAAATATGACTCATACTAACTTTCTGTCACTGTTGAAGAAGTCATATATATAGTATATATAATGTATATATATAATGCATGTATACATATACACACACAGCATATTCCTAAAATATAAGTGGGTGGCCACCATGTTGTGGAAGAAAAATTAGGCGAGGCAGTGCATAAAATTGTATCGGTTAAATAGAAATGAATAGCAAAATAGAAACATGTCTTCGGATAAAGTTATATTCTAAAAATATATTTATTGCTAGTAATGACAGTCTACAAATACTCTTTCCTTGGAAAGAAATGGCATATCAGAGAGCTAAGGACAGCGAATGAATATTTAAGGGAGGTTGTGCAATGTATTGGTTGGAGACAGATGTGATTTCAAACTGCATTTCTGCTCGTATTACCTGTGTGATCTTGGGAAAGTGAGGCGAACCCCTTTGCATTTTGTCTCCTTACCTTTAAAACAGACATCATGGACAGTGGTTTTCTTTTATTTAATTTTGCCTCCCAGTGTCCATTTCCACATTCTTTAGTGAACATATTTCAATATTCCTGTTGAAAACTTATTTCCCCTTTTAGTCTAGATGGTTCCAAGTGATCTGACATTACTCCATTCCAGGAAACCTTGATTTGGTTAAAGTAGTGCTATACTCCATCTTCCCCATTACAATGTTTGGTTCAAGGTGTGTATACAGGACATCTGGAAAGACATTAGCTGTGACTTCTTGGAATGAAGCCTTTCTGCATTTTCAGTATTTTGAAGGTGTGGGTTTGTTTTCTCTGTAACTACAACCATCTTGAATCCAAGAGGAGAGAACCTGATAAGCTAATGGCAGCCACAACCAAAAGCCTCCCTGGACAACGCAGAGCCAGGAGACATATCTTTGCCCATGTGGGCCCTGAATGAAGTGATGCTACAAGCCCCTTGTTTAAACTCACTCAATTTCAATTTTCTGCAATTTGCAACAGGATATTGTAAAACTAATGTACTTGGCACATAGCACTTTGTCAATAATACATATCTCAGGGTAACTAGCACATGAAAAGCTTAGACTACAGAAAGAGTTTCGGTGATTTCCACTAATAGCAATTCTCCTCCAGCATGCCTTTAATTTTAATTCAACTCAGCAAGTACTTATTCATTTATTTATTAACTCAACTGATATTAGGGAATCTATTATGAACAAGGCATTGTGCCCAGGACTGTTGGTTATACTGACAAGTATAATAATGGTTATTTCAGTACTGTAGCTGATAATAAGGAAGGAAACCAGTACTTTAGCAAAATTAATTACTTGTAATCTACCAAGGAGACAAGGATTTTAAAAATTGTATAAACAGTGTGATTATGTGCCAAACCGTGTAGTACCTAGGCAAATGAGTAGCATAGATGATCCACTAAAGAATAGTACATAGTAAAATGAAATCTATTCTAGAGAAAAATGCTGGGGTATTAAATTTTATTAGCTAATAGTTTAAAAACTAAGTATGTGAGAAAAGAATATGTAATAGCCCAAATATACAATTTCTTTTCCCTTCCCTTTAGTCCTTTCTGTTTTGCTTTATATTTGTTACTTCTTTCCTTAAATTATTTTGGGTTGTTAATCTTGCTTGAATACACCAACAGCTTGCCATACTAGGGTCCTTGGGACTCTGTGTCAGAAGAAAACAGTGTTAAAACAGGAGTCTTCAATTATTTCTAACAATGAACACTTCTGGAGGGAGTTCAAGGAAAATTAATGCAGGATCACAGAGTGTCTGTGATCAAAGAGACTTCGGGGGCCATATATCCACATCTCTGGATTATTTACAGTGAATTTCACAAAATAACAGTAGAGTTATTGAAAACAATTTCTTTAGTATGTACAGAAAAAATAAGATTAGACTATGGAATTAGACTTATGGAAACATGTTTTGTAAGCAGAGACTAATGTGTAAATAATCTTTAAAAAATGGCATGAGATGCCTCTATAAAAATCTGATACTGTAATAACTGATTATTTTTATCCAAGAGCAAAAATGGAATTCAAAGAAATCTCTACACTTTCCTTGCTTTTACTTTAAAATACCCCCAACTGTTAAAAGATTATGAGAGTGACCTGTGAAAGGATGAGCTAGGACCCCTGTGTTGGAGGTGGGGTTGAATAGATGTGCACAGCACACATCATCTGCTGACTGCTAAATGAGCGGGAATGAGGGGAGGGTGACTGATGGAGGTCACAGAAAACCTGAGGAGATGCACTCAGATACACTTCTGTGAGTCTGAATTGTGTTCTCGGCCTGAGGGTGGGAGTGAATATGGGTCCAATGGTCTGCTTCCAAGGACTCTGCTCATCTTTTGTTTTTTGTTTTGCTTTGTTTTGGCTCTAGGGTCTCAAACCTCTGGAACCTATTATAGAAGTCTTAATAGAGAAGATTTTTTCTTGCTCTTTTCAGCCTCTTAGGTTCAAAATAATGACCCTCTTTTCTCCTTTGTGGGAACACCTGTTAGTTGAATTTTACTTTCTTTTTGGATAGCACTTTGCTTATTTTAGTACTTTTATTTAAGTGTGTTGTAATTTATCACAGTTTGCAGAACTTTTTATATGTTGCCATTTACTTGTTCAAACATGGAAAAGGAAGTGCCAACCTTCTTCCTCCTACTATCACCAAATCCATCATTCTATAATATATTTCCCATTCTAGCCCCAGATTAAGCTGTGGTTAAAATCTCTAATTATATCCTGAGAAGTAATATTGAAACTATCCTGTAAATTTATGCTAATTGCTATAGACAGAATGTTCGCACCCCCACAAATGGATATATTGAGATTTCAATCCCCAGGGTAATGGTATTTGGAGATGGGGCCTTTGAGAGATAATGAGGTTTACATGAGGTCTTTTCAATGCCCTTAGGAGAAGGCAAAGAGCCCAGACCTCCTTCCATCTCCATCTTCTGCAGTCCAGGAAGAGGGCCCGTACCAGACACCAAATCTGCCAGAACCAGTATCTTGGACTTCACAGCCTCCAGAACTGTGAGAAATAAATATTTATTGTCTAAGCCACCCAGTTTATATTTTATCATAGCAAGCTCAAGTTGACTAAGGCACATTAAAAAAATCGATTAAAAAAACACGTGGGTTTATATAGTCTCTCTAAAGCATAACTGCCTAACCGTGGGCCAGTTCTCAAGAGTTAAAAATTACGCTAAGGTGAAGGAAGACAGAAAAAACCTGAGCTCAAATCTAGTCTCTATTATTTATTAGCTTTGGGACTGTGAAGAAATTGTTTTACTTCTCTGGGCCTTAGTTAATGCATCTCTAAAAGTTGTTTATAACATCCACCAAGTCAAAGGGATATTATATGTGCTGTCTCACGGATCTCTGTGATTGCGGTGGTTCATCTCTCTGGCTTGCTTAAAAGCTCCCCTCTCCTTCATAGCTTGGGCAGATCCTCTCTTGAGTCTGAGTTCCCATCAAAACAACATCCTTCCCAGGTAGAGCTGAACTATTTTAGTTTAAGAGTTCTTTAAAATACTCATTGTGTGCCTGCACGAGAGGACTCTTCCAGATCATTGGCATTCATCAGTAAATAAAATGGAAGGAAAATAAATAAATAAATAAATAAAGCCCTGACTTTGTCATGATTTAATCTTATATTTAGATAGTTACTTCCTCTCTTACCAGCTCCCAGGTACAAACCTTATGATTGCTTTAAGGAACAAATGCGATAATCTTTGCCATATTGTACCTATGAACCAACAGTATGTGTTGGCTTACTTTCACTGTGTAAAAACACCTGTTTCATTTAGAGATTATTCAACTTCAAAAAAACGTTATCTGTGTATGGCCTGTCTTCATTTAAGTTTCCTTAGAAGCAGACACTGATAAAAAGATGTGAGCACAACAGATTATTTAGGAGGTGGTACTAGGAAAAATGATCAGAGAGAACAGAGGTGATCCAGAGAAGAAAAAGACACAAATACAGGGTGAATTATCAAACATCTTACTGATCTGGACAATTGAAGTTTAACCTCACCAGGAACCTCTGGGTGCCAGTAAGGAAAGCCCATTTCAGAGCTACAGTATTGACCCACCAAGCTGCTGTTAAGCAAGTGTTTAAGAGCTTCCCATAGAGGGAATTAATTCCCTGGTGCTTTGCATCCACTGGGGAGCCCTCAGGCAAAGGTGCAGGCTGATTGGGATTTAGACCCAGAGGTGGTAATTTATCAAGGGGATCTGCATAGGCTACCAAAACTGTGTGGTACATGAATCTTAAATAACACTTCTTGGAAGGAAAGAATAACTATTAGAGTGGTAGCTCCTTAATGTAGATCTAGGTCAAATTTGCTCTGGAATTCAGAATGAAATCTGATTTATCATTCTATTTGTTCCAGGAATTCATCCTGGCTTTCTTTCTGTCTAGTTAGTTTATGTTTCCAGCTGTTCTCCTTCATCTATCCTTATAACCCTTGTCGTCTGCTCTAACGGCTTCTTTCACTCTGTCCCCACCACACTCCCTTCATCCTATAACCACAATATCACAGCAAACTCTGTTGGTTCAATTTCTACATATTCTTAGTTTGCAACTTCATGTCACCTCCAGCACAGCTACCTACTACTTCAATAGCATGCTAACTAGTCTCTCTGCTTCCACTCCCCACTCCCTGGTTTCTGATTTGCCAAGAAGTCAAAGTTATCTTGTAACATTATAAGTCAAATCATATTCTTGTATTCAAAACTGTCTTCTTGCACTGATAGTGAAGGTTTCTTGATCTGTATATTCATCCAACCTTTAATCGCTCACCTCCCACACACCTCCCCATGCCCAGGCCAATGCAGCACTTGGGCTCCGTGCTGTTCGCATGGGGCACTCTCTCATCTCCTAGCCTCCACATTTCTTCACTGTTTCTGCACATATTGACAAGATGCAGTGGCTGGTGGGCTCAGGGCTGTACCTGCATGGACTGATTTAGAAGTTGTGTCACCAATGCAAGCATGAGGCCCTGAGGGCCCTTGTTCTCCTTTAAGTCAGGTCTCTGATTGGTGTCACCTCTGCAGATATGACTTTCCTGACCATTCTCTCTAAAACAGCACCCACCGATATTCTTTATCTCCTCACTAAACTTTGTTTTTATAGCACTTTGCACTATCTTCATATTTATACCAATTTATCATTATTATTTTAAATTTTAGTTTCATTGCTTGAACAGGAGCTCCATGTAGGAAGGTACTCAGACACGTTAGCAAGAAATTGGGAAATTTTCTGGACAAGTGGAATGGGAAAACTGGACAAGAAAATTAAACAGGACCAAATAGTTTGAGCAAATTGCATCCAGCTGGTGAATTGCAAGATTGTATGTATCTCCCCTAACCAGGACACTTAAGAGAAAACAGTTTATACCTCCCCTACCCAACCAGAGAATAAATGCATAGCTTTGCTGGCCATGCTAATGCAAACAGGAGAAATAACATCAGGATGAAGGGAGCGGGCTTGAGAAGAAGCTGCTCCACGCCCCCTTCAGCTCCCACTCCCAAGAGAAACAGCATGTCTGCACCCCGCCACAGGAATTTCCCCTTCCTGAATGCCCATGATTCCCCTGTATAAACTTGCTTCTGAAAGCTCAACGTAAGGTGGATGTTGGGATTTTTACCTGCCACCTTCTCAGATTGCTGGCCTCTTACATTAATAAGAGTGCAATTATTATCCAATCCCTGTCTCTTCTTTTTGTCTAAGCAGTGACAGACAGCACGAGCTCCAGAGTTTGTTGCCCTCCGGTTTCAGTATTTTATCTGCTTTACTCACTATTATATCCTCAGCACCTAGAATGGTGCTATATCAGTCGCATATGTCAAGTTATGCCACATTAACAAATCAACTCCAACATTTCATGGCTTAACAGGATGAGAGTATCTCTCACCACAGTCTGCAAGGCAACGTGAATCTAAAATAAAGCTCTGTTCACCTTTACTCAGTCACACAGGCTAACTGGATGCCCCATTTGCCACATCCTTCAGGATCACTCTGACTTTTAAATCTACTCAGAAGTAACAGCAGTCATGACTCCCACTCACATTTTATTGGTCAAAGCAAGTCGCATGGCAGAGGGCAGAAAAGGGTAATGTCAAATGTCATTGTGATAGCTTTAATAACCACTACAGTATTTAGCTCATATTAATAAACAATAAGTATTTACAGGATGAACAAAAATTGAGCATTTTTCATAACATCTTCCTAGGAACATAGGTAAATACATTACATTTAAATTATAAAATATTTTAATAGATAACCTCCACAAGAATAAGATTTTATCTGTTCTCCTCAGATCCCTAGCACCTAGAATGATCAATACATAAGCCTTCAATAAATCTTTGATGAATAATTATATAATTAGGGTAATTTGGTGAATGTACAAATGTCCAATTGGCTGTGCTTTCAAAGATAAAAATTTAAAATATTTATGTGTATATGCACACATATACACCAAGTTTTAAAATGTACACACACAGATATGAATAAGAAAGCATTTATAGTTACTCATTTCACATAGGAAAGTATAATTTAGGAATATGGAAAGAATAATGTTTATGTTAGGATGCTTAAAAGTAGTTGTATGTTGTTGGTTTACTCTCCCAGAATATATTTATGATTCTATTATATAATTATGAAGACAACCCTATTTTCAATATGCATGATATATAAATACATATTTTGTGATAGTAAAAGTTTCCTTATAAAATGGGAAACTGGACTAAAAGAACGGTTATTGAAGTGAAATCTTTTATGAATTGAAATTTATCACAGAAGCATCCTAAAGTCTATCAGATAAACAGTTCTCATCAGTAGTTTCTTTACAAATTATGCATGCAAAATATGTAAACTTCAAATTTCCCTAGGGAATGTCTTCAACCTGACAGAGCCAAAGAGAAAGACTGAATAAGTCTATAGATTCTTATCGTGAAGCTAATATGAAGATCACAATTTCAGTCTTGCTCTAACTCATTTTTGCTCAGTCTAAAGAATTATTACTTTCATATTGAGAAGCTATATTAGAAAATGTAGCACATATCTTAAATCTAGATTATGGTAGGATAAATATATTAATTAACTGAAGGCTTAATGAAGCAATAAAATACAAAATAATAGACATTCTGGAAAGACCAACTCCTGTCAGGTATTTTCTAAGGGGCAGATTAGGATCTAATTGTGCACGTTGACTACAAACTATCACTCACAGACAGGAGTTTTTGAGAACTTTCTAACTGTCCAGTGTTGTTCTAGGCACTCACATTTTCATCAGGTTAATAAATAAGATACAATTATTATTCTGGTACCAATGAGGAAGCTAAGGTATAAAGGATTAAGTGACTTTGTTGAACACACAGAACCAGTAACCAATGGAGCTCAGGCCTGTGGCCACGCAGTTCGGTTTCAGAACCTGTGTGCCGGGTCGTCCACTACACTGTGGCTAGTGCATTCCCTGAAAGGGTGGTTCATGCAAATATGTAAGATATCCTCCCACACAGTGAGCATCAGACCGAATGCTGCATGTTTTATATACAAGTTGCTGATACTGGAAATCCTAATACATATATATGTATTGTGTATGTTATTAATCAATTATGTATCACTGAATGCCTGTTTTGTACATAACAGTACATGGGGCATTGGAAAGGAATTGAAAATGCCATCTAACTAAACAGATATAATAAAAATAAAAATGATATCTAACTGAATCACTACAATTTTTTTAATCAATCTATTATCTATAAAATGTGCACCAATGATGATTGAAAAAAATGTAGCTGCCCATCAACTAATAAACAAGAAGTGGGAAGTTATATATATGTATATATACACACATATATGTATAAATTATTACAATATAAAATTATAAATAAGTGCTATAACAGGCACATTCAAGTTAAAGCAGGATGTGGGTACTTCGCAGAGGAAGTACCTTTGAGCTAAATCTTGAAGAATGAATCAGAGTACTCTAGACAGAGAATTAAACACACACATATACATATAAATGTACACATACATATATAATATACCTACATATATATCTACATATAGATGCAAATAGACATATATGTAGTTCTTTTTCTGTCCAGTGTACGTTCCTTTATATCTATCTATAAGTAGATGGATGTATCCACATACATGTATTCAATTTATATGTGTATAATTTGCAATTACATAGATATAAGCCCATTAATATAAATATATACTATAGAAAATAATTAGTATATGGATTTATATATGCAATACAGTAAGTCCTCAATATTGTCAATAGATTCTAAAACTTTAAACAAAACAAGGTATAAGAAAATCAATGTACCATAGGCTAACTGATATAAACAAGAGTTAGTTAAGTTCCTACGGAATTTCATCAATGATATAATGAAATGACTTTGAGTGAAATGATGTTATTTGATAATCTGCTGTATGTATATAAATATGTCAGGGTCTGATTTTAGCTGCAAGTATCAGAAAATATAATTCAACAGTAACTTAAACAAATCAGGGATTCAATTTTTATCCCTTAAGAAGTCTGGAGGAGGCAGGTGGCTCAGGGCCGGAACAGTCTCCGAAATGAATGAGCTGTCTCTCCACTAGGCCTTCCTCAGCATGGGGCTTTAGCTTCATATTTGTAGTCTTGAGGTCACAAATTGGTAATTTCACCTCCAGCGTTGAATTTTCATACCAGGCATCAAATGAGGAAGGACAAAAGAACAACAAAGAACAACAACAACAAAAAAGGTGGCTGTCCTAAAAGACTAACCCGTTTTAGAGAAATTTCTTGGAAGCCTCCCTGCTTAGCCTTCATTAAGCACAGCTGTCCCATGGCAGCACCACCGTCAAGGAATGCCAAATTAAATTCTCAGCTGAACATAATGCCTGTCTAAGATAACTCAGGGTTTTATTAGCAAGGAAAAATGGAAAACAGTTTTAGGTAAAAAATTCAATATGTATACCACAGTAAGGAAGAGTCATAGAAAACTTTAAAATGTTTAAAAGCCTTTGAAGAAAATAATCACCCATATTTTTATCACCTACAACTGCTGATAACAGAATAGTATAGATTGTCCAGCATTATTTTCCTTGGCTCATCTACTTTATTTTTACTAATTTACAAAATGACTATAACATACTTTATTTTAAAAAATTCACGTATTCAGTCTTTGGATTATTTCTAGTTTTTACAATTATAAGTAATGCTTACCATCATTATTTTAATCTTAAAGTGTTTATACTATTTTAATTTACATTTAAGGTAGATTTCCAGAAATAGAATCACTAGGTTGAAGGCTTTTAATATTTTTTTAATCCCAATTCTTACTGCCCAGCTACTTAACAGAAAATTATTGTTAATTACTCTTACAATAGCAGCATATACATTATGTGACCTATAACTAGGTTAGATAGTATAATTGTGAACCCTTTTGAGTTTTGTACAGAAACATGAAAACTTGAATTATCTGTATTTTGGTGACAATATTTTTCCACTCTTAAATGTCTTTCTTAAATTATATATTCATTTCCCTTCCAATTTATTAATTTGGCTCTTGATATCATTCTTAGTAGTATGTAGTTTTGTGATATAAACTACGACATTAACTTCACCTGTCAAAGCTTTAGGCAAATATTTTCCTCTGGTTAATGGCTTTTTATACATGTATATGCTTGCCATACTAAAAATGGAAAATTTTTGACAAAACTGAACCAATATCAGAGGTAAATCTCTGACATTTTAAAATGAAGTTACTTATACAAGGGGAGTTAAATGAGAAGTTTAATGGCACACAGTTAATAAATACCCAAATCAGATCTTTACCAAAAAAGCAGCAGAAGAAGGAAGAAATAAAATATTTGACAGGAACTCCTAACTTTCCAAAGCCCTACTGAAAATATATATATGGACTATGTCTGTGTGTGTATATATACATATACATATATATATATTAGTGTATATATATATATATATATATATAGTGGCTATATATATAGTGGCTATATATATACTAGTGGCCAGTATATATATATACTAGTGACTTGTATACCAGTGGACTAGTGACTAGTGGAATATTTCCTTTTATATATATAATATATATGTGTGTGTGTCTATATACATATATGCATATGAATCTTTCAATAGATGATAAGGTACTGTACGAGTTTGTCAGGCCTGCTACAGCACATACACTATGTGGCTTAAACAGAACAAATTTATTTTCTCACAGTTCTGGAGGCTGGAAGTCCACAATCAAAGTATCAGTTACTATGGTTTCCCCTGGGAACTCTCTTCTGGGCTTGCAGATGTCTGGGCTGCTTTCTTGTTGTGCCCTCACACAACCTCTTCCCTGTGGATCTGCATCCCTGGGGTCTCTCCCTCTTTCAGAAGAAGACTAGTTATATGAGATTAGGTCCACCCTCATTAAAATGACTTTGGTTAATCTCTTCAAACACCCTAACTCCAAATCCCATTCCATTCCAAGGGACTGGGAGTTAGGCCTTTCACATACAAATTTTGTAGCCAGCACAATTCAGACCATAATAGATACTAAAAAAATTATGTCTCTGTGTATATCTATTTATCATCTTTACATCAATTCCCATAATTAACAGACTCTGAAAATTGTAGTACTTAGAGAACCTAATTCCAGGGTTCTGTTAGATCACACCCTCAGAAATTCAAGATGCTAATCAAAATATATTGAGGTCAAATTTATTTCATAATTTTAAAATCAATATTAATTTCCATGAATGCCTTTAAATAGCCCAGTATATGGAAATATATTGGTAACACGTTTTTAACACAACTGTAAATATTCAATAACTATTACTTTTTAAAATCTATATTTTAAGTAAAAATATCTAAACAATTAGAAATACATTAAAATCCAATATGATTGATCATTTTACTAAAAATAACAGCATTCAAATTTAAAAGATGATTTTGATTTTTTTCTCTGAAACAAAAACATATGTAATTACCTAAACTCATGTTATAATTTGTTCCTGTAATGCTACTCTGGTTATATTATTATTAATGCTAATAAACTGCTTTCAGTGACTAGTGGAATCTTTCATTCTCCAAAAGTGAATAAATGAATTTTAAAATAGCCCTATATTAAAAAAAAAAACATGCTACAGTACATAAAGAAAAACCTGTTATTCCTGTAATAATACCTGGAAATTGAAAGGTGAGACCCCGAATCTTGTCTTTTGTTATTACTTTATATTCTCTCATCTGTAATGTACATTGCTTTACTATACATTGCTTGCTTAAACATTACATATTTCAAGTGCTCATTACCAAGCCCTACATTTTTTCCAGATGTAATGTGATTATATTCAGTTTGAAATATTAGCTATATGGCCCACTGAGGTACATTCTGAGAACCAAGTTCAAGGGCATATAAATATTCATGATTTCAACTACTCTTTATTTTACTGTCATATTGAATTTGATTAAAGATATTGCAATTTAAAAATTAAATCACTATAGTCAAAATTATATTCTTTCATTTTTTTGTTTAAATAGAACATTAAATACAGAAGTAGCAACTTCTTATTCACGGTTTCGTGTATGATTTGGCAACAGCCATCATTTCAGCTTTACAACAAAGGAGAAATTGGTAATTTTGCCCTCATCTATTGCTTACTTATATTTTACCATTTTTACCTTTCATCATTAGAAAGGATTTTTTTACACTGGCAGCATAATTGAAAGGTTGAGGGAATGTAAATGCTGTAGAATCCTCAGAGATTTAGCAAGGCCCAGAGCGTATTCCTGGTTCCACGGCTCACTCGGCTGTATTACTACGCACAGAGTACTGAACCACTCCAGCTCCCAGCGTCTTCTCAAATTGGGATAAAGCCTTTCCCTTAGGGTTGTGAGAACTGAATTAAAATTCTCAGCACAGAAAAATCGCTCAAGGAACAGGGGCTTTAAACAATGATTTTTCTGAAAGGAGGTTATCTAAGCACTGTGAGTATGGGCATGCATCGCATAAGGAGGTTTTGGTTAACTACTCACAGACTGAAGATATGAGAGCAGTCCCATAAGATTGTAATGGAGCTGAGAAATTCCTATTGCCTAGTGATGTAGCCATCACAGTTTTGTAGCAGGACCATTACTCACTTGTTAGTGGTGCTGCTGGGTGAACAAACCTGCGACGCCTGTGGTATAAATATATAGCACATACAGTTATATACAGTGCATAATACTTGATAATGATAACAAGTGACTATGTTACCGGTTTATTTATTTAATATGCATGTTATTGTTATTTTAGAGTATATTTTTCCTATTTGTAGGAAAAGTTTGCTGAAAAAACCATGTGCCATGTTACTCTAGCAGCTGCCTCCTGCATCTCATGTTTACTATGACTCTTAGTTTAATCATTTTTTTTCGTGCTTGATTTGACCTTGTGTTGCTTGTACAGGATCATGCTGTGCAGGTTTGTAGCCCAGGAGCAACAGGCTCTGCCACATAGCCTAGGTGTGCAGTAGCCTACCCCATCTAGGTTTGCGTAAGTGCACTCATGCTATGGTGTTCGCACGATGACAAAATTGCCTAATGGCACATTCTCAAAATGTTTCTCTGTCATTAGCAGCACATGACTGTATTGAATCTTTTCTGCTCTTATTTATTTTTCCTGTCAGTGCCATCAGGCTAATGAAAAAAAGAACAATCAATTCAAATTAATTAATTTAAGATATCAATTATTATCTTTCAGAATAGTCAAATGAACTGATTAAGATAATTCTATATTATAGTGCCATTAAAGCCTATTATGCACATTCTGGTCTTTTATAATGGCAGCAATTTTCTACTATGCTCAGTAGTAATTCATCAAAGATACGTGTTAGATTTTTATAAATGTTAATGTTCTAATTTACAATTTAAATAGAAATTTAATAAATACTGTTTTGAAATCAAATTTGCATAATCTGTCAATAATTTCTAATCCATTTGTAAAGTATTAGTATTTAACATTACATTAATATTCTGGTATCATTTGAAACCAATTTTTTTTTTTTTGCTTTTGCCATTGTTCCATTTTCTGTAAGTTTCATACATGTATACTTATTAGCACATCTAATAGAGTTATACACATGTACCTGTAGCTACATCCTCCATTCATAAGGTTAAAAAGCTAAAAGATGGATCAGATGACATAGTGGTTGACCTTCTATGGTCACTGCATTGAGCCACAGTTGTTAACTCTTGCCATGTATGTTTGAAGATATATACACACACATACACATGAAAGGGGCAAGTAAGAAGGCTAGAAGGTCTATACTGGAATTCAAATCAGCTAACACATACTGGATAGATAAAGGAGAATCAGAATGTGGCTACTAGGAAAGTGAATACTAAATTGGGAGAGAAGATGGTAGGTTAGCAATTTGAACTTAGGAGGCCCAGGAATACCACAAAATGAATGGGATAAAGTAGAGCCTAGAGACTGGTACTACTGAGACAACTCTGAGTTGTCCAGGCACTACAGCCAAGAGAGTTGATGGCATGGCGGGCTGCAAGCCAACACTGGCTCCATTTCCTATGCGGGCACAGAGTCTAGGGACAAGATTAGTTACGGGTGCTGGCAACGAAGGCACAGTAGTAAGTGGAAGATACAATTTGATAAGCAGGTTGTATGGTGGTTAAGGGTATGGACTCTGAGTCATATTCCCTGGATTACTTTACCTATAAAATGAGGATAGCAATACTTCCTATATTAAGGTGGTATATAAATATTTTGTAACTTCATAGAAACCTCTAGACCCAGCCTAGTCTAAAAGTTAATAGTTAAGAGGAACATAGTTTCAACTCCTGTAGCTAGGAGTCAAGAGTCAGAACACCAAGTACAGTGGTTCTATCATCTGAACTAGAACTCTGGGCTGAAGGCAAGTGGAGCTTTGACACTGAATCAAAATAAGAGGCCAGGGGTCAGTGGTGGGCATTTGTTCACAGAAAGATGGCAAAGAAGGGAGACAATACTAAATTCATCTAGACTGGGGGTAGGCTGAGAGGGGTGCAGATCAGACAAATCTGCTTCCCACTTTAGTCCAAGTTGGCTTAGGAACTGAAATGCAGTTGAGGTTTCAGGTACAGAGTATTCCTGAACCTAAAGATATAGACTGGGTAGGGGTGGTGGATAAAGATTGATAAGGTACCAGAATGTGGGTAAGGGATCCAATATCTCTACTGTGGGAAATGGAGAGTTGCCAAAGTTAGAAACGAGGTGTTTTATTTTACTATGTGGTTTCTCTAGAGAACATAATTTTCTTAATGGGTGAATCCATTTCAGAGTGGTGTCTAATTTCATCTCTGTACCCCTGAACTGTGCTTCTCAGTGTTTTACATATAAAAGCATTAAATAAAATATTTTTAAAAAGAATGAATGGTTAATGAAAACAATATGAACAGATATACTCTGTAAAATATAATTGCAGGTTATTTTCTATTCTAATTCATAGCACTACATGTCCAATTATTACAAAGAAAAGCTCCTTTCTTATCTTCAAGGGATATAGGCCATTTTTACTGAGCTCTCATTCTGGAGCACAATTCCAAGACAAGCACAGGCACATCCAATGCTGCAGACAAAACTTTGATTAACTGTCTGAACTGGGTTATTAGCCTGAAGCAGACATAGCCAAGTGGAACTGCAATCCAGTGTACAAAGACTCTATATCAAATGGCAAAGTTGAGGTGAAAAGCTAAGTGGTCACAAGCAAGAAGAAAACAAGGTTTAAGGTCAAGGTTTGGATCAACTAAAGCAGGTAAACAAGATGAATTGCTGTCAAAGAGGGAGAAGAAAAGCCCCAGAGGCAGAATTTAACCAGGAATTTGAGGTCTATTCCTTTATTTGATTATGGAATATAGAGGGTGTGGGAAAGTAGGTTTACAGTAGTTCATCTAGGAAATGATATAATAAATAATAAATAAGAATATAAAAATAAACTCCATTTCACATATGCATGACTGTAAACCTACTTCTGCCCTACCCCATATATTGAAGTCAGAGGTAATGGAATCTAATTTATCATTGGCACATTATTCAATCCTGTTAAGCCTAGTTTTCTCATAAGAAGTGGGAATACATTGTTATTTTTAGATAAATGGCCTAAAGCCTATAAATTATTTAATACAGTGCCTGGTGAAAGTTATAAATGAAAGAAGAAGAGAAGTCAGGTCTGCCACTTGCTAACGGTGTGACCCCTGGACCACTCACTCTCTCAGAGTCTCTGGTAATCCATAACTGTTTACTTGGTGGCTTATCTTTAGCATCGGAGATAAGGGGCCCAACATCTGACCAACCGCATGGCATGGAGTGAGTACTCAAGCAGTCATTGCTGTTGACCACTATATATACATCTAGATTCTTAAAGATCCCTTTTGTTCAATGTTCACCTCTGGGGTGCTTATCTCAGCTAAGATTCACTACCTACAGATTGGTATATTACAAATATGTCTCATAAAATATGTATGTGAGAGTTTGGATTTTTGTTAGTCAAACACTAACTTTCCCCTTCCTTGCACTTTGGGAAGAATATACTTCCTTCTCCATGGATAGTGGGCTGTCCTCTGAAACTAGCTTTGGTTAAGGGGATAGTAACAAATGCAAGACAGTAACCATGCAGTTTGACATGGTTCTGCTCTTTGGTAATCTAGCCCAAGAAGAATATGCACGGATGGCCCCCAGTCCAAGGAAAATGAAGAAACATATGGAGCCTCAGCCTGGAACCAACCCAGGGAATCCCAAGAGAGCCAAGCACAGCCGTATCCAAACCACAGCTGCATGAGCAAAGAAATAAACGTTGCTGAGGTGCTGGGAGGAAATGTATTACACAGCAATACTGTGATGAAATGATTAATAAAGTGCCTAATAAAAATGCCTAATGAAATGTTCAAGGAGGGCCGATATGATGCAGCATGTTCTTCAGATTCTCTCTGAAAGCCCACTGTGCATGGTTGAGGGCATCAGTGTCAACCATTTGGGTACGAAGTGTCAGCATTAGCAGCCAGGATAGTTTGGAGTGAAGAACTAACTCAGAGAATACTATTGTGAAATAAGCAATAACAACAATAACAAAGAAAATGGCAAATGTTAAAGGTCAACTCCAAACAAGGTGTGAAAAATTTAACAGTCTATATTCTTTAAAAACAATTTAAGGGAGCAGCTTAAGTGCATGACTTCAGAAATTCAATATAGGTATGGGAAACAGGCAGGCAGATTACTCTCTTCAGCGTAGTGTTCTGCTACAGGATGAGGCATTGACTTCATATTGATGGGGCTGTGTTATAATTCTGGAAGAGCAGATGTTACTGTATAGAATTGACAGTAGAAATGCAAATAAATTCTGATTAACAAATAGCTCCATCAATCTTATTCTAACAATCCTCATTGCCCATAAATACCTACTCAAATGCAATTTGAAAAAAATGTTAACATTTCACTGATAATCTTACTAATTACTGCATCAAATAAGATCTTTGATAGACATTTACTTACATTTGTATGATTCATATTTTTAACTTTTTGAAAATGATACTTTAATAATTTAAATTGGGACAAAAGGATGGAGGCCTACTTCTAATGCTAGCTGTAGGCCAAGGCCACTGAACTGAACTTCAAGGCAGCACCCACCCTTCCACAACACACACCCTGCCCCAGGGCAGCAGTGCAGGAAAGAAAGAGAAAGAAAGAAAAAACTCAAATAGAGAGACATGCCAGCTAAAGTTGCTATGCAGGAGACCTTACCCAAGGGGTATGCAGAGAGACCACAGGGATAGAGACACTGGCTACAGCATCTTGGAGACTGAAAGCTGAGACCTGTTCCCCTGCTGTTTTTCAGGCCCTGGTGGACGTTAGAAAGGAGACAGAAACCAGCAGAGAGCTGGTTAACACAACAAGCGCGCTGGTATGGCAGAGAATGGCAGTTACTTTAATGTGTAGTTACTCTGCCCATGACTATTTGGAATGTATGTGATGATAGCTTTCTAAAGTAAAAAAAGACTATTTCTTACTCAGAGATAACTCAGGGGTCTTAATCATTAATAAAACTTGATGCATACCATAAACACATTTTTAAAACATCCCTGAGAGGATTTCACAAAAATGTCCAAGTGTACTTCATTAGATGGGTACTGGAGTTTGTGTCCCAAGGCTAATTTAGAAGCTCTCTCAAGTAAGTCAAAGTGCCTCTTCAAACTGGAAGGCATTATTCTCTATTTCTTCCAACTGCGTGACCATGGCATTGCAAGCTCCCTGGAGGTGCAAGTTTAAATTAATTTATTATTTTCAGGAGCCAAGGCAGAGGTCAAGGTCTTGGATCATTTTGTATGTCAGTCTGTAATGATCTGTTAGGCTAGGTGTTACCTAAACACCTGAAAGGACACAAACGATGGTTTGACACCTGCGATACTGTCAGTCTACAAAAATTCTAAACACTACTTTTGGGTCATATTTATAGTAATTCCTCTCATTGTTCCCAATTCTTTTTCATTCCCCAAGTTCTCTCCTCTTTCTGTGCCTTTGCTATTTTATGTGCCTGACACTACTTCCCCTCGTGTTCACTTCACTCACTGCTCAACTTTTTAGATTCACCTTCAGTTAGAAACATCAGACGGCTCTGGCTGGTATGGCTCAGTTGGCTGAGCGACATCCCACAAACAAAAAGGTCACAGGTTTGATTCCAGATCAGGACACATGCCTGGGCTATGGGTTCAGTGAGTGCAAAATGCAACTGACCAATGTTTTTCTCTCCCTTTCTCCCTGCCTTCCCCTATCTCTGAAATCAATGAAAGAAAAAAAATAAGTTAAAAAAATTAGATGGAGTTCTGAATCCATGCTGACTCTGAAATGTTTGTGTAAGTCAATAGTATGTCACTTCTTAAAATGTATTAGTTGCTTATTTATGTGTTTTTCTCCATAAGAAAAGTAACTTAGGATTGGTACAAATTAATTTTGTATGGCTTGCAATACAGCATATGCATGGAAAACATAAAAGCTCCTCAACTTTCATTGAATAAATCAATGAATAGATAAGTGAATAAAGAATAAATTATTTTAGAAATCTGGCCTGACAATCCTCTCTCCATCATTGGGGACTTGTTCAAGAGGTTTCCTTAGTTACTCCTAGCACTCATATAGTATTTCATATGTAGCATATAATTTTACTCTTAGAAAAATCCTGTGAATTAGATATCACTCTTTTTTTTTAATATAAAGACATGGGAACTTTGGTATATTAAGTAAGTTGTCCCAGGCAATTGCCAGTGGGTCTTTCTTAAGCCCAAATCTGGCCTGAAACCGCTTACATTATAATGCTTCTATGGGTTTTGATTTCATTGCAATTATATAAGGAAAACATATTTTAGCTGTGGACAAATGTGTAAAATACTTAGCAATATCCTTAAACACTTTTTTGTTTATAAGAAATTAATTTCATTCATCTCTTATTTACTGAAATAAGAGATGTTGAACATCTCTTACCGAACATCTGAACATCTATTTACAGAACATCTCTGGTATAGTTCTGGTGCTAAGCATCTTGTGTGAATGAGAGAGACTTCCTGCTCAGGCCAAGATGTCAGAGAATAAACAAATACATAGAAAAATATTAGGTGTTGATTAAGCTTATGCATACATTAAATTTGGTGATTGAAGATGAATTATGTAGCTTCTTTAAACTGAATAATGAGATGGTCTTCCTAAGCAGGTCATGTGCAAGCTGTAATCTGAAGTACAAGAGTCAGAATGGCAAAAAGAGGGAGGGGCCTTTCAGAGGGAGGAAACATCTCATACCAATGCCCTAAGATGGGGCTTAATTTGTCCAGCAATAGAAGTGAGGCCATCATATGAGGGCAAGAAGAATGAGGATTGGTTCTGAAGGCAATCTGGAGCCAGATTATAAAAACTATAAATCACATTAAGGATTTTAGATTTTATAATAAGTATGATGATATATCTGTGGGATTGAGATGTCTTGAGGAAGTATCTTCTGGGTATAAAAAGCTTTGTCCCAATAAGCTATTCAAATATCATTTTCTATGAGCACCACAATACAGAAAGGTTAGGAAGATCTGTGAAGGAGTGTTTACTGCTGGGACTTTGATTTAATGAGGCTTGGAGTTGCAGAATGACTATACTTGATTGGCCTAATTTCCTTCAATCAATTTGCCTTATTCTGTGAACTAATGTTTGCCTGCTGCAGTCTCTTAGGAGTGATTTTCTGAATCTTGTACCAGAGATTAAAACTAATACAAATATGACATTCTTGAAAAGTGACACCAGCCTTGTGTTTTGCAAGTCCCTGGTATCCTTCATTCATAAGACACTTCCTGAGTGTCTGCCTGAAATCAGATATTTTTCTAAGTGCAGATGTATAGCAATGAAAAAATAAAATTCCTTCCTTCCTTGATTTATATTTAAATGGTGAGACAGGACATAAATACATAAAACACTAACACATTAGATGGTGATAACTGCTAAGAAGAAAAAAATAAAGAAAAACAGAAAATATGAGCTGAAATTTTACAATATCACTTAGGTCATGAAAGACTTTAAGAAGTGAGGTACTGAGCATGAATTGTGTAGTGAAAGATAATTCTAGGCAGAGGAATCAAATGAGCAAAGTCTCTGAGACTGGAGGTATGTGCCCAGATAAGAAACACACTCAGTACAGTAACAGCCCAGTGGGTACGCAGGGAGGGAGAAAACAAAGGGTTAGAGAAGGGAATAGGGTGGGAATGGAGGTGGGTCAAACTGTGTAAGGACTTTATAATTCACCCACAGAGAGACTAAAAGTCCCAGAGAGTCCCAAGCAGCAGTCTCTAACTGTTCCATTGAGACGAGATCAAGGATGAGTTAGGTATTGGGAGGATGGAGCACCAGCTATGTTAGGATTGTCAAGGACACACAACAGTCAACGTTTTATATTTCAAACTTGTCTACTTCACATATTATTTTCAAAATAAATTTTACTCCATTTCATCAAATACATGCATTCACTATGGAAAAAACAGTAGCTGTAAATAAGAACAGAGAAATCATATAATTCCAACACAGATAAACACAGTTAAGATAGACTGCTGTACACCTTTCCAGCCCTTTCTCTCTGTTTAACCCCATCTCTTTGAGTGAGTGAGTGTGTGTGTGTTTTGATCTCTTCAGTTTAAAAATGTAGGCACTCATACTAAATATACCTTCACAGAAATGTTCATTTTGAATGTACTGCTACTTCAGACATGGGTTAACTCTGCAAAGTGGTAGATTTTTTTTCAAAGATTTTATTTATTTATTTTTTTTAGAGAGAGGGGAAGGAAAGGAGAAAGAGAGGAAGAGAAACATTAATGTGTGGTTGCCCTTCACGTGCCCCCTTCTGGGGACGTGGCCCACAACCCAGGCATGTGCCCTGACTGGGAATTGAACCAGCAACCCTTTGGTTTGCAGGTCTGTGCTCAATTGACTGAGCTACACCAGCCAGGGGCAAAGTAGTAGCTTTTAGAAGAATCAATCACTTTATCACTTAGTAATAATTCTTAATTTTTAAAGAAACGCACCACTTGTCATCTATACACAAAAATCAATTTCAAAGCCATCATAATAGGTTAAAAATGTTTTTCACATTTCACTAGGTGAAACTTGTTTCACTAGGATTGCAAAGAAATATTCACATAGAGATTGAGACTATGCATTATTTGTTTTGCATTCAGTATATGTTTTTATTCAGTCCCACACTAAGTGGAAGCTGAAAACACTATTTGTGTGAAAATAGTATAATAATATTAAACTAACATTACCAATTTTATGACATACTTGGGATGAGAACTATGTTAAGAATTCCTTTAAATTCTTGTGACATACTAATGCAGTTATCTATCATAAGATAAACACCTAGTAGAATGCTGAGTATAAATTAAGTGTAAATTAAAAATATAAATTAGTTAAATTAAATTTTGGCCAATTTACTATTGAAATGCAATAAAAATAAAAAATGTTAACTACTAAATATATTTACTAGAGTAAATCATTGTTCAAGAGAAAAAATAAATATACAAGTGTTATCAGTTCTATAGAATCCTTTTATTTTGAAGCATGCAAAATATATTTTATGCTGCAAGTACAGAATAAAAATGTTACATATTAAATAAGTAACACACCATATTATAGAATGTATATGCTTTCAAACTGGGTCTATAAAATGTACCTCTAAAGGTATAAAATGTTACAAAATTATGACTGGGTTAGTGAAAGTACATATCAATAAAAATCAACAAAATTGACTAACATTATACAGGGTATACATTACTTTTTTGAAAGGCAACAGAGGAGAAAAATTTAAGAGCCACTTCTATTAAAACTTCTAAAAAGGTTTATCATTTTCCCCTATTGCTAAAGAAATTATTGGAAAAGTGATATAGACATACAAGGTGATAAGTTTTTTTTAAGTCTATTGTTTTTTATTTGAAAGTTTACAGATACAAATAACTCCCTGAAACCTATACTATGAATTCAGTTATTCAGTAATGGGCTAAAAAGAAAAATGAGTTAATACAAAAACTGAGTCTCTATATATATACTCATATATAATCATATATATATATACAAATATATATATGTATATATATGTATTTATATATAAATGGATGCAGGTGAAATAAAATCTATTCCTTTCCCTACATTCATATTTAATATTCAATTATTATTTAAATACTAGTATATTCTGAAATAGTTCTAGATTAGATAATATATGCAATGCTAGGCTAATAGTAATTAATGAATATTTATTTATTTATTCTCACCTGAGGATATGTTTTTATTGATTTTAGAGTGAGAAGGGAGAGAGAGAAAAAAAATGATGTATGAGAGAAACATCGATAGCTTGACCCCACCCCCGTACTCACCCTGACTGGGACTGAACCAAAACCTAAGTATGTGCCCGGATCAGGAACCAATCCTGAAATCTTTTGGTGTGCAGGATGATGCGCCAGCCAACTGAGCCACCCAGCCAGGGCACTAATGAATATTCATTAAGTGAATATTGATGGTAAGAATACTTTTATTTCAACAAATCTAATTTTTAAAACTAAAAAATCAAATAATCACTACTGTAAATGAGAATTACTTTCCTAAAATTCAAATTGGAAAAATACTTTTTCTTGATTTTCTAAGATATGTAACTTGATTTCCAATATTTTGATTTTCTAGTTTATATCAAAACTTTATCACTAACACACTAGAGTTATTTTTTTGTTTTGTAACTATGCAGTTGACCCTTGAACAGCATGTGGGCTAAGAACATTAACCCCCATGCAATAAAAAATCCCCATGTAACGTAACTCCCCCGGAACTTAATTACTAATTGCCCTTGGTTGACTGGAAGCCTCATAGATAACATAAACAGTTGGTTAACACATTTTGTATATCATATGCATTATATACTATATTCTTACAATAAACTAAGCTAGAGAAAAGAAAATGTTATTAAGAAAATCATGAGAATGACAATGTACACTTACAGTATTTATTTTTTAAAAATCTGTGTATAAGTGAACCAGCACAGTTGAAGTGTTGTTCATGTCAATGGTAACAAAAAAAGTTAGAGGAAACAAATTATATGACTATAACACATATGGATGACAATATGCAATTTCACTGAAGTTACACATGAAAATCCTTTGTACAGAAAAATAATATACAAAATAATATATTAGGAGAAAGATATAAGAGAAATATTAGAGTAGAAATACTTTAAATAATTTCTTTCTATAGTACTGAAATTTAGATATTTGGAAAAAATATTTAAAACTCAAGGCCACTATTAGATTTCTGCCTGTATGAGCCTCAAGGATATTCCCAGGATCCAGTGTGTGTATGACCTCTGGGAGCCTGATGGGGGCAGACAGGAGCACCTGTAAAAACACTCCATAATTAAAATGTATTTCCCTAGACACCGTGACTCAAACATCAACATAGGAAGGTGACAGGCTGAAAACTGAACTCTTCAGAGGTAACTGCAGAGAATATAAGCTGCCTTGAGCTAAAAGAGACTCGGTTCTGAGACAGTTGTAAGAAGGAAACCAGAGCAACAATATCCAACCTTTTTTATCATAGCATAGATAAACTAATTCCTAATATTCTGTGTCACACTAAAAATATATTATACCTTTTGCTGATCCGACAAAAAAACAATAGGCATAATTTGGCTCATTCACACCAGATAGCTATTGTTGTGTTGACTGTTGTCATTTTTTAACTTGACAATCTAAAGGAAAAGTGTTCAGTGTCCCTAAGTAGAACTACATGCTTTAAAAATGTTTGCAACACACCAGTTGAAAATCACTATTCTAGAGCAGGGTTTCTCAGCTGTGGCTCTGTTGACATGTTCAGCTGGATAATTATTTGCTGCAGGGAGCGGTCTTGTGCATTTTGGGATATTAAACAGCATCCCTAGCCTCTACTCACTAGATACCAGTAGCACCCCACAATGAGGAAACCAAAAATGTCACCAGACATTACCCAAAGTTCCCTGGGAGGTTGGGGCAGAGGAGTATTTAAAATAATTAACATGCTTTACCTAAAGATTTTATTTCTGACTCTCCTCTCTTATAGTTTGACTTAATATTTTCTTTTCATACATTTACTTTGTCGCCTTTTAATAAACATTGTTATACTGAATCAAAAAAAGGAAATGCATTTAATAATCTGTGATTGATCTATGTCTCTAGGAAAGGTGCCTTTACCAGTGAATTTTCCTGCAATGTGATTTAAATTTTAGTTTTTCTAATTATACTTCCACAAATGGACAGAAGTTTTAATCCCTATTCATTATAGTAAAGTGAGAGAGAAAAGCAAGGAATGTGTGTGTGAAATTAACTTTCAGAGAATCCCTATTTAGAGAATTATCCTACCATGACTGCAAAAGTTAGCCTAACCATCAGAGCTCACATAGAACAATTACGTCAATATTTCATCCTCTGAAAAATCTAACTTTACTTGCAAGAGTGGAAACCAGAGTGAAGAATTTAAAAGCATTCAAAATAAAAATTACAATTATCCATGCTAACTGAAAGTCTATAAATATTTGATAGGAAGCTAGATACCATACCCTATTTTTCATTGCAGGACACACCAAGAGTTAATAAAATAGGGTATTTGATAATATCTCTTCATTATTAGTTATAAGATATATTTCTTAATTTTTGTTGAATGGGACTGCTAACAAAGCTTGTGAGCCTTCTACAGAATGTCATTAGTAGATTTTATGAAAACTTATACAGAAGACTACTTTACCCACCATTTCAGCACTCTTCTGTCTCATGAGACCTTTTATAAAAGGAAGAAAGATAACTGGAAAAAAAACTCCCCCGATTTTAAAAACATTCTCAGCTGAAAAAGGGTTATGCCCTTCACAGCATTTTTCTTTCTTTTTTTTTTTTTTGGCACAAAAATTTCTCTTCTGGAGTTCCTTGACAAACTGTTTATTTTCTAAGTACTTTTTTTTTCGAAATTAAGTGTTATTACCTTTTTTCTTGGATAAGAGTGCTAGACCAAAAGCTATGTGTTAATGGCACCCTGTCATTTTCTTCTACACTTTGTTAACTTACTAAAGTAAACAAATCCAGAAACATTGAGAGATGAGACATTAGTTCATTAATTATTGACATGAGGTGGAGAGTGCCATTGGTTTTCATGATGTCAGTGTTTCTGAGAAATCATACCCGGGGACTTACTTGTAAAATGAAATTTATAAATTTATGCTGTTAATCTCAACCAATACTGAGTGAAGTTTCTAGTTTCATACTCCCTCTAACTCTGCTTATAAAACTGCCTATCTCACATGCATAACATATACTCAATAAGCCATTATTCAAAGAAAGTCAGTGATCTTAGTTTTTTTTGTGATTAAAAAATGCTACATATATCTGTGAAACTTAAAAATGTAACATATGGTTCCCTAAGAGTCGAGAGCAAAAGAGAGCACCGGAGTAGCACATCAGCTATATTTCAGCTACATGTAGGAAGGAGAAACAGAGATTCCCCAGTGCAATCATATTTCTTTAAAGATTACCCCAGGGAATCAGCTAAAAGCGGTTATTTCCTACCCTAGATAATCTGACTGTGCAGGTGGCAACCTTGCTGTTTTTAGTTATCATGCATGTTTGCATAGCATGGAGGGCTATAAATATGCTTCCTGGCTCTATCGTTCTATAAAAGTCTGTATATAAAACCGAGATAAGTCTTGGCTGGTGTGGCTCAGTAGACTGAGTGCTGGCCTGTGAACTGAAAGGTCACCAGTTCATTTCAAAGTCTGGGCATATGTCTGTGTTCTGGGTTGCAGGACAGATCCCCAGCTGGTGTGTGTGCAAGAGGCAACCGATCTACACATCTCTCTCACACATTGGTGATTTTTTTAAGTTAGTTTTATTTTTTATTTATTTTTTAAATCTTTATTGTATTTTTCCATTACCATTTGGTCCTCTTATATCCTCCTCCCCGCAACAATCACCACACTGTTGTCCATGTCCATGAGTCCTTTTTCCTTTCTGCTCAATACCGTGACCCCCTAACCCCTCCCACCACTAGCTGTCATCTGTTCTCCGTCTACGAGTCTACTTCTGTTTTGCTTGTTTAGTTTGTTCATTAGACTCCATGTATGAGTGAAATCATATCGTATGTGTCTTTCTCTGACTGGCTTATTTCACTTAGCATAATGTTCTCCAGGTCCATCCATACAGTTGTAAAGGTTAAAATTTTCTTTTTTATGGTCCAGTAGAATTCCATTGTGGAAATATCCCATAGTTATTTTATCCACTCATCTGTTGATTCTTTCACTCTTTCTCCCTTCCTTTCCTTCTCTCTAAAAATAATTAAGTAAAATATTAAAAAAATAAAGAAAATAGAGACCAGTTCCACCTTGCCTCTCTGGATCTGATGGTTAGAGCTGTGGTTTCCTTTTGTAAGAGTTTCTATATGCGATTAGTAGGTGATGACATTAGAATGCAGCAACGTAATTCAGTTTCGTTCTTTGTTTGTTCAGGTCTCGACCAGCAGATGTAGTTGGTAATAAAAATACATTTCAGTCTTCATCAAGTTTAGTCTCCGAGAAACAATTAAATTTATAAGACATCAGTGTGATAGTTCAGGAATGCAAAGACAATATGACAAAAATGAAATATTCTCTAAGGCATTAATCCTTAATATGATACAACAATCAAAATGGTTTTAAGATTGTCTTTTGTCTATTGCATTTTACTTTCTCTTTTATTAAAATGTAGTTTTAATTGGGGCTCTAGCAAAGAGTCTGGATAAAGAGTTGATATTAAATAAGTGTGGTTCTTTCCACACATCTCTATTTCCATCTGCCTTGAAATGAAAATAAATTATCACCGCCTATTTGCATCTTTTTGCCCTTTTGCATCTCTCCTAACACTCTGCCTGGTGGAGAGGAATGGTGTGATGTGACAGGCTCAGCTTCTGCTGTCAGACTTACACGGAAGACACTTAAATACTTGTCGCGACATCAGACCAGTTGTTCATCCTCTATAAACCTCTGGTTTTCATCTACAGGGTACGGATAATAACAGCACCTGCAACTTACAATTGCTGTGGGTGCCAAATGAGCCGAAGACTCCATACAATGAGAATCATAATTGTTGTTTTACTCTACACACCCAGCACCTACATGAGCCCCTGCCATATAACAGATACTACTCCATCCATATTTTGTCAAATGAATAAACATATGAATGACACAGCATTTACTTTACTGCATTGGAAAAATTTATTTTCCTAAATACATTACCTGAGAACAAAACATAACTACTCATAGACATTTAATTATCAACTGAGTACATTATTGGTGCAACAGATCTTGCCCGACCCCATGTGGCAACAATGATTGAGACCACACTCTTCCCTTTTTCTAGTTACCAAACTGTGTTAGTTTTTAGTAGTTACAATATTTTACTGTTTTGAGCATATGGTGTTCTTTCAAGCTAAACATCTACTTGTTCATGTGTTTTTGTTACCCAGTAGTTTATTATTTCTTTAAACTTATTACATTTTAAGTCATTCTTAAATATTTGATGAAGCTGAAAGAAATAAACTAAATTCCTATGTAGCATGGTTGCTCATATAAAGACATCAAATATGCCTTTTTCATTCAGAAATTAATAAAGGAAAAGAGAAAGTAATCATAACATGTGGAAAAGCAGTAAGTATGCCTATGTCTGATGCTCAGAAGTACTTAATATGTCAGCACTTCTTCTCCTTCTCTATAGAAATCCACAACATAATCCTAGAAATCAATAAGATCATACAGGTTTTCAAATTATGCTAAAATGCATTGGTTCCTTTTTTAGGGTATTTTTTATTGTTATTCTATTACAGTTGTCCCAGTTTCCCCCCTTTTCCCTCCTCTGCCCAGTCCATGCCTGCTCCCACAGTCAATTCCCACACTGTTGCCCATGTCCATAGGTCCTTCATACATACATGTCCTTCATACATGGAAGGGACATGTCTAGCCCCTTCCCCTTCTTTCCACCATTCCCCCCCATCCCCTCTGGCCACTATCAGTCTGTTCCATGTTTCCATGTCTCTGGTTCTATTTTGTTGGTTTGTTTATTTTATTCATTAGATTCCTCTTACTAGTGAAATCATATGGTATTTGTCCCTCACCACCTGACTTATTTCACTTAGCATAATGCTCTCCAGTTCCATCCATGCTGTCACAAAGGGTAGGAGCTCCTTCTTTCTTCTGCTGCGTAGTATTCCATTGTGTGATTGTACCACCATTTTTTGATTCACTCATCTACTTATCGGCACTTAAAAAATGTATTGTTTCTAAAACTAATTCATTTCACATCATTCATTTTTATTATGATAATTATAATAATACTAAAAAGTGGTATGATTATACCTAGAGAGTCTGCTAGTCTCTACTCATCCATGGTGGTTGGTATCCAGTGTTATATGGCATTATGTCCCAGGACATAATATATTCTACTTAGTAAATATTTCCTTAATGATCGAACCAAAATAATGTGAGTCCATGCAAATCATGATTTCCAAGTAAAGTTGCGTTGACAAATAAGACTTACATTCAATCTAATACTCTGAATATTTTACCTATTTCTATTTTCTATTAAAATTAAATACAAAGTGAAAACCTGACATTAGAATTCCCTACATGGATAAATAAAATTAAGTCAATCTCAATTCATAAACACAGGCAAAACTTAGGTTATTTCTTGTAAATGCCTCTGACAACCATAAAAATGGTATGACATAATCACTTATACTAGCCCCTGCCATCTGGGAGTGCCCATAGTATTAAGCATTCACTGCAGAGGGTGAGTGACGTCTGCATTCCCGCTTCACACCACCCCGTCACTTCACCCCCTGAGCATCATACCAGTTTTTGAAATCAAAAGCTCCCACTTCACAAACTGTTCTTCTATGTACAATGAACACTTTATAAATACTATTTGTTGCTTTGGTGGTTTTAATTTTGCTATTTTTGAATTTTTGACATTTCTAATGCAAAAAAATTGCTGAGTAAGGTCAGAATCTATATTTTAAAACTTAGAAAATTAATTATTGATATGTAGTGGGAATTAATATATTTTTATAATATGTACTTTCAAAACTCTATTGATAAAATTTAAAATGATGACAGTAAAACATAGGCTGATAATATTTCTGGTATTTACAAATTTTCATACTGAATGATATAAATATAAAAGGTATAAATGTGACTACAATATTGAGAACACTATATATTTATAACACTTTGATTAATGGTCTCTTCCAACTTACATAGTTATTTTCTATATTCTAAAAATGAATATGAAAAATATCAGTCTAAATAAATAAGAACACTAATTGTGTGTGGGGGTAATTTATCTATGTGAAGAAACACACATATATAATCATATGTAGACTAAAGTAAATAGATTAATAGTTTTGGTAATGCTCACTACCACAATAACATAATAAGTTTTGAGCTATTTATTTTACTTACAATGAAAATAGTTTGAATAAATAGTATAGTAAGAATCAGCAAATTAATTATGGATTGGAAGTAAATAGCACCAAAAATTTCATATAACATTCAACAGTAGAAAAACAACAAGCAGAAAAAGGCACCTCAATTTATTTACAAACTAAAATATTAATAGATAAGTTTCTCACCAAATAGAAATATAAATTGTTATATTGTGGGAATTGAAAATGTTTATATTTTTATATCACAAAGGTTGAAAATATAATACATGATATAAGAGATAATATGAGAAGGCTTTAACATTAAATTAGAGGGAAGAAAAACTTAACATGAAACCTTTTTGTTGATGCAAATTATCTATTGCTGGATAAAGCATAGCATGTCGTTTGGGAATAAGAAAGCCATTTTTGTTCACATTTAAAATATTATATCTGTCACTTAAAAGCTCTAGAGATACAGAGGAAAAATGTGCTTGTAAGAAAGTAAACAACTAAAAATGTTAGAAAAACACTGTCCACCTGAATAATTCTGACAAGTAGAATAATGACATTTAGGGAAAAAAAGGAAAATAACACATAAGTAGCCCTGAAAAAAATGTCCTATTATAGGTACAGATATGATTATTTTTAAATAGTTAAAACAACCTTGAATAGGTCTGTAATAACATAGCAAATTCCAGGATAATCAGTTGATAGTCTGTTGATTATAAGCAGAAATGTTTCTAATAAAAATATAAATATTTGAAAATCTAGTGGATTGACTGAAACATATCTGGAGAATATGGAGTAAGTAATACATTTGTCATATATCAAAAATTGAGATGAGCATTATGTACATATGCCATTTTAAGGAGGGGGTATACATTTAAAGGTTTATAAAGTTCGAATTGCACCTCTTCCCACGACCACATCAAAATTACAGCTAAATTATAGAACAACCATCATTGAGAACTGCCTGAAGATGAGTGGGACAGAAATCCTATAACTAAGGAAATACTGAAGAAGCCATGTAGAGACCGGTAGGAGTGGCAGAGATGCAGAGCAGTCAGGTCTCTCACCCATGGTGTGGCAACTAAGAATGGGAAGAGATAGCTCCACTGTATAGCTCCCCCTGAGGAGGGAGAGGTCCCAGCCCTCCACTAGGCACCCCAGCTTGGGGCACCATTGCTGAAAAGAGGAGTCCCCATAAGACCTGGCTGTGAAAACCAGTGGTGACTGCATCTGAGAGAGATGGCGGGCTGCTGGAGCACTAGGTGCTCCTCTTAAGGGGGCTGCACACAGATGCATTCACTAACAAACTCCCTCACTCTGAAATCAAGTGCAGGGGAAGCAGCTCAAAAAGCATCAGATATTTATGGGGAGGAACTACATTGACTACCACCAGGGTGAGTGCTGGAGGGGGTGGGAGGTCAGGCAGCTTTCTCTAGAGACAACAGTCCTGGCACGCACCATTGTTCCTTTGTTGAGGTCTCCTCCCACCCAGCTGGCAGAATGCCAAATCTGTTCCCTGCATTAACTGTGCTAACACCATTCACCTCACCCTAGTGATTCCCTGAAACCTCGCAACACACACTTATTCACCTGCCCAAGCCTCTTCCAGCAGCTCCTTCACATAAGGGGCCTGCCTTAGCTAGTGCTACAGAATTTTTCAAAATCTCTCAAAGATTCACAAACCCCAAACAGGCAGTGGCATGTGTCTCAGCATGTGCTACAGCTCTTGGTATGTGGCTCCAAGCCCAGCACAAGTGGTATCAGGTCACAATCTGCATTTCAACACCCACCGGGTGGTCCCAAGCCTGGCATAAGCTGCATCCAGTCTTGGCATGGAACGCAGCTTCATGGCATAAGTGGGGGGAGGCCTCACTTCACATAACGGTGCCCACTGAAACGTCCTAGGTACAGCGCTATTGGTAGCCAGCCTCAGTTTGCAGTACAGCCACTCACAAACTCCTTTAAGCCTGGCACAATAAGGAACCAACCACAGATCACTTTATAGTTTCTGTCAAGAGGCCCTGAGCCCACCACAAGAGGCAACTACCCTTGGCCTGCACCAGAGCTCAGCGGCTCTACAATCAACAGCCCATTGACTGTTTTAAGACCACACCCGAGCAGTACTCAACCAGCTCCACAAATGACACACTCTAAGGGAGGACGCACTACCACCAGAGCCCCAATAAAGTGACCTCCACTGCAGGTGGTCACCCCCAAGCAACAACACCTGACTTACGGCAGGTTCTCATAGCCAGTCAGCCTGAGAGTGAACTCTAAAAACTGACATACCAGGAGAAACCAAGGCCCAACTACAACAACAGAAGGGCACACACATGTTTCAAAAGGGATACTTCTGAAGCACCCAGCTCAGTGACCAGGAGGCCTGTGCCGCTGAGCTTCACAGGACACCTATACAGACCATTCTGCAAAGACTGTGAGATGAAGCAGATCTACCTAACACATACTGGTTATGTTCAATATATTGGTTATGAGGATGCTCAAAAACTTAGGGGAAGAATAATTATATTCAGTGAGAATTCAACAAAAAGGTAGAAAACATAAAAAAGAACCAGTCAGAAATAAAGAATATAATAACTGAAAGAATACATTAGAGAGAATCAACAGTAATTAGATAAAATAGAGGGTTAAATCAGTGATCTGAAAGATAAGGCAGTAGAAAACACTCAATCAGAACAACAAAAAGAAAACAAATTCTTTTAAATGAGAATAGTTGCCCTGGTTGGTGATACTCAGTGGATTGAGTGCTGGGCTGTGAACTGAAAGGTCACCAGTTCAATTCCCAGTGGGGGCACATGCCTGGGTTACAGACCAGATCCCCATTTGGTAGTGTGTGACAGAGACAACAGATCAATGTTTCTCTCACTCATCGATGTTTCTCTCCCTCTCATTCTTCCTCCCTAACCCTCACTCTAAAAATAAACCAATGAAATATTTAAGAAAAAAATGAGAACAGCCCTGGCTGGTGTGGCTCAGTGGATTGAGTGCCAGCCTGCAAACCAAAAGACTCTGGCTTGACTCCCAGTCAGGGCACATGTCTGGGTTGTAGGCCAAGTCCTCAGCTGAGGGTGTGTGAGAGAGACAACAGATCGATGTATCTCTTGCATCTTGATGTTTCTCTCCCTCTCTTTCTTCTTCCTTTCCCCTTTCTCAAAAAATAAATAAAACCTTTTGAAAAATGAGAACAGCTTATTGTCCTCTGGAATAACAAGTGTACCAACATTTACATCACAGGGGTACCAGAAGGAGAAGAGAGAGAGTAAGCAATTGAAAAACAATTTAAAGAGACACTGATGGAAAACTGCCCTAATTTGGCAAATGAAATAAACATACAATCCAGGAAGTGCAGAGAGTCCCAAACAAGATGAACTCAAAGAGACCCAAACCAAGACACATCATATTTAAAATGCCAAAGGATAAGACACAGAGGATCTTAAAGGCAGTGAGAGGAAAGCAGTTATGTACAAGGGAGCTCCCAAAAGACTGTCTGCTAATTTCTCAACAGAAATTTTGCAGGCCAGAAGGGATTAGTGCAAAATATTCAAAGTGACACGAAGCAAAGTCCTACAACCAAGATTACTTCACTGAATAAGTCAAACTATTAGAATTGAAGAAGAGACAAAGAGTTTACCAGGCAAGAAAAAGCTGAAGGAGTCTATCACCAATAAAGTAGTATATAAGAAATATTAAAGCAACTTATTTAAGAAAAAAACATCAAAATATAGGAAGGAAAACATTCTGTATTAGAGCAGTAAATCAACCAACTATAGAGCTAGTACAAAAGTTAACAGACAAAAGTAGAAATATCATGTGCAATTATGACAATAAGTTAAGGGATACACACACACAAAAGAAGTGAAAATATGACAAAAACATAAACGCAGGGTTGTATTCCAAATTGTAGTTATTATAGAATGTGTTCAAACTTAGCAATCATCAACTTAAATAGACTAATATAAACATAGTTTGGTAATATAAATCACAAGCCAAAAATATAGAAGATATAAAAGAAATGAAGAGAAAGGAATCAAAACACAAAACTGTAGAACATTATCCACATGTAGGACAGAAAGAAAGAGAATTAAAAAACAAAACAAAAACAACCAAAAAATTAATAAAATGGTAATGATTACATACCTATAAAAATTATTTTAAATTTAAATAGACTAAATGCTCCAATCAAAATACATAAGGTGAAGTTCCAGCTGAGATGGAGATATAGGTAGAAACCTGTTGCTGCCTCGCACAACCAAAAGGAGGATAACAACCAATCTAAAATCAAAAAACAACCAGAAGCACCAGAAATTCAAACTGCATGGAACTTCGACAACCAAGGAATTAAAGAAAAAAATCAGAACAACCAGACCAGTAAGGCAATGGGCCATGTGGGCCGACTCAGAAAAACCGCTGCCAAGTGGGCCGGGTGGGCAGGGCTGGCTGAAACTGAGACTCAGAGGGGGCTGTGGACTATGGCGGTTGCCCTGGAGGGAGAAACTCCCAGTCTCACACATAAAAGTTTGTTGGAAAGTGGGGCTAGATAGAGCAGGTGAGCTGCATTATTCCCTCTTTTACCCCTCCCCCATAGGCAGTGCCCCCTTACAACCTAACTAGTATACCAAGACAAAGAAATATGGCCCAAATGAAAGAACAGAGCAAAGCCTCAGAAAGAGACCTAAGCGATGAGGAGATAGCCAACCTCCCTGATGGATAATTTAAAGCCCTGGTAATCAGTGCTGACAGAACTGATTGAGCTTTCTCACAAAATGAAAAAACAGATGAAGGATACCCAAAATGAAATAAAGCAAAATATTCAGGGAACCAACAGTGACAGGAAGGAAACCAGGAGTCAAAGCAATGATTTGGAATAAAAGGAAAACATAAACATTCAACCAGAACAAAATGAAGAAACAAGAATTCAAAAAAGTGAAGAGAGTGTTACAAACCTCTGGGACAACCTGAAATGTTCCAGTGTCCGAATTATAGGGGTGCCAGAAGGAGAACAACAGCAAGAAATTGAAAACTTATTTGAACAAATAATGAAGAAAAACTTCTCCAATCTGGCAAAGGAAATAGGTTTCCAGGAAGTCCAGGAAGCCCAGAAAGTCCCCAAAAATTTGGACCCAAAGAGGAACACACCAAGGCACATCATCATTAAGTTGCCCAAGATAAAAGACAAAGAGAAAATCCTAAAAGCAGCAAGAGAAAAGGAGACAATTACCTACAAAGGAGTTCCCATAAGGCTATCAGCTAATTTCTCAAAAGAAACCTTACAGGCAAGAAGGGGCTGGAAAGAGTATTCCAAGTCATGAAAGACAAGGACCAACATCCAAGATGATTCTATCCAGCAAAGCTTTCATTTAGAATGGAAGGGCAGATAAAGTGCTTCCCAGATAAGGTCAAGTTAAAGGAGTTCATCATCACCAATCCCTTACTATATAAAATGTTAAAGGGACTCATCTAAGAAAAAGCAAGATAAAAATATGAATAATAAAATGATGACATACTAATAACTATCAACAAATGAACCTAAAAGAAAAGAAAAAGAACAAAAACAAAAACTAAGCAAACAGCCAGAACAGGAACAGAATCAGAGAAATGGACATCACACAGAGGGAGTTCAGTGGGGAGGGGGACAGAAGGAATGGGGGGAAAAGGTACAGGGAAGAAGAAGCATAATTGGTAGGCATAAAATAGATGGGGAGAGATAAAAATGGTATAGGAAACAGAGGACTCAAAGAACTTATATGTACAACCCATGGACATGAACAAAGGAGGAGGGAATGCTAGAGGGTTCAGGGTGCAGGGTAGAGGGGGGATAAAGGGGGGGAAATTGGGAAAACTGTAATAGCATAATCAATAAAAAGTACTTAAAATACAAGAAACAAAAAATATAAAAAAGAAAACAAAGAAGTAAAATTGTCATTATTTGCAGATGATATAAAACTATATATAGAGTATCCTGAGGATTCCAAAAATATATTAGAACTGAGTAATTCAGTAAAGTAGCAAGGTAGAAAATTAGTAATCAGAAATTGGTTGCATTTTTATACACCAATATTGAACTACCAGAAACACTTTAAAATTAAGAAAACAATCCCATTTATAATTTTATCAAAAATAATAAAATACCTAGGAATGAATTTAACCTATACTCAGTAAGCTATAAGACGTCAAAGGAAAAAATATTAAGGTAAATACAAAGAAATGGAAGCATAAACTGTGCTCATGGATAGGAATAATTAACATTGTTGAAATGTCTATACTGACCAAAACAATCTACAAATTCAGTGCAACCCCTACCAAAATACCAATGACATTTTTCACAAAACTAGAAAACATAATCACAAAATTTATATGGAACTACAAGACCCCAAATAGTAAAGCAATTTTGAGAAAGAAGAACAAAGTTGGAAGTTAACTACCTTATATAAAACTATAATATAAGGCTGTAGTAATCAAAATAGCATATCGCCCTGGCTGGTATGGCTCAGTGGATTGAGCACTGACCTGTGGACCAAAAAGTTGCTGGTTCAATTCCTAGTCAGGGCACATGCCTGGGTTGTGGGCCAGGTCCCCAGTTGGGGACGCTTGAAAGGCAACCACACATTGATGTTTCTCTCCCTCTTTTCCCCTTTCTCTAAAAATAAATAAATAAAATATTTTTTAAAAACAGCATATGGTCCTAGCATAGAAATAGACAGAGAGATCAATGGAACAGAATAGAGAGTTCAGAAATAAATCCATGCCTACATGGCCAATTAATATATGACAAATAAGGCAAGAATATGCCACGAGGTAAGGACATTTTCTTCAATAAATGATGTTGGGAAAACTGGACAGATGCAAAAAACAAAACAACAACGAAACCCAAAAAACCTAGACGACTTTCTTATACCATATACGAGAATACATTCAAAATGAATTAAATACTTAAATGTAAGATCTGAAACCATAAAACTCCTTGAAAAAAATATAGGCAGAAAACTCTTTGACATAACTCAGCAACAGTTTCTGTATGTGTCTCCAAGAACAAGAGTAACAAAAGAAAAATAAACAAATAGGACTACATCAAACTAATAAGTGTACAGCATAGGAAACCATCACAAAAAGAAAAAACAGTGTACTGAATGGTAGAAGATATGACCAGTGGTGCATCCAGTAAGTGTTAATGTCCAAAATATATAAAGAACCCATATAATTCAACATAAGAACAAGCAAAAATGTTGATTAAAAAATGGGCAGATGTCCTGAACAGACATTTCTCCAAAGAGGACTTATAGATGGCTAAAAGAAAACCAATTTTTTGAAAAATTGGTTTTCTTTTATGAAAACATGTTCAAGATCACTAATCATCAGGAAAATGTAAATTGAAACCACAATGAGATATCACTTCGCACCTGTGAGCGTGGCTATCATCAATAAATCAATAAACAATTGTTGGTGAGGATAGGGAAAAAAGGGAACTCTCAGGCACTACTGATGGTGTTTAAATTGGTACAGCCACTGTGAAAAACAGTATGGACATTCCTCAAAAAATTAAAAATGGAACTCAACAATTCTACTTTTGAGTATTTGTATGAAAAAATCCAAAACCCTAATTTCAAAAGATATATGCACCTATGTGTTCTTTGCAGCATGATTTACAATAGCCACTGTATGGAGGCAACATCCACTGACAGATCAATTGAAGAAGGTAATGTGGTACATACATATAACACAACATTACTCAGACATTAGAAAAATGAAATCTTGCCATTTGTGACAGCATAGAGACACCCAAGTGTATTATGCTAAGTAGAACAAGTCAGATAGAAAAAGACAAATAGCACACGATTTCACTTACAAGTGGAATCTAAAAAACAACATAAGCAAAGAAAACAAACAAACTCATAAATACAGAGAATAAAGTGGTGATTACCAGATCGAGGGGGATGGGGGTGTCGGTGAAAAGGTGAAGGAATTAAGAAGTGCAAATTGCCACTTATAAAAACAGCCAGGGATGTAAAGGCAGCACAGGGAATTTAGTCAGTAATACTGGAATGACTATGCATGGTGTCAGATGTGTAGACTTAGCAGGGTGGTCACTTTGCAGGATATAAATGTCTAAGCATTATATCATACTCCTGAAACTAATATATATTGCATGTCAACTGTAATTAAAAGTTTAAAATAATTAATTAATTAAACAAAATAAATCCTGGCTCTGCCATGCACCAGCTGTTTGAATTTGAGCAATCTGCCCACATAATTTGTGAGGACTGAAGTAGAGCATACCTTCGAAGCTCCTGGAACAGTGTTTGGCATGGAGCAAGTGACCAATAAATTTTATTTCCATTATATAAAATAAACTGAATTAGGTTTTTGTGAATTACTTCAATGGAATTAAAGGATTTTTATGTAAGAATATTTACCAAATAATGATTTTTCATATTTTAGTTGAAACCAGATTTAGAGACAAAAAAGATACAATGGTAGTGACTGGTGCCATTTGCCCATTTTTTTGTGGTTTTCCCACTTCTAGACATGTGGTTGGTTAGTTCTTCCCTGACCCCTTGGGATTTGTTAGCTGTGACCATTTGACTGACTTTCTTTGGCCAATGCAATAGGAGTAGAAGTGTAACGTGCCACTTCTGGGGGAAAATGTAAGACCCAAGGTATTTACAGCCTGTCACTCTCTCTTTGCCTGGAGAAGCCCAGGAATGTGTTAGGGATGGGGCGGGGAATATGAAGCTTGGTTTCTTCTTTGCATGAACAATCTAAGAGAGAATACATAGTTCTGTGAGTTAGGGGATTGATGTGAGGAAAGATACTGAGACTAGAGGGTAGATGTAACAATCTGTGTGGAGCAGCAGAAAACAGGGAAATCGGGCTGCCAACACGAGATTTAGTTTTTCTAAATCTAAAATGTGTTTTATGGAATTTTTCTACTGTACATCTGATACATAACCAAGTAGAACAAAATGAAATATAAAATAACAGATTCTTTAACATAAATAAACCTACATCCAAAATGTCTTAAGACCAGGCATTTTATATTCAACAAAATATACAGTTATGCATACAGTATAATTGAAATAAGAAAACACAAAAATAGAATATATTCTATTTTAACTAGCCAAATGGAGTATATTTGTATAATGGCAAATGAAAACAATATATTACACATATTTATAATTTTAAATATTACATAGTTTTAAATATTATCAATTTATTATTTTTTAAAAAAGATAACATTTAAAGAACTGGCTCTTCTCCTGTGTAGTATAGTATACATTCAGAAAATCTTTCCACAGTTGAATCACAACATTCTTGACCTTCAAAAACTGCAATTCCAGAAATCTTACCTTAAGTGAAAAAACAAAAATTTAAAGACTCTCCAAGAAAAGCAATATTCTACCTTTGGCCTCAAAGTGTATTTTGAAAGATTTGAAATACAGAAGACAAAAATAACTGCAATCTCAGGACAGAAAAGATTTTTCTTATACACCATCATTTTACTTACAATTGAAGAAAATTTTAAAAAAATTGGACATTAGGATTACCATTCCATTTCAATAGTCTATCATTCTCAAATGAATGGTGGAAACGAAGCAGGTGAACATTGCCTAATCCTACTGAATGACACGAAAATGGGATCTCCAGGAAAATAAACAAACAGTATTTGCTTGAAGAAGAGTCCTAATCTAAGGATATTTTAATGGCATGTACATACCATAATATAAAGAAAATCAGTATCTGTGTGGCACATTTTATTACCAAATGAAGTTACATGTTGTCTGAAGTTCCTCTGCTTCTGTTAGTAAAAAAACAAACAATAAAAAAAAAGTACACATAAATCTTTCTCCAGGTCAGAAATCCTTACACCTTATGAAGAAGAAACTTCTATGAAGGGCCTGAGTAGAAAGGCAGTACATTTATTCATTCTCCCTGATCATTATATTCAAAATGTACTAATCTGTATGCCTTCAGATTGTTTATCAAAGTTCAAGCTACCCACTATTCTTCCTTACAGGGTACAGGAACACTTCCTTCATCTCTTGAGACTTATATTTCTTTAAATATTAAAAACTTTAAAAAAACTAAACTAAATCTTAGAGGGAAGTATGGCAACAATGACTTTACCCTTGCTGCAATCCTTGTTTTTCTCCATCGGAATTCACTTAGCACGCATTCATCATTTCATACATGTGTGTACTCTGACCACATGTTTATAAATGTTTATAAATCAAAGATGCAATGAATAGCTTCCAGGTGTTAGGAACAGTCACCAAAAAATATATTATCATTTGAGTCTCCTGTTCATAAATCTCTTGTATGAGCATCAATATACAGCATTCAACAGGAAAATAGGAAAGCAGAGAGAAATTTTCACACAGTAAAAGTAAGAGAACGCCCAGTAGATATACTCAATGTTTGATTTGGGGTTAAAAAATAAGGTGCTTATATTTCTTTTCCCCCCATTTTACAGCCTACCTTACTCTTCTCTGTAACACTTAATGGTATAAATGTATTATGCAAATTCAGATACTCAACAGACATCCTGTGGAAGGCATAGGACAATCTAACAGTTCCTTGTGCTTATTCATGTCAAGAATATCAGTTCTTTTCAATGGAGGATACATATGTCAATCTACCTTTGACATGTGGACATCTTTCAACTATATATCAAATGAAATTGGTTTGTTTGAAAATATATGAAATACTATTAACAGTTTTTGTAGATGGTTGCAGCATATCATAATGGTGTTTGCTGTTATCAAAAGGCACCAAGGAAGAGAGAGATTTTTTTATTTTTTATTTTTAGAAAGACTGATTATACAAAAAAAATTAAGATAGGCTGGAACTACATTTAGAAAGTCCTATAAGGACAAACAGGTGCAAAATACAAAACATGAGAAGCATCCCTTTGTTAAATTTGGACATTGCTAGCATCCAATTAAATGTGGGAAAGGAAGTACATTTTGTTTTCTAAATAAACAATATTTAAAACAATATCAAATTTAGGTAGTTATGCAAAATTATATAATTTTGAACAGTTTAGCAAGGAAGTTTTCATGTCATAATAAAATCCATATGTGCACAATAAATATTATTTTAGAATTACCAAAAATCTTTTAAAACAAGCATATGTCATAATTTTAAACAAGAAGAATAAGTTGCTTATATTTTAACATATGCTAAATAAAAACATTTAACATGCATATATTTCAGGGCACTGCAAATTAAATTTTCAGAATTATTTCGAATATAGATAAAATATGTATTAACAACTGTAAAAGTATCTAGCAAAGGTGTCCAGGTTTTCCTTCTTAGAACTTGTCTATATTTAAATAAATATTTCTTACTATCATAAAATTATTTCCTTAACTTATATATTACATATCTTAGCCAGTTAACCATGAACATGATAAATCATCTAAATTATTTCTGACCCATATATCGATTTAGAGAAATTCAAGCTTTAATAATATAACACATATACAGTATACAATTACCTATATATTTGCACATGTAATATTGAATACATCTATAATTTGTTGTATTGAGGTTTGCAAACATGCAATCCATGAGCATTCTGAAATCAGGAAAACAAACAAAATTCTGACCTTTGATCTGGAATACCTGAGCACAATCTATGGCTCTGACACCTGTTAGAAAGTCTCTTGAGAAAGTCACTCAACCTCTTCAAATTCTGCTTTTCTTATTTGGAAAATGAATATAGTTAAGCTATCACACCTCTTATTTTTAGTTGGTGACTTTCAAGCATAAATATTCAGGCATGATTGTAAAGCACAATGTTTCCCTTCAGCAGTAAATACTACGGTTCACTATTTGCAACAGGCAGATATACTTTGATGCATCTTCCTTCTTCTTTGGGGAATAATTATCAACCTTAGTTTTATTACACCCTGAGATATAGTATAGCAATGACAATGGTTCTTACACATTTCTCTAAAAACTATAACAACACCCCCATGTTTATCCCTGATTTTAATTCACTTTTAATGTAATCAATAAATACAAAACATTTTATAGCTAAATGGACAGATTACATAAGAAAGATTGTGAGAAAATCCAAATATGTTTCTCCATGAAAATAAAATTAACCTGTTTTCCCAGCAGGCAGCACTGAAATGTCTTGCTGGTATTAAAGAGAAATCATAGAACTGTACCATTTGAGGTAGGTGTTTTTTTGTTTGTTTGTTTTGTTTTTGTTTTTAGTCTGTATTGATAGCTTCTGCTACATTGCTTTTGAGGCAAAAAGTACCTTTCCTTATTGACTTAACCTATTTGCTAATACAAAGGGTTTTTTTCTTTGTATCCTACTCAAAATATCTTTAATTGAAATCTTTCTTCTTCAAAATGATGTTTACTCTTCAAGTTGATAAAAATCTTACCAGGCAAGTTCTTTATTGTAGGTGATGGGGGTTGTTATACCGCCTACATTTAAAGGTTTCAAATATAAAATAGGACAATAAAAAGAAAGAGAAAGGGATAGATCAGAAGAATAACCTCTAGAAAACTGTTAGAGAAACAGGTTTTGAATCTGGAATCATAAAAGGTGCTGCTTTAAGTGGCAAAGTCAACAAGGAGACGTGGAATGTTTTTATATAAATAAATAATTATAATTTTATTTTAATACTGTGGTTTAAACCCAGCTTTTGATCATGCATATTATATGTTACATAGTAATTCAAATAATTCAAGAAATTTTATAACATATTTCTGAATGATACTACCATTGACCATGATTATTTCGTTGCTTCTCTTCTCAGTTCTGCGACTGTTCTGTTCTCCTGAATGCTGCCCACAACACTGAGCCACTCTCCGGGCTCCATCACTCATCCCTGCAATAAACCACCACATTCAAGGGTGCCTTGTTGCCTCCTAGCCACTTGATAATCAAAGTGAACTATTATAGGAAGTCAGCAAACAGACACAAGCCAAAATCAGGTGGAGATGCCAAGTCCAAGAGGTAGGCTTTCATCATGACACATTCAAGAAACTTCCCTCAATGTAAGATTCACATCCAAAAAAGCTTCTTCACTTGTTTACAATATAGGTTTTTGATTTTCTGTAGTTAGAATACACCTCTTCATTATTCCATTTGAAGACATATTGCTTTCATCGTTTTATCTCAGTGCAAGATAAAATAGAGACCATTAATTCTTCAGTAGAAACTGTCGCACTTGGATGGGAGAAACTCGAAGCATTTTTTATAAACTTACCCAATGTACATAGAAGATGTGGTAAAATTAAATGATGACTATAACCACACAGACAAATGATATGGATGAGAAACATGAACAAAAATATACACTGCCAAGTGGAATATTACATTTCAGAATAGTGGCATATAGAGATAATTTGAAAATAAATGTCTATTTTTGTTTTAAAAGTACAAGAATAAGGTAGGAATGTGTTACTTGAAACTTCCATAAACATTTTATGCAATTTGTACAAATGCAAAAAATGCATATTTGGAATGGAAACATTTCTGTTTTACATACTCTGAAAAATAGCTAACATGGAATAATGGAAAATTGATTATATTCAACATTTAATATGTCACCACTTCTTGATACATTCCTATGGTCAAATATTGATTTAAGCTAGGTTGAAATAGGTATTGGTTTAAATAAACCTTCAGTGCATGTAGGATTCCACAGGGCCTTGAAAAGAAGAAAACAAAAAAATGAATGAATGACATCAAATTAATAAAACAAAATGAAATGAAATTTAATATGAACATATAAAATGCTTTAACACTTAAATAAAAAACACAGACCAACATAAAATTGTTGTATTTATGATTTTTAAGTCAAAATTGCTATTAAAATTTACTAAAATATTTATATTAATAATGCTTACAGGTTCCCAACTTCAAATTAACTATGCTCTACTATTAAATACAATATGAAAAAGGGAAGATCAGTGAGCTAAATTTTATTATTTCCTTGATTTTGTAAAGTAGATTAAAAAATAAGAGTTCTACTTGATTCTTTCCTCTTTGTATTCTTTAAATAGAAAACTTCAGAAAAATTAAATGACTAAGTAATAAGTAAGTCTCCCATGGCTCTTGTGGCACTAATGTAAACCCCATTTAGTTAAGAGCCAAGGTCCTAAACACACCGCTCCAACAGAATTTTGTCAATCTGCAGCGATTATTAGTATTATTTTTAAATTTCTATATTTTATTGCAGTTTTAAGTAATGGGAAACTAAAACATCTCAAACCCTTTCATCTTAAAAAGTAAAAGAAGCTCCTTTGTGTAAATAATATGGATAAAAATAAATATAGGGTCCAAGAAGTGTAGAATATGGTACATGTCCCAAAGTAAGGTAGAATTTAGTTGGAGAGATATAAATATAGAAAAGATGATTGATATACATAAATTGTCTTTTGATATATGGATATAAATATAGAAAAGATCGTATTACAAGATGATTGTTGTATATAAGTGTATAGGACATGTGAACACATACAAGTATTTTTGCACATCTACATCCATGTGTACCAAGAACTGATAAGCAGTACTGACCACTACAAGAAGCAGGGCATAGAACAGTGAGAACTGCTGCAGAAGCTCTATGACATAAGAGATTACTTCCAATTTGGGTGGTGAAATCAAGGATATGATAGTGGAGCATGGCCCAAAAAGAGAGACATATTATAGGGGAGGGGTTATTCCAGATAAAATGGTTAAAACAACAAAACAAGCCAAAATAGTAAACAATAGAGACAAGGTAGAGCAATGTATGTTGGAGTAATTTAAGTGGAATAAAAGGTTTCTGTTTTTGGAACACTAGGAGCTAAAATTGCATAAATAGGTAAAGGTATAATTTTACTAGCTATGGAGGCTGCTTTGAGGAATGTGAATTTCATCATTTAAGCCTAGTGAGCCATTGAGAGAGAATTTTAAATATAACACAATGTAAGCTTTGTGTGTGGTTTTATTTTATTTTATTTTATTTTATTTTATTTTATTTTATTTTTTGCTTTATCTTTGTAAATCTACTTGTGGTGCTACATAGATTAGAATGTGTACAGCCTGTAAGCAGGAAGACAAGACCCAACACAATGTGAAGTCCTAAAGCAACAAGCAGTATTAGAAGGTAACTATTCTTCATAATATGATCTCCTCTGTCAAGATGCTTGTTCCAGTTTTGTTAACAGTTGACCCATCTCTCAAGTTACAGCTCAAGGGCAATATCCTTAAAATGGCCTTCCCTGATGAGTCTTTTCTAGGCACAAGATCTCCTTTTCACCTGATTCATCTCTTTATTTCATCTTTCTGCTTATTTCCACCATGGGCCTTATCACTGTGAAATTCTCTTGTTTGGTTCTCTCATTTCTAATTTACTGTCTCTCTTCATCCACTAAAATATAAAGTTTATAGAGAAAGGGAACTTCTCTATCACTCACTGTTAAAATTATAGTGCCTGGAATACCCTTTTTAAAAAAATGATTGTATAAATGAAAAGGTAAAATATCTCATGATAAAAGTAACCACAGGACTATAACTGTACATTATAGGTAGGTGCAGATATATATCTGGCAACCAAACATTTATGAGAAAAGTCTGCAGAATCACTAAGACTAAAAAACATTTAAAAGATGCCCAGTGTTTAGACCTGCTCCCTAAATGCTAGCTGAGTCAATGTGCAAAGACAGGGAATATATTTTTATATTTTTATGTATTTGAGAAATCTGGAATTCTGCCTTCCACAAGATAGAGGTTGCTCTAGTGGCCTGACCCACATCACAAACCTAGACTTAAGTCAGCCCACACTTGTGGGACACACCTCACTCTTTAGAAAACCTAACATATTCAATCACAATTCAACTCAGCTTTAGGTCCCTCACCTTACCCTAGCACACAGGACCTCCCAGCCAGTCATGCTCCATTTTGAGTTGCTCCTTCTAATGCTCTGTAGAACTTGCTCTTGCCCAGAATGCCTTAGGGAGAGTGCTCCATTGCTTGTGCGGCACCGCACCCCACAATCCGTGGATGATTTCCCTTCAATGAAGGACATCAAACTCATCACTAAATTCTATACTTTTGTCATTGAACAGATTGGCGGTGAGGATGGAATCTGAGGAAACCTGCTGAAGATTCTGGGAATGGCGCCCAGACACAGGGTAAGGAACCCACAGAATTCTTTAGGTCTGCTGCCTCTCTAGGACCTTCCGTAAGCTTCTCTCAGATTGAGCTCCACTTATTTTGCATTCTGGGCTCTTCCAGGTTTTTTGTTCTAATCCTGCCTACTAAAAAATCAGGTGTGAGAGACCCCAGATTTTCACAATGAGACCTACAGGTCTCAGGAACTGTGCACAGGCAGCCAGAAATGGTAAATCTGTTTCAATTAGAAAATATTATTTTAACAAACAAAAACCAAAAAGCAATGGCTATCTCACACTGTAAATAAAACAGGGACATAGTGTCTGGAATTCTTGCCCTTTTTATGATGAAGAAGTAAGGTATAAACTATTGTCCATTCCTAAAACACTGCCAAGAAATAACCAAAGATAATTTAGAGTTACAGTGGCTATTTTGGGGCTTTTATAACCAAGATGATGTTTTATACTTATGAAGAGCCTTTGAAGGTAGAGACTCAAACAGTAAACAAAAAGAATGGGGTACTTTCTTTGATTAGTATGGTGAAGTGTAAGCTTCTAAATCAAAAATCTTGTCTTTAAACAGTCATTGCAAAAAGCCACTCTACAGTTAAAACAACATAAACCGAAAAATGAGAAAAGGCATTTATACATATCAACTTTAATTCCAACTGTACCCCATTCTTTCACTTCCCTTCATAACTACCCTGAGATTCTCACCTCACTGTTGGAGTTTCCTTTCTGTTCTGAGTATCTTTTCACTCAAATCCCTTTTTACACCCTCACCTGAGAATATGTTTTCATTGATTTTTTTAGACAGAAAGGAAGGGAGAGAGAGAAAAACATCAATCTCAGAGAGAAACACCTACAGCTCTCCTTCCATACATGCCTCAGCTGGGGATTAATCCCACAATTTAGATATGTGCCCTGACTGGGAATCAAACTCACAACCTTTGGGTGTACAGGATGATGTTCCAACCAACTGAACCACCTGGCCAGGGCATCAGCTCTCTTTTAAAACTCGACCAACAGAAAATCCTAATAAAGACAAGGATGCCCTTGAATTTATTCCCCAATCCAAGCCAGTTTTACACCATAGACCAAGGCTGAACTATGAGTCACAGTAAAAGACTTCCTGAAACCAAAGGAGGATCCTCAAAAAATTTACAGAGGAATTTAGAATCCTGATCAATGCTTATTAATGTACATTGTGACAGGTCCCAAAAATGCACAGAGTCAAGCTAGATGTAACCTAAAGAGGAACTGCAATCAGAAGCTCAAGCTACTGCCAAAGATGCTACATGAGCCTGTAAAATGGCTCAAGATTTTTTAAGGGCTGTTCCAGAATATTTCCACTAAGAACAAACTGAACTCTAGTTCAATCTTGCAAATGAAAAAAGGATGAGTCAAGTCAGTAGCCAATTTTAGAACTAGATTTCAATCATTATTTCTGAGATACTCAGGTTTTACTGAAACACCTTCCCCAAATCAATTTGTCCTCATGTCCCTCTTTCTGCATGCCCTCTTCCCAGATCTTTCTAGTATGACTGGCTAAACAGACTAGAATGGGAAGCCATGAATATTGATGAACTTTGTATTCTGGCTGAACGCTTTGAATGTACTTTAAAATTAGAAAAGCCACCAAACCCATGGCCCTCCAGCTCCAAGGGCCTCAGTCAACAAACAAGTCACCTTAATATTTTAAACTTCAAGAGACCTGACCCAAACAAACCTGGCCCATAGCCACATGTCACATGTTTGAAGAGACAGGATATTGGGGAAAAAACTGTCTCCAAAGAAACGTATGTTGCATCCATCTTCCATACTTCTAAAATGACGTCGGTGAAGGGGCTCCTAGGGACACACACAAAAGCCGCTTTCTATAGTCCCTCTAAATGAACACAGAAAAATTCAAATCAAAATAAATGAAAAAACATGTACAACCTTAGTAGATACAGGATTGACCTTACCTATGCTAAGCCCCAGCATTTTACAGTAACCATTCTGCAAAATAAAAAACAATATAAAATAGTGGGGGATTCAAATAAGACACAAGGAGCCTACCCACCAAACTGGCCCAGATGACTGACCTTAGGACCAACCTCCTCTGTACCTTTCTACTCTGTGATTCAACCTCTTCAAATTTAATCAGCCAAGACCTTTTATCTAAATTACAAGGGCACAAATTTCACTTCTGATGGAATAATAACCCTCAAATTCTCTGACCAACCTGAATCAGAATTATTATGTTCCTACAATTTGTTATAGAAGGTATTGAAGATGAGTCATCCTATGACACTAGAGTTACCTGAAGCTCCCTAGACTCTCGGGTAACTGCACTAATAGTCAGTGAAGAACCAAGAGTGCTGAACACATAGTCCAAACAGACTCTGTCAAACTTTTGCCGAAATTGCTTCAACATCCATTAAAATAAGAAGCTATGCAAGGGTTCATCCTCATTATAAAATATTTAATTTCCAAGGGTTACATTCCCCTTGCACCAACCAAGCCTTGTAACACTCCCATTCTTCCAATTAAAAAGCCAAAAGGGCAAGGATTATGAATTGTCCATGATCTAGGGGCAATAAATGAAGTTGTGATTCCTCATTTTCTAAACCAAATCCAAATACGTTGTTACCACAATTCCCAAGAAATCCTAAATGAGTCACAGCGGTAAATGTATGTGCAACTTTCTTTAATATCCCTGTGATTCCAAATAGACAATATTTATTTACATGGAACCATCAGCAATATACTTGGACTATAATGCCTTAGGGATTTACTGAAGTTCCTGCATAATTTTCCCAAGCCCTCTATCCAGGTCTACCACCCTATAATTCCAACAGGGGTCCTAATTTTGACAATATGTGATGACCTGTTGCTATGTTCTCCTACTCAAGACTCTAATTTAGACTCAATAGAAGGTGGGGCAAAAGTAGGTCTACAGAGTTTATTCTTGCATTATTATTTATTAATTATTGTATTACTTTCCATATGAATAACTGTAAACCGACTTTGTCCCACCCTTTATTTACTCTAACAGTTGGCAAAGGTCACAAAGAAAAAATGTCAGTTTTGCAAACAGGTTGTTTAAAGTTTAGGATGTGATTTAAGCATTTAGGAGGTATTCTTTCCAAAGTGTATGCAATTAATACAAAACTTTCTAAAATCTCACATACACACATGCACACACACAAATCCTTAGAGGGCTTTTAGGCCTGGCAGGATATTGCCAGCTTTGGATTCCTAATTTTTCCTTGGAAGCTTCCCCCTTTTATGGACTCATCAAAACCTCCACATCGGAACTGTACCATGGGAAAGAGAAGCATGAACAAGCATTTATTGACCTTAAGAAAGCCCTCCCAAATCCTCTGGCTTTGGACCCACCTGACTATGACCAGTTTATTTTTTTCCTTTTTTTTAAAAATTTTAATTGTTGTTCAAGTACAATTTTCCGCCTTTTACCTCCATCCCAGCCCACCCCCAGCCCTCCCCACCTCCCTCCCATTTCCACCCCTCCCCCTTGTTTTTGTACATGTGTCCTTTATACTTGTGCCTGCAAACCCTTTCCCTTTTCCCCTGAAATTCCATCCCCTCTCCCCTCTGGTCACTGTCAGCCTGTTCTCTATTTCAGTGTCTTTGGTTATATTTTGCTTGTTTGTTTTGTTGATTAGGTTCCTGTTGAAGGTAAGATCATATGCTATTTGATTTTCACCATCTGGCTTATTTCACTTAGCATAAAGCTTTCCAGTTGCATCCATGCTGTTGCAAAGGGTAGGAGCTCCTTCTTTCTTTCTCCTGCACAGAAGTCCATTGTGTAAATATACCATAGTTTTTTGATCCATTCATTTACTGATGGGCACCTAGGATGCTTCCAGTACTTGGCTATTGTAAATTGTGCTGCTGTGAACATTGGGATGCTATGACCAGTCTTTTATCTTACTCCTCCATGATAGGCATAATCAGGCTTTAGGAGTTTTAACACAAGACCAAAGTGAAAGAATGAGACCTAGCACATATCATAGCATGCAGTTAGACTCACTAGCTAGAGCTTTACACAAACTGTCTTAAGGAAATCACAGCTGAAGCTAAATTAGCAGAAGTCTCAGCATACCTGACCTTAGGAAATTATGTGTATCTCCAAACACTTTAGCTCCAACTCAACACCTTTCCTCAAGCAGACTCTTCACTTATGATCTACTTTTATCTCCATCTAACATATCTTAAATGCAACCTTGATCCCACTACTTTACTTCCTTTATCAGGTAAGAAGAATGTGACTATGAGACAGATATTTTCTAATCAGTTACCCATGCCTAGATTTAAAGCATATAACCCAGATTTAATTATATATGTGGACAGGTCTGAAATAAGCAGGGAAAATATTACATTGATTATGCAGTCACTACTGACCATGAGTTAACTGAATGCAGATCTCTCCCACAATGTAGTTCAGTACAACAGGTGGAATTATTTGCCTTGACCAAAGCATGCATAATCATTCAAGAAAAATCAGTTAACACTGATATCAACAGCACTATGTCTTTGGCATGGTAACTGATTTTGGAATATTATAAGAACGAAGAGGTTTTCTAACTTCAAGCAGCACTCCTATTAAAATTTGTTACAAACAGAAGAACTTCTCTCTGCCAGTTTACTTCCCTTTAAAATACAATATAATTAAGATCGAGACTCACACTAAAGGACCTAAGTCCAAGAATCAGGAAAATGTATTGGCAGAGTTTCATGCCAAAGCCACTGGATCCCAAAATTGATAAAATCCACTACATAGTTCAGAGGCCCATTAATTTTCTAATTCAACTTCTCACATCACAGGTCATCATTTCACAACAAATTACTTCCCCTCCAAGGAAAAGCAATACTGGAAAACAAAGGGTTGTAAATTCCAGGAGACCTCCAAGCCTTGGAGAGTCAGGAAGTACCTGGTTCTCCCAGAGTCACTCAAGGCGCCCCTACTCCATACCTTATGCCCCATGACACAACAAAGAACAGAAAAAATATGATATTGGTGGGGAAATTGCTGTAAGACTGCAACTAAAGTAATTAAGACCTGTCAACTCATAACCCCAGTAAGCTATCCAAGTTTCTGGGGAACAATTCCATCACTGATAAAACCATTTGGACATGCAACTGGATGTCATACAATTGCTCTGGCACAAGGTTATCAATCTGTACTAGTTACTGATTGCTTATTTTCTGGATGGATTGAGGCTTTTCCCTGTAGAAAGACTGATGCCCTTTAGATACATCTAGATAAATTTCCAGTGACTAAAGGATCTTTTTTCACCAGACAAATTGTGCAGGCTGTCAACAAGAGTCTCCATACCAGGTGGCATCGCCATTGTCCCAACCTTCTTCAATCAGCAAATAAAGTTTAAAACAATAAAGGCATGGTCAAACTTGAACTATCAAAGTTTTCAGACCCCACAGAATTCCCATGGCCTAAAAATTTTCCTCTAGCCCTATGTACTATAGGGAGAACATCAAATGGAAACCACAAGTTAACTTCTTATGAAATTATCACAGGGAAACTGGTGTCACTTGTAGTCAAACCTCATATTGACACTCCTCTCATTTATCCCAAAATGGTACATTATTGCAAATCTCTAAAGTATGACACCGATGTGCATTTCCAACAAGTTGAGGAAGATTTCCCAAACCAGAGTCCATTAACTTTCTTCCCCACAACCTGAAACTTGGGTCTTATGAAAGAGACAAAAAAAATCTGCCTTTGTACCTCGGCGGAAGGAACTCTATCAAATGCTCCTCACTACCAACACTGCTGCCGAACTTCAAGGCATCAGACCCTGGCCCCACGTGTCTCAAATGAAGAGGGCACAACCTGTTCGTGGACTTGAGCTCTCACCACTAGCCTTCAGCTCAAGTAGACTACTTCCACCCAAGATGTCAAATCATAACTTCATACTTTAACATCAAACATAAAACACTTCCTTTTCCTCTTTCTTACCTTTACATTGGCACTGGCCAGGAAAGATAATGATGTTATGTATGCCTCCCCCAGGACACTACTGATGGGGATATCCTTTCAGACTACAGGATTTGTCATCAAAAACTCTAATCTTTCCATGATGTTAAAAACATCCTGGTCCTCCCTGTGACCATTTTTCCTCCATTCCTAATGTCACCATAAACTACAATCAAATACCCTTAGAAGTTACTTAAAAGTCTGTCTTTTGAGTAAAAGTCTGTCTCTGACAGTCAGAACTCCCTGTGCCTTGCTTTAATCTCTCCCTTGCCATTATCATATGAACTCAGACAGACGAGAATAACTTTAAAAACATTCTCACGGCCATGTTCTTATGATTAAATACAAACTGCCCCTGGCCTAGATATGCAACTTTTTCTGCAACTACCTGCCTTGGCAAAGAGTTTAGTACATTTATTTTAGAATAGAAAATTATCTCCCCAAATGTGATGAAACCTCACGGATCCATGCTTAACTGAAAAACCCCCTGTCGATGAGCCCATTAATAACACTACTTTAATGGGAGCAGTGTGTGCTCCAGCAGGGTTGATTTTTGTCTGTAGCATTTTTAAGGGAAAATATTCTTTTCGGGTTTATCTATGGATGCCCAGATGGCTAATGCTTAACCAGAGAGTGTCATTTGCATTACCTAATTGTACTCCTAGCATTCCACAATCAAACAGACTTCTCAGTAGTCAATTCTCTTCAATTTGCATTATTGAACAAAACAGGAATTACCATGAGGCATTATGATTCACGATTCACTTCCTTTGGCAGATCCCTACTCCTCTAGTTAGGTGTAAGTGCAAATGAAGCTCTGATCAGGAACCTCTCCTTAATTCTTGAAGATACAGCAGAATCTACTGCTAAAGCAAGAGCTTCCCAACAAAAATCCTTAGAATCTTTGAGTAAAATTGTTCTTGATAGTAGGATAGCCCTTGATTATCCTTTAGCACAGCAAGGAGGCATCTAAATTGTGGCCAACACCACCTGCTGCAGTTGGCATAACGCTTCTGGGAAAGTTAGGACTCAGCTACATTAGGATCACAGAACAAGCCATGTGGCTTAAGTAAGTGACTCCTTCAGTGGACCTTTCTTTGATCAATTTGATCACTGTTGGTTTGGACAGTTGGGACTGTGGCTTCAGAGTGCCCTATGATTGTTGGGTATTATCCTGAGGAGAATTCTTCTAATAGTCTTCCTGGTGCACTGCGTTCTCTCAAAGGCTTTAAATGCATGTGTGCAGCTGCTGGAAACAGACAATGATCTCCCTTTGCCTCGAATGCTAAGAAGGATAAAGACAACTCAGAGACAGAGACCTCAATATTCTAACCTATGATTTCCAGTCAGAGATACAACGTGCCTCCAACATTAACAAAAAGTGGTAGCTCAGAATGGTACTAGGACCTTAAATTTTAATCAATACTCTATACAACTCGGTACAACTGATAGTATTGGTTAGAAGGGGGCAACTGATAAAGGGGGCAATTGATGAAGGATTCGTTGATAAAATGGAGGTTGCCTCAGTGGCCTGAGCCACCTTACAAATCTAAAGTTAAGTCAGCCCACATTTATGGGAAACACCTCACTATTTAGGGAATCTAACATGTACTAACCACAATCACTCAGCTTTAGCTAGCTCACTTTACACTAGAAAATAGGGCCTACGATCCGTCTGTTAGCCTTAGCAGGTAATCCCCTACCTTCTAGCCAATCCTGCCCTGCTCACATTGCTGCTTTTAATTCTCCATAAAGCTCACTTTTGTTCAAAATCCCTAGGTGCTGTTTTCACTGCTATGAGGCACTGTACTCCACAATCCATGGATTATTGTTTTCTTTTGAATAAAGGGCATGATACCCATCACTAAGTTGCACTATGTTTGTCATTTGACAAGTGTATTTTAAGCCTCCTGACATTCATATTTTAATAAAACTCTAATCCAGATTCACCTTTTATTGTTCTAGAAAATGTTAGTAAAATGAAGGGAAGAATATAATAGGTTGAATATGTTCAGAAACACAAATGTCACTAAAATATATAATACTAACATTTATCTTACCATAAAAGTTTAAAATATTCTAGGATTTGCCAAAGAGCAAGGATAAAAGCCTCAACATTTCTCCGTCTGCAAAGAAACATTAAGGCTCAACTAGTGATAATAAATGGTTCCCTGTAAACACTCTTTAGACATACCAATAATTTGAAAAATACAATTCTCTGATTTTTTATGATTAACAACTCTGGGAATATTGTAAATTAAGAGAACCACTTAAAATTAGATCATCTTAGACTTTAAAATACAATGCATTCAATATATTGTCAAATTAGGAAAAAACTCCAAGTTTGAATATTTACAATTTTAATAATTATATTTTTAGAAGAATAGTGTCTTTGTTCCTCAAATTTTTTCAGGTTATTTTATTTTTTATAAAAGTAGTACTTGAAATGAAATATAATCTACAAACATAATTTCATATCCTTATGGCAGTGTTGAGGAGTTTGCTTTTTTAAATAATGTATTTCTACACTGAAATTACAAACATTATTATTATAAAAGCACATATGTTCATTGCAAAATGTGAGAAAAAGAGATAAGCAGAAATAAGGATTTAAAATGCCATATTCCCAACAACCAGAGGTGATCCTATCAACTTTAGCGTATTCATTTTCACATTTTCTTCCTTACCAAAATGAGACCATACAGTATATCCTGTTTTTTTAAGTTACTCTACTTGCTGCCTTTCCCCCCAGTTAATGATTTCAATCCTTCCACGCCAATATATTTTCATGTTATCTAACAGCTGTCATTCAAATGCCCTCAAATATCCTTCAAATGCAGGTTACTGCTGAACTGCCCAACCCAAGATTCAGTCCTGTACCACGTATCACATGCACATAAATGCTATTTAAATCTTGCTTCTAATTTTTAAAACATGAAATAGCCTTTCCCTTTACTGGGAAAATTTCTAAGCATGCCAAAGAATAGAAAGACTGGTACCATTAACATCAGCATAGCCATCACCTAAACTCAGTGATTTAGAGTTGTCATAGTTGCTTTTGCTGCTCCTCTCTCTCAATTATATATACATGTTACATTTGTCATATGTCTTGTTAGTTTCTTTAATAATGAGAAGCCCCCAATTTTTAGTGGCACTTTATTTTTTAAGGGTACATGTCAGTTCTTTCAGAATACTGCTTCCTTGGGACTCGTGACATTGTTTTATGTAGCCATTTACATCCTGCATTTACAGCATACTGAAGGTTAGGCATATGAGCTTGAGTCATCTCAGGTTGGATGTTTCTGACTATCACTCTATACTCTTTCAGTGGGCAGAGCTGAATATATTCCTTAGTAAATTATGAATTCATACTGATAGTTTCATTCTGAATATTATATTACAGGGTTCCTTTTTCCTTTTTAAATTTTTATAGTTATATTTCTTTTCTCTCACCCTGAAATACCTTGAGTACTAGTAAAGTCTATTGAATTATTAGTTGAATTTTATACTATACATAAATAGCTTCAAAATTATTATAGTAGCAATATAATTGTACCATGATTCAAGTTTTAGATTTTTTTGAAGTTTTCTTCATCCTTAGGCTATAGCCAACTGAAGATATACAACCAGAGAAAGGGTGCCAAGTCACTTTAAAATTGTTTTTCCCCCCTGTGGTTATTATACCAATTTGATGTAGAATTAAGTTTATCTATTTCAAGAAGACTTTAATCTTTTAGTCTTCTCTTTCTCATGAAAACTGTATTAAAATATGTACTTAAAGAATTTTAATTCACTGTCTTATCTTCTGCACTATTCTATAGCTCTCTCTTGCTTTTCCCATGGGTAAACACAATAATTTATTTTTTGGTATTTGCATATATACAAATTATAAAAATGAAATACTTATAACTGCTTCACACCTTGATTGTTTCACTTATTAATGTAGTCTAGTGATTAGGTCATATTGGAACATGGATATCACCCTCTTTTGGGAGGCTTCACAGTCCTGCATTTTGTGAATAGCACCCATTACCAAATGGCCCTCTACTAAATAACATTTGTGTTGGGATTGTCTTCTCCTTTTTTAAAATTTAATATTTATTGTATTTTCCCCCATCTAGTCCCCTTATATTCCCCTGTGTTGTTTCTCATTGTTAGCTATCACAAATAATGCCCATTAAGGGAAACCTTCTGGAGATGCTGTTTCATATATGTGAATGTGCATGTTTAGGATAGATTTGTAGAGATAGCACTGCTGGATAGAGGAAAAACAACCATATTGAATTTTGTTACATTTTTCAAAAGCCCCTTTAATGGGATTTTGCCATATGACAATGGAGTTCTTCAAGAAGAAAAAAATGTAAAAATAATGTTTAATATTTACATGCCTGAATAATATCCAGTAATTTAAATTATTAAATAAAAATTATTTATTAATGTTACAGTAAAATAATATTCATATCAAAATGCTAAAAATATGTTAAGTACATATGATTAAGTACATGTAATGTATTTATAGATAATGGTTCAGTGTTTATATGTTTAACATACTAAAAAAATCAAGATGGGGAAAAAGCTTTTAAAAGAGTAGAAACACAAACACAAGAGAAGCGATTTTTGCATATTCTTATGATTTTTTGTTAAATTCCTTTTAGTTTCTTGTTGATTAAGGCATAAGAGTGAGTGATTCCTGATGTCTCTTCCCTCAAGGAAGAAAAGTTAATGCTTTCACAGTCAATTAGGATTTGTAGCAACTTTTCAAAAAGACTTCCCAGTAACATTTCTGGAGCAATAGTAAGCGTTTCTTCACATTTGAAAAGCTAAAAAAACACTATATTTCCAATTCTCCATTAGTTTTTTTCTTAGGCTTAAAAAGTCAATAATTCATCAATTATCAGGTTATACTTTTGCAATGCAAAAAATGACAAACCTGTTTAGAATACTTTTCTTTTTGAAAATTACTTTACACCAGACTAAAAAAGTTTTCTTTTCATGTGATGAATTAAATCTAAATCTATACATTCATTTATAAGCATAAAACTCTTAAAATAATAACAAATCTGAAGTCTTTAAGTATTCTGAATTGTAAATTGTACTCTCCTGGTATAAATTTTCTCAAAAGTAATTCAGCTTTATAAGTTAGAAGTACTAATTTTCACCTTAACAATATGGTGTCACATAAAAGTATCATTTCCTGGTATTCTTACTTTATAGAGCACGAGGTTAATGCTACACGGGGCTCTCTTTTAGAAACTTTCTGTAATGCAATATTGTGAGAATTTCCATTCCATCACCTGCTTGGTACAAAGCCAAACATTTATAAGCCTTTTATCTCCCTTTAGCTCTTTATAGTCATTTATTATGAAAACACAACTTTATTTTGAAATACTTGCTGGACAACACCACAGAACCCAAATGGAGTCACTTGTCCTAAAGCCTGTGATAAACAAACCTAGATTTCATACCTCACCTAATTGCTGTTTCAACCACTCCTAGAAACATAATATTAATCAACCAGTTTGGAATTTTCTGGTCAACACCAATAACGTAATCTGTCCTGTGGGCTCCCTCCCACCCCTTTAGAAAGAAGAGGCAATCTGCATGATGAAATCTCTTGCTGTTACCTTTCTCCCAAAAGATGGTAGTCTGGTCTAAAAGTAATCGTTTATTTTCTTTTGTTGAATAGCTTCCTGGCCCCACCCTTTCTCTGATTAAGCAAAAGGAAAAAAAAAAACCCTTCCATTTTCACAACCCCTTTGGACTGCCTATTTATTAGGTGAAATGATGTAAGATTCATGAATTGCTTAATAAGTCAGATCTTCAAATTTACTTGGTTGGATTTTGCTTATTAAAGCACTAATAATCTAATATTTTAATGTCTCTCCCTAAAATAATTAACAGTTCTTTTAATTGGCAGAAGATACAAGCCAGTGAAGGAGAACAGAATTTGCCACCCCCAAATAGTCCTCTTTGACATATAAATTATCTTGAGCTGCCTATTTTTAAGAAACTTAGGTAGACAGTAAGCTCTAAAGGTATCATCTGTAAGAGACATTTATATTTTTAAGGGAAATCTCCATGTTTAAAGGTGTCTCAGTACCAGAAAGAGCAAGATAACTAATCTCTAGAAACTCTTATCAATAGAGAAGGCACCCATTTAAATCTGCATAATGACCAGAATCTTGTGTTTTTCCCAGTAACCTCCCATATTGGTCTTCTATCGCCCTCACATCTCTTTTTTTTTTGTCTTTAGTTGGAGATGCTATTTAAGGTGGTGGATTGGGCCATTTGGGGAGTTACTCAGTTTTCCTGGTTATCTCCCATGTGTATACATGTTTTTAAACTTCTGCGGGAGGGGGCGGGGGGGGGTGGGGAGGTTCCTCCATTAATCTGTCTCTTATTGGGAAGGATCTCAGTCAAGAACCAAGAAGGGCAGAGGGAAAGTTACTTTAAGCTGTACAAAATAGTTGTACTCTAATTTAAGCTGTACAAAATAGTTTGTGTGTGTTTTATTATTTCATTTAATGAATATTTGTATAATTACAAGAGCTTTTTTAGTAAACACCTACTCTTGCTTTTCTCCCATAAAATTTTTAACCACAAATTCTCTTAACAAGAGAACTATCAGTTATCTAATTGTTTGTAGTCAAAGCTGAATTAAAGACCTGGAGGCTTTCCAGGAAATCCTCTGGCTCCTAGCTAAAGATTCAGGATTTAACAAAGAAGCATTCAATGCAATACTGTAAAGGCAACTGCATGTTGACACTTAGGTTTTAAAATTACTGGCTGTCTATGCTGATCTGTATTTAATGATTTGTTCTAAAAGCACAGAGTAGTCATTTCAGAATGTGTTAGATATATATAACATAATATAAAATAAAAGGTAGGATAGCAATATGCACTTCTGCAGCTTTTGTTGTAAATAAAGTAAAATAATGCACACTGATTTGTTATAGATATTTAGTATCATAAAAGTGACATTAGAGCCTTTTAGTTAATTTATTTTTCACTAAGTAATCGTTGAGTACTATTTTTTTGTTTACTGGCACACTTTTGATCAATGGGATGCACTGATATATAATGAAGCCTAATTATACATTTAAAGTATATAAATTCAACTCTAGAAGATGAATGGCACACAGAAAGAGAAGGGGGTAGAGAGAGTACATGTAAAAAAGAGGAAAGCAAACGTAATTTACGTAGCGTAGTTGGACCGACCCAGTTCTCTCCGCAGTGCTTATTCTAAGTGAGTGTGCTCCAGAGGCCTCACTAGGCAGCTCGCTCAGGTGGTGTCTTCCTGATGAAAACTTTCTTACTGCATTGGTCTGATTTTGGGTTTAATGGCACTGAATGCATTTTTTTTTTCCCGTACTGCACAGCCTCTAAATGAAGCCAACTATTCTTACCTAGGGCTATGGCAAGGTAAAGTAATTTGTTCTTACTGACTGCAGGGCTTCAAGGGGTTTTCATAAAGCACGTATCACAAAAGAATTTCTGACTAAATGGGATTCTCATCTCACCTTCTTCAAGTTTCACACCTCACGTCTCACCCGCAGACCTGCCTAGATCACCTTGTTTAAAATTTCTGATCACAGCCTTGACTCCCGTCCTTAGTCCTTAACGTTCACAGTCATTCTTTCCCTGTGGTATTTTCCTTTGGTACATGGTACTTAGCACCTTCTAATGTAGTACATAATTCACTTATTTTTAAAATATTTATTGTTTATTATAAGTTCCCCCTCACAAAATGCAAGTTCCAAGAGGGACTATTTGTTGTTTGATTAAAGGATGTATCCCAGCACATGGAACAAGGCCTGGCTTCCAGCAGCACTTAGTAATATCTGTTGAATAAATTCATGTAGGAATTTTCAAAAGCAATGCCCTTAGAACTTCACTGCTGGAGGAACTGTGATTCCTCTATTAAATATTAATAAGTACCTGTGGCAAATGATCATGTTTCCTGTAATTGTTTTTAATCAATGTTCTTGGTGGAACTTACACTTAATAAATAAATATAAAAAAAGCATGTGGGGAACACTTTCATCTACTAAATGCTGTGGCATTTTGATGAATGATCAGAAGTACTGAGTTAAAGAAAATGATAGCAATGAATGGATCCCAAATAGAAAGCTTTAAAATTAGTTTATTAGCAGGTAGGTGAGAGCCTACCTGATAGTTACTCAGTTCTTAGAATGGGCTTAATACACAAGCTGGCACAAACATTAGCATAATAAGATAACTGTCTCATAGCTAATAAAACAATTACAGTGAAAACTAATAATTCTTATTACTTACATGATAAATATTTTCATATTTGCTAGAACTCCCTGCATACTACTAACTGTGCCAGGAGGACCTCCAAAATTAAATTTAAGGAAAAGCAGCACCGATTAAGAATGCATAGATAACTGCATTGAGCAGTTTTTCAAAACATGTATTTGTAATACAGCTAGTAATATTATTTTTGTAGCATATAAGTAAAAAGCTGTACTTATAAAGTAAATCCCACCTTTCAGAAAGTGTGTTAAAATATTTGAAAAACATGCAGTGGTATGAGCATATATTCCTAAATGGATTTATGTTTCATTCATATGTGACTGAGGCAGAATATGAATGATGCCACAATTCAGTCAATTTCAAATAAATGAATGAAAACCACTAATGGTATTTATACAAACAGTGATTATTAATAATTTAATAATAATTGATATACTCAATAACTCAAAGAAAATATAAACAACATTGCAAGTTCAAAACTAATAAACACTTCTTATTAAATGTAAGTATAAAACACTCACTAAAAGAAGAACCTTTTTAAAAATGTTAATACTTTTGCCTAAATTAGCAAAGTAGAGACCCTGCGACTGTTCTGCATTCAGGCATGCATTGAAAGAAAATGTACACGCAGTCAATTAGTCATATTGAAAAAGACAGGTCTTCTGCAGAACATCACAAGGAAGTTAAAAAAAGTTATCCATGAGGATGTCAAATTAATAGAAATACCTGAATTTTCTCAGTGTTAGAATATAAAATCTATACTGTAGCATTTGGCTGTTCATTCTCAATTATTTAAACCAAAATGTTACTTGCAGTAGTTCAAACTATAAAATATAGAGAGATAGCATATACGCTATGTTGAAGCATCTATTTATATAGTTGATGTAATCAGAACAATATTCCCTACCTCTTAATGCAATCTTGTAAGTGGCATCATTACTACTTGACTACATCTATTCATCTTCTATCCTGTTTTAATAATACAAGTGACACCTAAGAAATTATTCTTTGATCTTTCAATAAACTAAGCCTGTGCTGACAGGGGAAGGTGAAAGAGGTTAAATTGGCATTGATTATTTAAGACACATTCATCATTTATTTAACAAATCTCCTTCATCACAAGAACTATTGTGTTTATAGGCCTTTGCTGAGACACTTCAAATTTATTTTTAAATAATTCTTGAATGTGCACTACAAATCAGAGCACATTGTGCATTAACACTAGTTTCAAGTCTCCTGATAAATCTGTTATAGGATAGAGTAGTTTATTGGACACACCTTTGAACTTATTCACTGTAGTGGATTTTCAAAAATTTCTTTTAGTAATGTTCATTATATGAATGTCTTATGGGGGAATGCTTTGTTTTATCTTAAGTAAAATGTGTAGCAACAGCTATCTTCCCAAGGAAATAATATTAATGCATATGTGTATCTCTTACATTCTGACATCCCTATCACTGAAACATGATTTGTAATGATCAATAAAAAAATTTATACCTAATATTTGGCAGCTTTAGGAAGAAAGAAGATAGTATAGAAATCATCCATAATATGCAAGATTTCTACAAGATCTTTCATTATTTTTTCTGACAAATATTATTGCAAATTATAAAGAAGTTTAATATTCTGTGTGGATATGTATAGCACATTTGTGAAAAATTAAATAATGTCAAACTATATGTCCTGAGAAAATACAAGTAAAATATTATTAATTAAAAGATAAATGATTCTTATTACATAAAAATATGAAGATTATTTATAAATAGATACTGAAAATTATAGAAAATATATCCTAGTCATGGAAAATTACACTACTGATGAATCACATATTCTAAATAGTCACACAATTTATCACTTTTAAAATGGTTTACTTATTTATAATTTATTTAAATATTTTCCTATCCAGATTTTCCATACAAAATGCTCTGAAGTTCATTACTACAGTTACCTCTAGTTACTAGCATAAAGTTCTATATACATATATTTGGTAATAAATTTGCTGATTCACATCCCTAAGAAATGAGAACATGAACTGTTTAGAAAACATTGTTATTCCATGTTTACACCTACCACAATAATAACAGACACTTGTACAAGGGGATCCTTGAAGGACTCACTACCAAGAAATTATTATTCTTTAACATAATTCAATCCAGTATAATACATTAAGCTCTCATTGTCAGATATGAAAAATGCTAGTAATAATGATTATTTAACAATGAGGATTTAATAATAAGGATTAACTATGTTCATGGCTTTATTTTAGATGTTTAGTTACTTGGTTAGAGAACTGAATAGCACTAATATACAAAGTTACATAGAAATAAGAAAATCATGCAGGAGGGCGTTAGTGTTGTCAGCCCCCCGCAGGTGCTGATCATTTGTTAGCAATTCCCTCCATTCGCAGTCCTGACAGAGCTACAGTCTCTTACATTCTGTGTCTATATTCAGTCCTTTGCGCATTTAGAATGCAGTTTCTCAAATATGATTTTCTTATATGGGGTAAAATGAAACATTTGCCAAATTCAAAAGTGTCTTCACCTTTTATAAGAATATGTTACTTTTTTTATAAGAGTTTTTTTCTTTCTTTTTCCTCTCAATCTATTTTTTTGCTCAATATATTACATTTAATAAAAAACTAGACCTTTACCACTTTTTTACTTTTTAAAAGAAAAAAAAATTTCCCTTCAAGTTGAACAAAACTGAACTGCAACTCATGTATGGTGTTTATAATAAGACTAATAATTTTAATCAGCTTAAAAAATGCACTACTTGTAATGAAAGACTGGAATTTTACCACTGCCATAAAGATCATGTGGTAGTGAACAAGGGACTTCACTTCTCTGGAACTCAGTTAACTTATTGGAAAATTGAGAGTTTTGACGTAGGAAGATTCTATATTAACTTGTGTTCCTGTGTTATATTGGAATAAGATTTCATGGGAACTCTGGGTTTCTTACTGATTGGATAACTCTCTGACTTCAAGATTTAAAAATACATAGGTTATTACTTATAAAATACATACCAGGTTTATATCCTAGAAAATGAAATACAAATAATATGTATTAAATTTTTTTAAATAGGACAAAACTCCTCCAAAATTATTAATATTGAAATAAGTGAACCCTCTTTGAACTTAATAAAAGTAATTTCTTTCTTAAAATATGAAACATTAATATCATTTAAATAATACATAACAATGGCAGTCAGTAAGTATTATTCACAATATTGATATCTAGAAGATTTAGGTTTCTAGAAAACATTAAAATGAATGTAGCAAAAATTCAAAATAAAAGCACATATTTTAATGTTTTTTAAACTAAAAAATGCTGCATATATATATTGAAAAACAATTTGCACTGGAATTCAAAACTTTGGTTTATTTCCTAATAGAGACCCGTAGTTTATATTAAATATATTAATTTTCTTTGCAAGTAATTAACTTACTTTGCAAGTAAGGAAACACAAAAGTAATATTCATATTTATGTTTATTATAATGAAGACATGAAAATAAACAGATTTTTCATTACATACATTCATAAAACAACTTAAAATTACCTATATTCTATTTGTCAATAAAGTGCTAAAAATTCTATAATAAATGTTTTCAAATAGGAGAGTTCTCAAAGATGTTACCTACAAGATAAAGACAATATTTCCTCTATTTTTCATAACAATGAAGTTTAGTCATAAACTTAGGCAAAATGAAAATTTCTTACCTGCATTTAAGGAAAAACAGGTATTTGAATCAAAGCTATCCAAAATTATCTAGTGTTACTAGAAGCAATCTTGTATTCAAACAGGTTTTTACAATCTTATTTTGACAGTTCAGTATTTCACACTAAGAAAAAAACGCTAACTTTCAATTAAATTATTTTCTGCAGCCTGCACTAAAGCCCAAGAGCTAAAATATTATTATAAATTTCTCTGCTAAGTTGTTTCCTTTTATGTGCCAGATTGTAAAAATGACGTGCTTGGCTTTGGTGACTGAAAACTTTATTAAGCTGTTAATAAATAAATTAGTACTTTCTTTGAAATAAATTGTCCTACTATTGTAATATGTATCATCCACATGTCTGCAAACTCACTAATTCAAAAGACTGTATTAGCGATGTTAGTATAAAAAAAATAAGACATTGATATGCTAGTCAGTAGCTGTAATTATCTTTTCCAATTCCAGAAGGTATTTGGGGATTATTTAAGAGCAAAAGATGAATGGCGCACTGCCAAATTCTACTAAATCAATGCATGGACACAGTAGCAGCAGAGGCAAATAAGCTGTGGAAGTCCAAATACCAATGAAGATAAAATGGTTTTATATACCTACTTACATCATAGCCTAGAACTTCAGTCTGTGTGGATTTATCTACTCTTGAAGCAAAAGCCTTCTGTAAGTGCTTTACTTTTTCCTGCAAAATGAAAACCAACAAACAAAAAAACCACATTGTTAGTGAGTCATCACTTCTATACTAATATTCCCCATTTATTAAAATTTGATTAGTGTACAACTCATGATACTCTTGTGTGCATACTTTGCTGGTTCTTTGCATATCAGCTTAAATATTCAGAGCTTTAATTTTCAAGTCATAACTACCCCACCTTTGCAATCCTTTCATTTGCTACAAAAACCATTGAGTCAGAACCACAGTTGAATCCTAGAGACACATGGATTGCTTTAATCCAAGACCAAGTGTTTACGCCATGCTTCTGATTAGTTGTTTTCTATAGGATTTTACTGCTCTTGTTTAAGAGCATTTACATTTAAACCCCAAGACATTTTCAACAAATAATACCACCCAGAGAATTTTATTTAGGAGTTTTTCTTCTTCTTAATTCTCTCCTGGAATCTCACATTTAGGAATCTCCACTTCAAAGAGTTTGACACTAATCCAATCATTTTACAACTAGGTAAGGGAAGTAATGCATGAAGGAAGTTAGAGATTTCATATTTCAAATGCATTACTTCCCTTATCTGGTTATAAAATAATATGTATTAAAATTTTTAAACAGGAAAAACCTCTTCCCCAAAACATTAATATTGAAAATATGGTAAATCTTCTTTGAACTCAATAAAAATCATTTCTCATTCTTAAATGTTTCACCTAAAATAAAAGGGGATCTTGAGCTTAAATATTATGTCATGTTTCCATTGAGCACCGGGCACAGCTAGGAGTGCTGTACTCATGTGACCACATCACGTCTCTGGATTTTTACTACTATCACCACCCATTTTCAAGGATGGCAATACGGTTTAGGAAATTTAACTTGAAAAAGTTTCCACAGAAGTCCATGTCATTCCATTAGACTCTCTTTTTTCCTTAACTTACTTTAAAGAATAATTTGTTTTCTTTTGTATGCTTAATAAAATAGTCGTATAATATCTTAATGGGGAAAAAGTGATTTAATTCATGTTTTTCTAGGAAGAAACAGTGCTCATCAAGAATCTTACTATCAAGAACTCCAATTACACAAGACTCATCTTTCTCTTTCCCTCACCCTTCCTCTACCTTCCCTCACCATCCCACTGCATTTCCCTCAAATCTGCCAGAGATTTGCATTATCTAAGTTATTTAACAAAGTAACTGCATAATTTTGGTAAACAATTTATTTTGAATTATTGAAATACAGAAAATGCTTCATATACTATTATGTCTCATACCTACTATCTTTCCTATCACAAATTTCTTGTACTGCTATTCAGACAAAAATGAAACGGGTATTAGATAATTCAGAAAGATGTAATGCCAGTAAGGTAAGGTGTTAATTGTTTGAAAAGGATAAGTGAAAACATGACTGCATTTTCCAAACTAAATTAAAGTGAGACATAAGTTGTCTGTTTAGACTGGGGGTAGGGAAAGAAAAGAGAGAGCTATCAAAAATAAGAGGTAAAGGAAGCAATAACATTTGATATCTTTCAAGGGCTTTTTAGAAAACTTTATTTACTTTTGAAATATGTTGGAGTCTTAAGTTTCAGAAAAGTAATAAGCTTTGTTGTCAATCTGTAGGTATATATGCATAAATGTCTGTGTATGAATTACAGATCATAACCTAATAAGGGTGGGAAGAACGGAGAGCAAACGCTTCCTTTATGCTTCAGCTCACATTGCTATTTTTAAGGGCTTCCACTGAGAGGATAGGAGTTGGAGAGGACTGATAAATGCATCTCATGGGCCTAAGACTTAGGACATTCAAATAAATATAAATGAAATATTCAAAAACTTCATTAACCAATATTCTAATCAAAGAAAACAAAAAAAAAAAACCCCTAAATCAAGGATAGTTACCTTCAAACATTACAAAAAGAATACAAACATTTCTAACAAAATTCATTACTATTCCCTTTTGCAGGCATTTCCACAACAACAAATATGTTATATTTTAATTGCTAATTATATATGTACTTATATGCCAATTTAAAATGTGAAGACTAAACTTCCAGCCAAGATGGAAGCATAGGAAGACACACTGTGCCTCCTTGCACAACCAAAAGAAGGAAAACAACAATTTAGAAAAAAAAAACAACCAGAACTGGCAGAAAATTGAATTGTATGGAAGTCTGACAACCAAGGAGTTAAAGTAGACCATCCAGACCGGTAGGAGGGCCAGAGTCGTGGAAAAGCGGTACCTGGCGGACCCTGGGCACATAAGGACACAGTGGGCAGACCTGCTGAGGTGGTGGACTGTGGAGGGGTGCAGTGTACAAGGCACCCGGTAGATGGGCAGATTCACATTCATACACAGATAAACCAGGCAAAACTGGGGAGCAAGACAGGTCATGCAACCCAGGGCCCCAGTGTGGAGAAATAAAGCCTCCAAACACCAATGGAAAACACCTGTGGGGGTTGAGGTGCCTGGATTAACTCCCAGCCTCACAGGAGCGTTCCTTGGACAGACCCACAGGGTTCTAGAATGTACACAAGCCCACCCACACAGAAAGCAGCACCAGAAGGGCCCAATTTGCTTGAGGGAGGCAGGTGAAGTGACTGAAATCCAGCAGAGAATAGAACAAGTGCCATTGTTCCCTCTCCAACTCTTTCCCCACATACAGTGTCACAACCCAGTGACTGGGTTGATCCACCCTGGTGAACACCTAAGGCTCCACCCCTCACTATGTAACAGGCTCCACAAGACAAAAAAAAAAAAAAAAAAAATGGCCCAAATGGAAGAAAAGATCAAAGCTCCACAGCAAATACAACTAAGCGACCAAGAGATAGCCAACCTATCAGATACACAGTTCAAAGCACTGGTGATCAGGAGGCTTACAGAATTGGTTAAATTTGGTCACAAATTAGATGGAAAAATGAAGGCTACACTAAGTGAAATAAAGGAAAATGTACAGGAAACCAACAGTGATGGGAAGGAAACTGGGATTCAGATCTATGGACTGGACCAGAAGGAAGAAAGAAACAACCAAACAGAAAAGAATGAAGAAACAAGAATTCAAAAAAATGAGGAGAGGCTTAGGAACCCCTAGGGCATCTTTAAATGTTCCAACATCTGAATTATAGGGGTACCAGAAGAAGAGGAAGAACAACAAGTGGAAAAGATATTTGAACAAATAATAGAGGAGAACTTCCCCAATCTGGCAAAGGAAACAGACTTCAGGAAGTCCAGGAAGCTCAGAGAGTCCCAAAGAAGTTGGACCCAGGGAGGAACACACCAAGGTACATCATAATTACATTACATAAGATTAAAATGAAGGAGAGAATCTTAGAAGCAGCAAGAAAGCAGCAGACAGTTACCGACAAAGGAGTTCCCATCAGACTGTCAGCTGATTTCTCAAAAGAGACCTTACAGGCAAGAAGGGGATGGAAAGAAGTATTCCAAGTCATGAAAGGCAAGGACCTACATCCAAGATTCCCCTATCCAGCAAAGCTTTCATTTAGATTGGAAGGGCAGATAAAGTGCTTCTCAGATAAGGTCAAGTTAAAGGAGTTCATCATCACCAAGCCCTTATTATATGAAATGTTAAAGGGACTTATCTAAGAAAAAGATCAAAAACATGTATAGTAAAATGACAGAAAACTCACAATTATTAACAACCACACCTAAAACAAAAACAAACTAAGCAAACAACTAGAACTGGAACAGAACCACAGAAAAGGAGATCACATGGAGGGTTAGCAACAAGGGAGTGGGAGGAGGAGAAAGTGGGGAAGGTACAGAGAATAAGTAACATAGATGGTAGGCAGAAAATAGACAGGGGGAGGGAAAGAATAGTATGGGGAATGTAGAAGCTTAAGAACTTATGACCCATGCACATGAACTAAAGTGGGGGAATGTGGGTGGGAGGCGGTGTGAAGGATGGAGGGGAGTGAAGGGGGGAAAATGGGACAACTGTAATAGCATAATCAATAGAATATAGTTAAATAAGAAAATAATAATACAACATTTAAAATTAAAAAAATGAAATGTGGAGAGTAAATTATGGTTCCAATAAACTTAGGTACACATAAATAAGAATTAAATATATTATTTAATGCAATAGTAGGAAGAAAATATATGACAGTTCATAATAAATTTCTATAACATAGAATTAAAGGATTAAATAAAAACTATATATAGCTATTGGGAGATAATTACCTACGGGTGTCTTGCATTTCTGTTAAATGGATATCTATGGATTGATAAATGTAACATATAACAAGGAATATTATAGATAATCAAAGAGAATATACTATAAAAATAGCTATGACTGGTTGGTGGGATTGCAGATCATTTTTATTTCTTATGTAAGAAATGAATATATTTTTAAATATTACTTTACAAATAAAGCTATAAAATATTTTAACAAATTACAACAGAATTATTTATAATGCTTCATTTCGCCTTATATATAAGACAACAAAAAAGGAAGCAACATGGAGAAGAAAAATAGTTGAAGTATATCAATCTTTATTTTTCTTGACCACTAATTAATTTAAAGGTGATTTAATGTGACTGTCAGTATTGTTTAATGTAAGAAAACATAACTCCTTTGTCTAACCTCTCGCAGAGGAATAGGGTAGAACTGAAACAACTCAACTTCTGGTAGGTACAATTGATAAGTAAATTTACAGCCTGGATAGAATATTTCATTGTCTTTAAGTTTCCTTTCCACACAGTGAAAGTGTCAATATTTGACAAAGCACTCTTTTTTTTCTCATTTAAGATTAATAAAACATATGTGTGCTTAGAATAGGTATGAAATCATTTTGATAGTAATGATGTGAATTAAGCAGAGAAATATAAAAATATATTCTGCTTAAACTGTTAGAATCATTTGTTCTTATTTTAGACTATATTTGTATTTGTTTACATTATTAGATAAGGTCTTGAGTAACACAAACAATTATGAACAATATTTAAAATTCTAGCATTTTATTAAACAACATGATTTGTTTTTACTTTAGATATGCACACCTATTATCATCTACTAGAGCTGTTTAAAAATGTATGCATGGTTAACTAAGTGTAGTAAACCAAGCTGAAAGGAAAATAATCAGTAATCCCAAGATATAACTCCAGTTTATCTTAAATTACTATTTTAATTGCCTACACAGAAGTTGTGAAATTCACCTACAACATGAACTTTAAAAATTAGAACTTGAGGCCCTACTTGCAACAGTTAGCTATAGAAACCATAATAAAATACAATGCACTCATGAATTAATAAAATTAACAGGAATCTGATATGGGAAAAATACATAATAGTGATTACAAGATTACTATATGAAAACATACAAGTACATTGAGGCTGAAAGGAAAGAAAAACGAAAGTATCTGGGTTTTTATCCAAAACATGCAAATGACAGCTGTGCAAAAAAGTAGATTTAAATTAGAAAAAAAGGACTATCTTATATAAGTGTAAAAAAAACCCACAAAGATCAGGTAAAATAGTATAATTGTAAATTCAGGTCCTAAATCACGAATCTAATGGTTATGTTTATGGAAAGAACGATAGTATTGAAAGACTAACACTCTGAAAGAGGAGAAGAGCTAACTTTAAAATTTAAAAAGTAATATAATTCAACATGAGAGAATTCACAAAGTGTTCTGAGTCAAATTTAAACTAAGAAATTAGTAGCTTATAAAGAATTTGAACACATAAGGGACTTTAATGTCAATAGTAAAACATTACTTAAAAACAGAAGAAAAAACTAAAGTAAAAATAGCTGGGGTTGCTTAATGACATCGAATCCAAGGATGAGTTCAGGAATGAAAATTCAGGGATCACAGCACTTCCACCTGCCTTACTGAGCACAGAGCACTGCAGACACCAAAACAGTTATAAACAAGAGCAACAGCGGCCAAGCAAATCAAAACTCCTTGCATATACCATAAAGTTTCTTGGATATTAAAATGGATTAATGCTATTATCTTAATTTTTTGTTATGGAAAATCGCTAACATAAAACAAAAAAATAGAGAATAATACAAAAAATCCCTATGCACTATTCACTCAATTTCAACAATGTTTATTGGAATTTAAATAAGAAGTGTTAGTATCAGCTATATACTTAAATAGCTCCACTGGTCAGTATTGTGCTTCATTCTCGATAACAGATGTTTGCAGGGGAGGACTTGGCTCTGGAAAAATTGTCAGTAAATAAATAAAACAAGCATCTAGATAACTTATGTCCATATAAACTATGATATCTGAATTAGGAAAGTGCCTGACATCCTCTACAGTCCACCACTTTGAGACAGGACTGGAGATGATTTTTTTTTCAAGAAAAAAAGAGCTCCTACCCTTTGCGACAGCATGGATGGAGCTGGAAAGCATTATGCTAAGCAAAATAAGCCAGGCGGTGAAAGACAGATACCATATGATCTCACCTTTAACAGGAACCTAATCAACAAACAAACAAACAAGCAAAATATAACCAAAGACATTGAAATAGAGAACAAGCTGACAGAGGGGAGAGGAGAGAGGGGAGGGAGAGGGGAGAGGGGAGGGAATTTTAGGAGAAAAGGGAAAGGATTTGCAGGAACAAGTATAAAGGACACATGGACAAAAACAAGGGAGGGGGTAGAAATGGGAGGGAGGTGGGGAGGGCTGGGGGGCGGTGGGCTGGGATGGGAGTAAAAGACCGAAAACTGTACTTGAACAACAATTAAAATAAAAGAAAAAGAGAACATATAATTATAGACCACAGATTAAATTAATGGAACTCATTATTCATAAGAGATTATAGAAACTGAAAATATACCTGTTTTTAAGAAGAGCTTATGTCATTTCATTTAAGAAAGAAATAAATTAAAATGTAAATTAGAAATTTTTCTATTTTTTCAGATTGAAGTCATTGGAGATAATTATAGCCAGATAACTGAATGCAATATTCTAGATGTAAAACATGCACTCTTTTCTGCAATAATAATTGAATGATGCGTTCCATTTAAATTCTAACATTACTGTTCTGGATTCCCAATTTTTTTTTCCCAAGGAGCACACTGTACTATGTATAATAGCACTAATCATATATATTTTATTTCTTTAGTGCTTATGACAGAATAATTCATTTTCTCTAATTTAATAGTCTTTTCAGTAAGGTGAAGCTAATTAAGAAAGTCCCCATAAAGAGGGACGTGAAAGAGATGTCTCTGAGATAGAGACTTTAGAACCCAGGAATATGAATTTCCTGAGTTGAAAGAGTAAGCATTAAGTGACTGATCAGGAAAAGCATGACAGAAGCTGTAACTGAGAAATGTCACCCATCACTTCTCAAGTTATATAATGTCTAATCACTATGCTGTATGCCTGAAATTACTATAATTACTTTATATCAACATATTGAAAAATAAATGAAAAATTTAAAGAAGAGACAAATATCACCCATATTTTTAGGCCTTGGACCCTCCACAATTCAAGTCACAAGTCACAAGTCATCTTTTAATTACATTTCCAGTTTATGTCACAACCACTTCTTCCTTTTCTATCTACTGCCACTACCCTGGATCCACTCCCAATGGGCGAACAGGGGAACAGAGCATAAATGCGTGCTGGGTGTATGCAAGCCACCACCAGCTTTCACTCCAATAGCCTCTGTACTGGGTGGAATCACGTCCCTCTTAAATTCTTATCTACCTGGAACTTAGTAATGTGACCTTATTAAGAAGTAGGATTTGCAACTGTAAATCAAGTTAAGATGTGGTTATGCTGGTTTATAATAAATCATAAATCCAATATAAATGTTGCCTTTATAAGAACAGGGATATTTGGTCTCTATGTCATTTAATTCTGCTCTAATCATGGTTATTTCCTTCCTTCTACTTGCTCTGGGTTTCTTTGTTCTTGTTCCTCCAGTTTTTGTAAATGTTGGGTTAGGTTATTTGAAATGTTTCTAGCTATTTTCGGAAGGCATATATCACTATGAACTTCCCTCTCAGGACTGCCTTTGCTGTGTCCCATAAGTTTTGGACTGTTGTGTATTCATTTTCATTTGTTTCCAGAAACTTTTTGATTTCTTCCTTGATCTCATTATTAACCCATTCATTGTTTAATAGCCTGTTGTTCAATCTCCATGGATTTGAGTGTTTTTGAATTTTTACCTTGAGGTTATTTTCTAGTTTCAGGCCAAGAACCTATGTACCTCAATGTTCATAGCAGCACAATTTATAATAGCCAAGTTTTGGAAACAGCCTAAGTACCCATCAGTAAATGAGTAGATTAAAAAACTATGGTGCACAATGGAAAACTATGCAGCAGAAAGAAAGAAAGAACTCCTACCCTTCGCAACAACATGGATAGATCGGGAGAGAATTATGCTAAGTGAAATAAGCCAGGTGGTGAAAGACAAATACCATATGATCTCACCTGTAAGTGGAATCTAAACAACAAAACAAACAAGCAAACAAAATATAACCAGAGACACAGAAATAAAGAACAAACTGACAGCAACCAGAGGGGAGTTGGGAGAGGAATAACAGGAGAGAAAAAAGGGAAGGGCCATCAAGGAACATGTATAAAGGACATACGGACAAAGCCAAAGGAGGGTAGCATTGAGGGTGGGAGGTAGGGATGGCCGGGGTGAGGGGAATGGAAGGGGGACAGTGGAAACAACTGTACTTGAACAACAATAAAAAAAGTGATAAAAGAAAAGAAGAGGAATATTTGGGCACAGCAACACAGATACGCCAAGAGAAGGCCATTTGAAGACAGAGGCAGAAATTAGCCTGATATATCTAAAAGTTAAACAAGGACAAGGATTGTCAGCAACCACCAGCTGCTGGAAGAGGCCACGAAGGATCCTTTCCTGGGGAATTCAAAGGGACCATAATCACGGGGACACCTTGATTACAGACTTCTAGGCTCTAGGACCGTGAGGAAATACATCTTTGTTGTTTTAAGTCAGCCAATTAGTGCTACTTTTAAACAGCAGCCAAAGGAAATTATACAGTTTCTGAACTGGTTTTCTTGTCTTTGCCCATACTTTATGAACTCCATCTTCTCTGTAAATAACAGCAAAACAACCTGAACGAGTGATTTGAATCACAACATTCTCTGGCTTAAAACCTGTTAATAATATACAATTCCAATACAGTAGCCAATAGCCACATATGGCAAAATGAACACCTGAATTGTAGCTAGTCCAAATTAAAATGCGTTGTTAAGTATAAAAAACACACTGGATTTTGGAAATGTATGTAGAAAAAAACTCATTAATAAAATATTTTATGAATAATTTTATATGTATTGCATCTTAAATGATGCCATTTTGCATATATTAAGTTAAATAAAATGCATTTGAAATAATTAATTACACAAATAACTACCATTTGCTGCTTGTTGTATATTTCTACTGAACAGTTCTGGTCTATATATAATAAAAAGTACACCTTTATTTACCATGATATACAGTTCCTGCTTCTCCTTAGTCCTTATTTATTATAATTCCATTTCATACCAGTCTTTCCCTTGAGAAAGTGACTATTAGTCATCTTCTTTCAGTTGCTTGAGTTGACTTAAACTTTTTGCACTTAAACTTTTTAACATGCCATAGCCTGCATCTGGAATGTTCTTCATAATAAGTGCTTCTGCCTTAATACCCTTTATGAACTAGAGTCCTATCTCCAGGTAATTCTTTCTCTTAACTTTTTTACTAAATATCTCTCATTTCAACTGACAATTATTTCTTTTATTTGGCTGTTTGTCTATATTTTCTCTGTCCTCTGCACTAGCATGTAAGTTCCTTACAACACGGATGATGTCTGTTCAGAGACAAATTGCTTCCACACTGTCTATTGTAGTGTTTGGTATGTTCTAGGTACTTGAGACTTTCATGAAATGAGGAAGTAGGTGTGTGAGAGATTACACATGAGGTTTGAGAGGATTCATTGGAGACCAGCTGGTGAACTCAACACACTGCAAAAGCACTTGCTACAGGGAATTGAATATTGGTGACATGACGAGTCCAGTAAAATTTCTGGCATTTGTTTGGTGTTTAAGTAGGAGTACACTTGGAACAATATATTAACTATGGGGTTATCTAGTAATTCTAAGCTGCACAAATAAATGTCTTAAAAGAAAACAGAAGAAAGAGACAAAAGTGAGGGCATTGAAAAATAAGCAAAAAACACATGTCTAAGGACATGATGCTGTAATATCAAGTGAGAAATATTTTCATGGATTAGGATTCTTTTTCACAAGCAGCTTATGTACTTCTTCCTCACTCTTGGCCAAATTTTATATTGTGGGTGAAAATTTAATGAAGTAACTTGTCCAGTGAAGGTAACTGGGGGAAAATGAATGTAGGCATGTCTTCTATAGGAAATAGGGACCAAGAGAATAGTTTGATATATCAAGTCCCAAGGAATCCCTTACAAGCATCATCCTGGTCTATAAAACACACTTTCTATTAGTGAGGGGATGCTTCATTCCCCAGGCCCATATTTTCATGAGGGGAGTTCTGCTAGACATACACTTCAGGTTTCTTTCCCTACCACTCACTCACTCCTCTTCATCTATAAACTGTAAGGAGACCTTGGGATAAACAAGCACACTCTGCTTCTTTACTGGCATGGCCTGTCTACAGCCTGAAATCTCAGCTTGCCCAGACATAAACTTACAGACCCGCCAAGTGGGAGAGAATGAAAATGTCCCTTGTGTCAGCAACTCTAGTGGGTCGCTTCAGTTCACAGAAGACTGTATTGGAAGCTTATATGGCTGCGTTCCAATCCGGATTTGGATTGTATTATATTATAATTCAATCCCTCTGCATCTTCTATTTTATAATTAATTCTGAATTTAGGGGGGCAAAGAAAGATATTGCTTATTGCCTTTTTTAAACCTCAAAAATATACACACACAAACACACACACACTGAATCAACTTGGAAAAAATTGACTTTAAACATGGTTATTACAATATTACCATGTATTTATAATATTAAATACAATATTAGAAATTTCTAAGAGAGCCATATAGTGATGATTAATACAATAACCATAGAACTTTAATTCAACCTTAAAATTTTTTCCTGTAAAAAATCTGTATTGCAAAAAACAGAACTGTGCCTACAATAATGAGATTGACATCTTGCAAGTATAGCAAAGAATCCTCTAGTTTTTTTGTTTGATATTTTCATCAGGAAGGTCAGGATATTATACCCTGCCCACTTTATCATTGTGATTAAAATGAGATTCCCTTTTTGAAGAAAAGATTCACTTTAGGGGACTGTGAGCATTTTCTTTTATTGAACTGATTTAGTTTTAATGTATATAAAAATCTTACAATAAACTGTATGACACAAAAATCTTCAAGGCACTTAGTCATTCATTAACAGCAATATGCTGATGACAGCATTACAGAAACACAAATATATGGGAGACAAGAGGAAGATCACTACAGACATGCAAAGTCAGCACAGCATTACAGGTTAACAATCAGCTAGAAAAAAACGATGTCGTGAATCAAACTTCACTGGACAAATTGTCCACACAGATCAAACTTCACTGTCAACTCAAGAAATTGTGAATGCCATAAAATACATTGTCCTTCAAATTTCCTTCAGCACACTCATAACAGACAAAAAAACATAAAATCTCAAATATAGCTGAAGAGCAGATTCTAATAAAACAATGTAAAGGGATTATAGGTGACTAGAAGAATTACTTAGCTACTTCGGATGTATGTTTATTGATCCTTTAAACAATTGTTAGGCAAAGGCATTTAAAGCTGTACTTAATTGATTCCAACAAATGTGTAATGTGTATCTATAGTTTATTAATTCATCTGTCAGTAATTATAGTATATTTAAGTATGTAAATTAAACTACAGTTTCACTTTTTTCTCTGTTTAATTAGAAATACAGTATTTTTTATTTTGTTTAATGCATTGTATTTTATATATTTTATATTTACAAACACAACTGTTTCCATAACACGTTTGGCTAATTGTTCACTGTGAGCCATCTTAGAGCCCAGGACCCGAGGAAGACACATCTCAGCAGTGCAGCTGGAGGAGAGGTGCTGGCTTTCTCAAAAGAGAGTAGTCTGCCTAGAACACTAAACTCAATGCCCTCGTTACACAGGAAGTGGTGAAAAGATGTTTCTTTGCTGTTTCCCTGCTTATAGTTCATACAGGGGATAGGCTTCCAATAAGGAAACCAACAAGTATAAAATTACAAATTTTGGTAAGTGATATACAGGGAAGCAATGAGTGCCTAGGAAAGAGACTAACGTGAAGGATGTCCATTATATGTGATGACAGAGTGTGCTTTACTGAGGAAAAAGCCCTTAATGTTAAACCTACAGGACAAGGACATGGACAAGGCAGTAGGCAGGGGATTGTTTGAAAGAGAGACAGTGAAGAAAGTTCAGGGGGTGGGGGTGGGGCTAAGTGTATGGTTTTCTTTCTTTTTTTTTTTTGAGAAACTGAAAAAAGTAGTGTGACTAGAATTTAGAGAGCAAGAGGAATATTGACATATGATGATTGTAGGCTCTGCTAAGCATTGATTTTATGTTAAGTTCAGTGGGAAACCATGAAAATGTTTTAAGTATGTTTCCATATTTAGCCAATAACATTCAGGCTGCTACATGGAGAAGAAAATAGAGCCAAGAAATATATAGGAGTAAGGGAGTCTACATAATGCAGTAGTCTAGAAAAAGGGTTTTAGGTAAACGTAATTCAGTCCTATATACTTTCCAGATTCAACGTAAGAGCTAGACGTAAAGAGCCAGTAATTTATTGTTTAGGTAGGTTAAGGAAAAGGAAAAAGTTGAGAGCAACTCCCAGGTTTCTGCTCTGAGCTAGCTGGAAGGCTGGATGGTGGCAGCATTTCTAATACAGGGAGCACTGTAGGAGAAGGGGGTTTAATTGGAAATAGGAGCGAGTGGGAGATCAAGAAGCAGGATGAACTGAGTAGAAAGATAAACAGAATATATTACACATATTAAAAAGTGAGATTATTTTGAGACATTCAAGCAAATATGTGGTGATATGAGTTGGAAGAGACAGGTTGCTAAAAGTTATAAATAGTGCTAGTAAGAGGGCCAAGAACACAAAGAGTCTTTAAATGAATGCATTACTCTTTCAAATCAGCAAACACCTATGTTTTCTAATCAGCATTCCTCACTGCTCCCTTCACACATCCGTACCTTCCTGGTAACTCCACTTTCTTCCATTTCGGTCACGTGGCTCTGGCCAGAGCTGTTGGGTAGTGCAGTATGATCACACTGTCATAGTTCATGGATTGCAGAAAGTGGACCCTATTCCCAAGCTGGGCTAGAGACCTTTGCTGGTAATTATGGTATAAGAAGTATGAAAAATAAGTTGATCTTTCTTGTGGTGCTTCGATAAAAATTGGTTAAGTATGAGAGCTACAGTGGATCAAGTTTACGGTAGTACAGGACAATGAGCATTGGTCTCAGGCAGAAAGAGAAAGAAGGGGTGGGGAGGAGAGAACAAAAAAAATCAAAGAACAGCAGAAATGAGTATAGAGAATAAAAATTACTGTCATCTTCATTGTTAATGACATTTGTTCTTGGGTCCCAACTTCAGTCTTGCCTTTGGTTTCCTGAGTCACTCAGGTGGTCTTTCCACAAATTTCTGTATTAGTTTATGGCAGACTGAGTTTTTTTCCTGACATTTATTAGCAAGAGAGGCCTAATCAAGAAAAGAGAAGGCCAAAACCAGAGGCTAAGGAAAGAGAACTAATTCCAAAAAATATTTTCACAAAACAATAAATAGCACTGGGATCCTAAATAGAGTCTTCAGGTCTAATTTTGTTTACAGTTGATTTTTAAATATGTATTTGAAATTTGCATTTAAATAAACTAGGAACTAAGAAATCAAAAATAAATTTTATTAAAAAAAGATATACAATCATGTTCTGTGTACTTTCATATGTGTCACATGTTGGCTACTATGGTGATCTTATGCATTTTTTATCATAACACTTACATATTTTTGTGCTCAGCTTTTTTCTATTATATAACAAACTGTGCAATATCAAATAATATTAATACCAACATTTTAAAACTAGACAATATTTTACAGATATAGTGTTTTAAAATGTCCTCACACAAAGCATATAAGTACATAAAACTAAAGTGAAAATATTCTTCTCTCCTCACCCTGGTCCCCCTTATAAACACTCTTGTTTATGTTTTTATTTATTTTTGAAGTTAAGAACAATCTTTTAAAATTTTATTTCCTCCATTTCTTGATTTGTCACAAGTAGACGACATTTTTCTAAATAAAATTGTGAGGAATTAATATACATTCTTTATCCTCCACTTTCTCTTTAACCTTGCAACTTCCATTGGTTACATAATTATTAATAATATTAATTCTAATTAATACTAATATTTTAAGTGATCTATTTAAACCTATTTCCTAATATGTCATGAACATTACACAAGTCCTAATAATGCCAGAGGTTTAAGAACTAAGTTGACTTGAAATTAAACTAGCATTAATAATAAAAGTTACAACTCAGCAAACCAAAATTATGAAAGACAGTGTCACATCTACACTTCTCATTCATGTAATTAGTAAAATACATGCATTTCTTTGAACAAAGTCTATCCCATATCTCAAACTGTCTAGTAGGGAAGTGCATGTAGACAGCCCTTGTGCATCATGATCTCACCATATTCTACATACAACTTGACACCTTGTAACTTTTTTTTATTCCCTGTACCAGCAAGAAGTATCCTTGTCAAAGAATCTCTTAATGAAGACCCTAGGAGTCATCCTGGTTGCTTTGCTTTCCTCTTTCATCCGTCCCAGGTCCAAGAAGTTCTCTTCCAAAATATTCTTCAGATGTATCCCTTCCTGTCTATTTTAACTGCCAGCGTTTAGTCCAGGCCACCATATTTTTTTTTCCCTCCTGAATCACTGTAATAAACTTTTAAAAGCATTCTTTCCTCCAGATTTTTTCTCTTACTATATGCTCTATATTGCAGCCAAACAAATCTTTATAAAATAAAATCAGATTATGTTTCATTGGTTTCTTACAAATTCAAGATAAGTTTAATATTCTAGCAATATTCATCTGGTTCTTCGTGATCTTGTCTCTGGCTATTTGTCTGGTCTACCACTCCCCAGAATGCTGTAAGCTCCCAAAAGAAAAAAAAAAGTATGACTTTATGTTCAAGAAATCTGATAAACTCTCTAAGGTGTCTTTGTTTTTTATTATACTTTATCTGAAGCCTAAAGAATGTTTTACCTCATCTTTTTTTTTTCACTTGGCTCAGGATTCTTATGACTCAAAGTGTAAATTATTTTACAAATTTCACTTCTATTTGAATCTATAAGGCAAAGCTAATTCGATTCCTGCAATTACAATGCAAATGGTTCTGCATATTTTTATTCTTTTTGAAAGAGCTGAGCAAAGAAAACCTTGCAACTTGTAATTATTAGAAAGATCAGCCTAGTTTTGATTCAGTCTAATGCGACCAACCTCTTATAAAATAATCTAACACAAAAGTTAACAATCCAAAAGGGCAATTTTTAGGTACCTCTAAATATCTGCTGAGTTTATTATGAAGTACTATTTATTTTTGGCTGGTAGTCTAATGCAAAGAAAAGAATATGGCCAGAATATTCAAAGAATAACAATTCATTAAAGAAATGTATGGGAAATTAAATTTTAATATTATTTTATTTTCAACTCTCTTTAAATAAATACTTATACCTGAAATATTATATATTTGTTCAATTTTTAACAAAACAACTAAAACAACATGAAAAAAGTATACATAGAGAAAATATATTTTTTGTTAAAAGTATACACAGACACATATATACACACAACTTGAGTTTTTAAATCTACCTTTCCTAATCTAAATTCTTTAGTCTATTAATTGTACTCTAATTTCAAAATTTCAAGAGCATAATTTTAATGAAATCACACACCAAACTCTACTGAATCTGTTTCAGTCTGTTTGGGCTGCTACATAAACAATAGCAATTTACTCTTTGCAATCTGCAGGACGGAAAGCCTAAGATCAAGGCTCCGGCAGTTTTGGCATCTGGCCAAAGTCTGCTTTCTCATACATGGCACCTTCTCTGTGTCCTCCCATGGTGGGAAGGTGAGAGATCCCATTGGGGTCCCTCTTATAAGGGCACTAATCCCATTCATGAGGGCTCTGCCCTCTTGACATCATCAGTTCCCAAAGGCCCTAACTAATACATACCATCACTTTGTTGGTTAGACTTCAGTGTAGGAATTTGGAGGGAGCACAAACATTCAGACCATATTAGAATCCCAAACACTACCAAATTTAATTATATGGTAAATAGCTGAGCACAATGAGAAGCACATGAAAAAGCAATTAGTGAATCATAGATATGACCATCATTGGTATTTATAAGTATGAGAAATACAACACTATTACTTGATAATGAAAGAAAAAGAGGAAAAGGTGTAAGAAATGGAGAGAAAATAAATGGCAGGAGAAATGGAAAAAACAAATAGAAACAGGATGAAAAGGAAGAAGAGGAAGAAGAGGAGAAAGGGAAAGTGGGGTGGAGAAAGGGTCAGGGAGAGATGGAGCCAGTGGCCAGTAGAGCCAGTGTTTCCTGGAACAATGCAGGGTGCTTTACGGAGGAGTCAGTGCAGGGGATCAATAAAATGGACTGGACTTTAAACAAGTCTTAGTCGTCATATAGTATTTGCCGCCTTGACACTTCCAGCCCAAGGCCATGTACTCATGTTTGTGCTGTCATGTAAATAAGTGTATGCATTGAAACAACCAGCCATCTTTTCCTTTTATTCAATAATGCTTTAGTTTGAAAAAGATAATAAAGTCACTTAATCCATTAAAATAATGTGTGGAGATTATTTAGTCTATAAAAGAGGTAATACTTAGCAGTATTCAATTATATGCACAAAATAATAATTTTAGATAAGACTACCGAAGTGTCTTCACATGTTATCTATTCTATGTTTATATATCTGAGTAATCAATGCATTTAAAAATTGCATTAAACAAAGTGCTCACAAAGATTTATTAGCTGCTACTTGGCATTTTCATAGCTCATTTAAGTGTCCTTTCAAATGAATATTTATAAGGTCAGATATCCCAATATCTATTTTCATTGTAAATGGAAATTTTTCATTGTAAAATAAGCACAGATATTCAACTATACAGTTTTTTGTGTAGCTATAGATTTAATAGCTGTAGAATTATAAAACAAAAAATATGTGAACAATTTAAAAGAGAAAAGTGAATATGGGACATATTTTATACCAATGAATAGAAAGATTTTACATAAATAATGCATATTGAATACAATACAAATGAACAACACACACAAAATTCCTATCTTCAACAAGATGTCTAACTGGACGAGTTGCTGGTTACCACTGCTAAATGAATCTCAATACACAATAAGGAGAGACAGAATCCAAGATCTAACTACAATGACGACAACAGTATTTTAAACCTCTCTGTGTAAAAACACGGGGGCCACCGCTAAGGGCAGAGCCAAACCAGATGTACCAGTGGAAAGACAGTTTACATTCTGCTTTGTCTCTCCTCACCCCACCCTTCTACTTCCTTGCCTTTGGGAAATCATTGCTTACCCACTTTCCTCAAACCACTGCTGTGGGTATCTATGCCACCGAGAATCTTACTGGAGGAAATCGAAGTGGCTGGGGGCTGACTTGCTTTGAGCATCAATCCTTTACTTCTCCCAATCCAACACCAGATTTTGTGGATTACAACCTCACAAAACCACATTCTCCCAATATTTCACTTCCTAAGGATTTGGGGGTGAAATCCTGACAGTTGTTTCCTGCTGAGTTGTTGCAAAATAAGTGATACTCTGGTTGGTGAAAGTCTGTGTCACATTCCCTATCCCTCACACACACACACATCCTGAACTACCCTAGACTGACATAGACTATGGTCTGGACTTCGGCCCTTCACCAAGACCAAAGAGCCAACATTCCACAGGTAATATGAGCTCACAGGCCAAATGAATTTGACTTCTGAGGACTTCTATACCTCAAAAGATAAATAATAAACTGGACCAAAATAAATGCTTTTGGAAATACAGTATTAATACATATAATCAAATAATTTTAAATAAGTAATATAGTATAATGAATGAAAGAAGGAAGGAAGGGGGAACTTTATCTATTTTAACAAAAGTAATATTTTAGGCATTAGTAATAAAATGGGAGACAGAGAGAACAAAAGGTAGGAGATGTTTCTTTTGTAAGATGGAAAATACAGTCATTGATATGTTTAAGAAACACATGTTATCCGATATATGTTTCTTAAGTTTTGAGAAACAATAATAAAACTAGCCTGTATAGCTTTTAAATACCAGAAGAAAATTTTATAGAATTGAATTAGAAAAGCATATTAAGTATAGGAAATAAAAATATTAAACAAAATGAAGGAATTAAATCCCAGTTACACAGAAATTAAACCAAATGAAGATGTATTAAACTAACTGAGGTAGGGATAATAAGTTAGGAAAATTCCTTGGCAAGTGGAATGGGGGAAACTGGGACAGAAAACTGATTCAAACTCTACTCATCCAGCACCCTGACTCGCCTGCTCCTTCTCCCTTGCATGGTCACTCCCTTAAACATTAAGCCCTCAGGACAATGAGGTTCTGTCCACATCAAATAATCTTAGGGACAAAGTCTTGAGTCTGTTGACCACAGAGACAGAGCTTTGGTCTAACCAGAGATAACATCTAGCTATCACTTGTGTTTCAGCTCCAGGCCCAGAAAAGCAGCAAAACGAAATAGAGTGATACCACGGCTGGCAGTAGGAACAGATGCAATGACCGACGGCCATGTGGGCTCTCAGGTCTTGGGCCCCACGCTAGCACTGACCAATCAGTAGAGACCACAACCCTGAAAGGGCACACCTGGAAAGCATGAATGAATATTCTATTGAGATCATCTCCTGAGACATCAGCTAAAATAATTCCTGCCTTTAGAAAACAGATAAAAACCCTTAAGACAAAAGAACCAATACTCCCTCTCTCTCTCCCTCTCTTTCTCTGTCTCTTAAAAGCCTGTGCCTTTCCTCCTTTTCTTCCCTAAGGTGTATGTCTTTGTTTTCTTTCTCCAACGGGCCTATCTCTTGCCTCTGTAACTGGTTTCCTGAGTCCACACAGCCCAGCTGGCTCACTTTTTCTGCCTCTGTGGCTTTCTTTCTAAAGGGTCCAGGCAGCTCTGCCTGGGCCCAATCCTGTTGCTAGGATCTTACCTCTTCCATCTTAAGCTCCTCTTTTGTTTCACTGTCCCAAGATTTAATAAATGTACTCTCAAAATCACCTAGACTTGCGTTATGAAATCTTTCCTGCACAAAGTCAAGACCTGAGAGCCCACATTGCCGCTGAAATAGCCAAATAGGAGACAAAAGCCCACACAGTAAAGAAATGCAAACAAGATCAAACAATATGTTGTAAGAAACAAACAAAAAAAACTCATAAATATTGAAATAAAAGAATGGAAAACATATGACTGATAAATATGAATCAAGAGAAATTAAGAGTAACAATCTTAATTTGTGATTAATTAACAAAACCCTTCTTTGGATGACTCACAGTATTCTGTAGCCTTACATATGCTTTGCATACATAGTCCTGACTCAAAGTTAAAATACTAACGACTATAGCAATATAAGAAGAGGTGGCCTGTAAATAAAGTTCAGTTCTCACCTTCAGATTATGTGAGGCCAACAATGAAATATCTCTCTAGATAATTTATTTAAAAAATAAGACAATCTGTTTAATAAGATGAAAGAAACTACTAACCTTCCCCTTCAGCTTGCTAGGTAATGCACATTAATTAAACAAGTTACATGGAATCAAGCAGAGTGAAGAAGATACGAAGTCAGTGTGACAGTAAAGCACAGATCTTGAAGATCTTAAATTTCTAGGTAGCATTTATATTTTTGAAAGATCTGTCAAAATGATATATTCAACATTGTGAAATTACTGAAATCATTGCTCAGCAAAACAGGCACAAATGTACTATTAACACTAAACTACATTTTTTAGACAAATAAAAGCTTCATTCTTAGGTTGAATTCAAGGGAAACAATTGGTGAAATAGATAAAATAAATGCTCAGTTTAGCCACTGTGCTGATTTTTCTTCTGATTTCACTTGTCACTTGGGAGAAAAATAAATATGTATTTGGATATGTTGGTACATATCAAAGAGGCCCTTTCCCTCAGAAGTATTTTAGCCTTTAGAAGAATTTATAACAGTTAACTGATCTGATTAAAATCACAAGTAGTGTTTATCAAAGGTAATTCTTGAGCTGTTAATACTTGCTCCATGCATCAATACTTTTAGAGCTTTCTAAATAACTTTTGAAGATTATATATGTATGTATTATGTATTACCAATACTATAAAAGTAGTATTTTATTTTAAAAATATTACCTTGATTTCAAAAGTACATCAAAAATACAAAATAAAATCAATATTTGAGTCATATATTAATATCTTTTTATCTAAAATCAACATTAATTGCAGTATATATTATATTAATTCTACATTAATTTAATAGGCCTTTTATTTATTCACTTACTTATCAGAGACAGAGGGGAAGGGAATGAGAAAGAGAGGGAGAGAAACATTGATCGGTTGCCTCTTAAGCACACCCCGACTGAGGACTGAACCTGCAGCCCAGGCATGTGCCCTGACAAGGAATCAAACCTTAGACCTTTCACTTCACAGGATGATACCCAAACAACTGAGCCACACCTGTCACGATTAATCCTACATTTTCTAATGTTTGTATAAGTTTGTCTGCTCACTTGTCTTTTATTTATTGTAGTTTAACTGTTTATACCTTTTTCCTTTTTTTCTTTTCTGTTTATTATATAATTGGTAATAAAATATGTGGAAAATATCTGATTGATATGAATCTATGCTGGTGGTTCACAAATGGCAAGAACACCCACCCACCATCAAATATCCATATTATCATTCATAATATTAATTATCATAATTTTATTATACAAAGTAACCATATTATCTTATAGGTCTTCTTTATAATAATCTTTGTACTGACTTGTTTCAGGCACGAAGATTGTAGTACAGTAATTTTTGCATTATTTTTCTGAGATAACATACAGACATTAGACAGAGTTCATGTAAACCGATGTTAAACCAAAACAAAATGAGTCAGAATGTTATTGCTTGTATTGTTATATATCAATTATATCTCAATTTAAATTTAAAAAAGAGATTATTGCTTGGGATATCCAGAAATGGACTCTCAGATGATAATTCTTGTGAAATTGATTTATTTGGAGATGCTCCCAGGAAAAATACTAGTAGGAGAGTGAGGAAAGAGAAAGGGAAGGGAAAGAAATATATCTAAAAGTGAAGCTTCAAGATCTCAGAAGGTATCTTTGGCTCTATCCCACAGGAAAACATGCAGAAAGGGGAAATATCTCAAAACTGTCCCTCCATGCAAGGTAATCATTTGTAAGGGAGGTTTACTCTGCAAGCAAAGTGAGCCTTAGGCTCCTGTAGCTTTGGCTTTGACAGCTCACTGACAAAGACTGTCGGTTACTGGTCGGGGTGACTCAGTATCAACCTGGAGCCCTGTGCCAGTGCACACACGAGAAAGCAATCTAAGATATGGGCAGAGCACCAGCAGCACTTGCTACAGTTTATCTGAAAATGACTTGAAAGTATAATTCTTGAAGTAAGTTATGAGGCATCTGAAGCCCAGTGAGGTAACATACATTTACCAGAAACACAAAATTAGTACATGGCAAACACAAGACCAGAATCCAGGTCTCCACTCCTTCATGTCAGGTTGCTTTCAATGACAATATTCTATATTAATAACCTAACTTTCTTTGTTATAAAAACTATTTTTGTGGAATTATTATTTAATAGTATTTCTCTATATAGTACTTGGAAGCACTCGACTTTTTTTAGTTGTAAAAAGATTAGAAGTTTGCTATTGAGCAAAAAGGAAAATATAATTGGTGTCTTCATACTGCAATATTTACTCTTGAGCATCATTAATAAATTTAATTTATGTGTGCTTTTTAAGCTAATGTATTTTTATATTTTATTTATGCTTTATATACTAAGAGTTAGTTATTTCAAATAAGGAAGAGCTAACTTTGAGGGACTGGGTTTTTTTTTTTAATTTTTTATTTTAGTTTATTCAGTACAGTTTCTATCCTTTATTCCCTTTCCAGCCCACCCACCCATTCCTCCCCTCCTCCCTCCCCTTTCCAACACCCCTAGTTTTGTCCAT